>JAECXP010000008.1:600000-1055000 GCA_018152965.1 Scaptomyza pallida
TCAATTACTTTTTAGTAGAGACTTTAGATACAATTAATAAAGTTCGTTGAAGTTTTGTGTTTCTCAAGAGGAGAAGAGAGAGAGAGAGAGGGGTGGGGGAGGCGGTTAACAATTGAATAGTAGCGTGACAAAGTTTTGATTAACGGATAAAATTTAATGTAATTGTAAAAACATTTGTTAATGATTATAAGGGTGGAAATTAAGACAATGAAAAAGAAGAATAAGTTTCAACTGTTAATACGTTATACGTGTAGTACAGTCGAACTTCCATATAACAATTTTTATTCGAAAACTTCATTATCAGATTTGTTAAATAGAATAATTTTTTAATGGAACCAAATCGTAGCGATCTGTTCTATAAAAAACTTCGTTTTATGAAAGTTTAATTGCACTGAGTTTTATATTACAGACATATTTAGAGATCCTATTGATATTAAGATAGAAAAATACATAAAAATTTAGTTGTTATAAAGATGAAAGTGGTTTCTGATAGGGATTTCCATACCAAGGTTAGCAATCAAGTAGATCAAACTAGACTAAGATCATAATTCTATAAAGCTTTGTTTGAATCCGTAAGAGTATCGACGATTAGTTCCTGCTCCTCACTAAACTTCCCCTAACATCTCATTTCTTTATCGGTTTTTACATGCAACACTCGAACATTAACATAAACATCAGCAATTTTTTTTAATGATTTTTGGTTTTCATTTCAGTTAGCTTGTTATTCCCATGATCAAAGCCAAAAATCAGCAAATTGGCCAATCTGTGCAGACATTACAATCAGTTAGCAATGCAACAAGTTCAGTTTTGTAGAAGATATCGATGTGCACAATTCACGCTTTATATATTTTTTTGGAGTTTTGCCGACACACACACACACCACACGTAACACACATACAGTCAACATCTTCTCAAATTGGCAAACGTGTCCGAGAGCCGAAACTGCAAAAAGACGAAGCACAAACGATCTGCCAAACGATCTTGCAGGCAAATTTTTCGTATAAGGAAAAACCTGATTTACCGTTCATTGCAGACGCTTCTCACAACATTTCCCACGCTGGCCGTGAGCAAAAACAAAAAACCCCCCAACCCCCCTGAAAAAAATCAAAAACTACCAACAACAAAATTCCCACGACTCCAAATTTGTATATATAGAAGATATATACATAGGTATGTGTGTAGTTGTTGGATGTTTGCCTATTTTTGGATGGCCAAAAAAAAAAAAAAAACCTGTAACAAGCAACAATAATTGCAATTGCAGCAAAAATATAACAACAACAACAACAAATCGACGATGCAACTCAGCTGCTTGCGGGTGGAAAACAACAAAAAGAGACAACAAAAAAGTCATGCAGGTGTCATAAAAAAAAATGGCTGTAGTAGCAATCAATTTGGACAGTTGAGATCTTCACAGATCAATGCTGAAGAGATCACAAAAATAAACTCAACTCCAAGCGCGGCTGTAAATTGATCGTTAAAAATCATTTGGAAGCTGGAATGATCGTTAGATGGAAATTTAAGTGGAAAACGTGGTGAGTGCGGAAACACTACAAAGCTTTTTGGAAATATCCATTACGTGAAGAGCTTTTTATTAGGATGGAAGAAAAGGTAAGCTTACGCAAGAGAAAGAGAGACGAAGGAATGCAATAAAGTAAAGAAAAACTGAAAAATGTTTTGCTTTTATTCTTTATTGTGGTGTAGGTTTATCAACAATTTCTTTAGTCAAGCTGTCGCTCATAAATGACGCCATTGTGGGCAATTAATTAACATATATTAGCGCTGATTTGTTGCGTACACAAGAAATTGGCGCATTGGCGCCTTTATATGTATTGTTTGGGTGTGAGAACTACAAGTGCATTGACAAGTGGCAACGCTGCCCAGACAAACAACTCTGCCCACGCCCACAAATTGAGTTATGCGCTGCCCCCCACGCAGTTGTTGTTATTTTTTTCTTTCTTCTAACTAATTTTCACCTGTGATCAATGTGTGTAGGTTGCATGCGTGTTTGTGTGTGTGTGCGGCGTTTAAAATAAAAGTTAATACATGTGGGCTTTTAGCGCGGGCAAGCCTTACAAGTTGTTAAAGCTTAAGCTCATAAGCTGCAAGCGATATAATGGAGAGGGAGAGAGAGAGACAGCACCCACACGAATTCGAACTCAAATTCGAATTGAAGCTCATTTGGCTGCTTTGTCAATTGACCGAACGCCAAACGCAGTTTGCCAAACGTGGGCTGACCAATTGATACACTTTGTAATCGATCCCACTAGTCCGCGCCCCACTCCGCTTTAATTGTCAAGCATTTCCGGCATACTAATTAAAGAGGCCTTCACTGTTAATTGTTGCCACACGTTCCGAATATTGTCGGCACACGTGGGCACAACAAAAAGCTACTCGGCACGTGACCTATAACCTGTGACAAAGAATATAAAAAAAACCGGTGCGTAGGCAAAAAAAACGCTTACGTCAGTTTTCGTTTTCCAAAGAGATAGAGAAAGAGGGAGAGAAATTTCCACACAAGGCTGTTTGCGCAGTGCCAACTTGTTGCTGTATTCTGCTTCATGTGTGCAGTGTGTGCAAAACTGAAGCTTCCGTTACTGCTGCAGCGGAAACCGCACAAAAAGCATCAACCAATTACATATATTACACACACTCACACTCTCTCTCACGCTCCGTCTGATACAAGCTTTTGCACTCTTTCTCCCTTTGACGTTCTAACACAATGCAGCAAAATGAGTGAAATGTGCGCGCAAATAAAATATAATGAAAGAAGAAAGAAAACATAAATAATTGCAACGATAGCCGACGAGGTCCGACGAGAGGTCAAAACTATTGAATGTTGTTGTTGTTGCATGTCTGCTGCTGCTACTGTTGCAGTTGGCTGCAGTCGTGCAATGCACTTTTTATGCGATTAAGCGAAATCTGATGACAGTGCCACTGGGGGATGCATGACAACAACAATTTGATGTGCGTGCGTATTGTATGTAGTTTATAGAAGTATGTTTAAAGAGTATAACAAATAGCAAAGTTTGCCATTGTCAATAATGAGGAAACAGTTAAATTTCCCTTTGGCTGATGAAAATTTCCCATCCTTCAATTCCAGCAGTTACAGTTTGAAGTGCACTGGCCAGAAGCTCTTGCGGCGCTTAACTAATAATATTGATCGCACCTCTTGGGTTCAATGACTGCAAAGTCACAATATTCTCTCATCCATCATTCTCACACACACACACACATACGTATACAAAATTAGTCTCAATATAATTAGCTGCCGCGAGGGTGGCCAAAATCAACAAAATTACATGGTTTATTTTTACAAGTCGCGCGCTGCTTATGATGACTTTGGGGCCTATTTGTGCTAGGGAGGGCTTCGGGAGATGTTGTTTTCCATACATACATACATATGCGCATTGAAGCATGCGACCCCAGCCAAGAAAGCAGCAGCATTGAGCTCAAAATAGCAAGTGAAGCCAAAGGTATACAGAAAAAAAACACATGCATGTATATGCTATATGTTTCATGTATGTAGTATATGAAAACATAACATCAAGTCTGCATAAACTTATAAATAAAGATAAGATGGCGGAGACTTGGCTTTCTTCCGTTTTGTTTTGTTATAGACAATGTTGTTTATCGAAGCGTTGCAATTGTTGCTATGCTTACACACAAATACATACATACATATATATTGCATTTCCTCACACATACGTGAAAAGAAGCCGGCACACTTGACTGCCCAATGCCGTCTCAACCCCCTCTCTTTAGCGCTTTATCGCTTAGGCCTCTTATTCAGCTTCTGCCTCTTTTGTGTAATTAAATCACTCGAGCGTTGAGCGGTGCGCTTGAGTTGTATTATAGCGAAAGAGCAGGAGAGTGAGAGAGAGTGTGAGAGGCTGCTGCTGAAGTGCTTGCACATCATTATAACATTATAAAACAATGCATTGAGCGTATTACATACATAGATAACAATTCAAGTGGCATGTTATTGTTTTATCACGTATTAAGTACTTGGAATATACAAAAAACAACTTAATAACTGTACGTGCCTGTGCAGTTAAGCTCCTGCGCTCTCAAATCTCAAAGCTTTGCTCCTCAAATTTGTATGCTTTTGTTCTCAATATTGTTAGAAGAATTTAAATTGTTTCAGCGCTTATGGGAATAAAATGTAAATTTTTTACAAGCGTTTAAATGTTTTCCTTATAATTATGCACAGCTGCGAATAATCTAGTTTCCCATAAAAAATAATAATAATTGGCGCACACACATTAATGAACAGCCAAGCTTTTTATTAATGCTAACGCAGAAGAAAAAAAAAAAAAAAAAAACCAAAACAAGAACACGAGACACCGAAATATAACCAAAATCGATGAACAGCTGAATGTTTTTGTGTTGTATGTATGTAAAAGAAGGTAGGCAACAATCTAAGAGAGTTGATTTATCAACTCAAACTTGGACTCAGGGCGTATATAATTGTTGCTGGAGATTTGGCTGCGTTTGAGAGTTAATTGTTGAGCCTAGAGGCGGCAGCTGGCCCGCATCTTACCTGTTGCTTTACCTGCCTGTTAAAAGAATTTCAGCTGTTGCTGTTGTTGCGACACCCAAGACGCAGTTTTTATCTTATATCTATGGGGTGTACAACTATGTACATATCTATATATGTATGTATGTATGTCGCCTAGCAAAGTATGTTAACAATTTTGTCTCCCTTTTTACGTGCTCAGCTGTCGGCTTGGTTCATTAACTGATAAACGGAGGATAGTTAACATGAAACCAATGTAGGTCACTACAGATAAATATGATAAAAAAAAAAATAACAAAATCAAACAGTTGACTGCTTTTGCTCACTTTACTATTATTAATTGAGCTTTTGTTTTATAGTCGTTGTTGTATCCTTCTCTTATACGCACCTCTTCTAAATACCAAACTTGCGCTCTTCCTGTTCCAGTTATGTGATTTCAAGTTTTGCGCACTCTCGCACAAAAGTTGCGATCGCTCTTATCGGCATTAGGCTAAAAATTCACACACGCGCTATCGGCTTGACCACAACTACAATATAAATAGAAAATATCTTTGTGTGTTTGTGTGTACTTATATTGCAATGTTCACACCGAGAAAAAAAGCTTTGAAGGATGACGCATAACGAAATGGTCGCATATGAGCTCATAGGCAAAACAAACAAATATTAAAGAAGCAAAAGCTATATAATTGTATGTGTGTTCGTTTATTTCGGGGGAGTTTGCAGACGCTCTGTTTGCGCTGAGCAAATATTTTTGTGAGACATTAGAGCCAGAGAGAGAGAGAGGGACAGTCAATGAAACCCGTACAATGCATTTGAAATTTGAGTGAAGCTCCGAAAGGGAGAGAAGGCAGCAAGCGCACAGCGCACATCGATCGAAGCGAGGCGACGCGGCGAGCTCAAAAAAGTAAACCGTGAGAAGCTCAAGTAAAAGCAGGCAGATAAACTTTAGCCAAAGCCAAAAGCAATCGTTGCGCCTCGCATGCCAACACACAGCCCGACAGGCAAGACTGGCAAGAAGCAGAAGACACGACAAACAACAAACAGCAAACAGCAAAAGCGTTAACACAAAATGTAATAGAGAGAAAAAAAGCAACAAAGAAAACAACAACTGCAACAATAACAAGCAGCTGATTCCAGGCAACAAAAACAAAGTAATTTCATTGATTACCGATACGCAGCGCAAATGCCGCACGTTCAAAACGAAATGGAATGAAATGCGTTCGATGGCAGACAGGGAGGGGGAGGAGTTACCAACCAACAGACACCCCCACACCCTCTCGCCCACATTCAACTTTAAAGCTAGTCTTCTTTCATTGTTGTTGCTTTGGTTTTTAGCCATGGCTTTACCTTTGCCGACGGCAGCAACGGCGCTTCGCGTACAAATCCAACTAAACAACAGAATGGCTGAATGGCCAGACTTGATGGGCATATCAAATGGGTAAGGGGTAGGGTGAGAGAAGCTCAGCCGTAATGTATGCGTCATTGGCTTTGAGGCTTGGTAAGATTTCTTCTTCTTCATTTTTTTTTACCTGCATGCCAGAAGAACGAGAGCTTGGCAGAGCTTCTTAAGTGAGAGAGCGCACATGCCAAGAGAGGCTTTTCCAGCTGCATACATATATGGATGTGTATGTGTGTTTGTATGTATGCAGCAATCAAAACAAAAAAGTCCCAAACAGCAACAAAATTGAGCGTAGTGTAATCGGTATGATAAACATAATCGCCCTGTGTGTTATGTGTTGTGTGTGTGTGTATACATAAATATATATCTTGAGGTTTGGCTTAATTTGAAGGCTCTGTTTTTTTGGACCTTTGCAATTTGTTATTGCAGGGCGAGAGAGTTTGAGCGAAGATCAACAGAAACTTCCGGTAAAAATGCAGCTGTGTATTATTAGAAGAGAGTTAAAATGTCAGCTGGAAAGCAAGAGAGAATATCCTTCATTTTGGGCTTTAACTGTCATTTTCCATTTTGTTGATGAATGTTATAATAACCTTTTTACCCTTTGTAAAAATCCATTTAATATTTTAACTTTGGACAAACACGCGACTGTCTATTGTTTAAATAATCTCAAGAGTGATTTTTTTTGGGAAAAAACGCTAATGTATTCATAAACTAAGCAGCTGTTTGCTGTTTTTTGCTGTTGTTTGATGTTTTTATTTATCTTTGCCGCATTCATTAACAGCTCAGACCGAACGAGTGCGACAGAGATACAGCGAGAACTGAATGAACGAGCTTAATGTAATGTGGGAATTATTGTTCAAAAGATATGCGAAATTAATTCATGTAGCTTTGGGCATGAATTATTCATTTACATAGTATATAGTTCAAGTTGAATATTTCGCACGCTATAATTACGTTTTAATAACGGAATTAGTGTTTGGCTTTTGAATTAATTATTTTTATATGTATATTGTATGTAAATCGTACTAACCGAGTCCGAAGCGTTTCTTAATTTTCTTGAGTAAATGCATTTTCTTTTTGCTGGACATTTTGTCCTTGGGACTCATCATCATCAGCTCGCTATTTTCCATCGCCAAAACATGAGCGGCGGCAGCTGCAGCATTATAATGATGATGATTATGTTGATTATGTAGACTAATTTGTTGTTGTTGTTGTTGCTGCTGATGTTGAAGTTGTTGTTGGTGTAGCACATGGCTAGATTGTTGCATATAGTTGGCTGGTATATCCGATAGACCCATGTTTGCGGTTAATATATTATCAAAATTTCAACTTTTGCAAAACTGTGCTAAAAACTTTACGCGAATTTGATAACGTTTTGGCTTAAATAGTGTTTGTTATACATTGAATGCTAGAACATTATTTTTATTTTTGGTATTTTTAGATTTGATGCATTTTTATTTTGGCTTGTTTGCTTGCAACGGTACAAACAGAACATTAACGAACGAAAAACTAAACACGGACAAACAACGACGAGAAGACGAAACGTTAACGAAGTACGTGTGCGAGGCAGCGGAGCTGCGAACCAAACACTTCGACGTTTATTTTATAACTGAAACTTCTTTGCAACGGCAACAGACAAAGTAAAATGCGCCGACGACGCCAGCGTCAGCGCCAGCGCCAGCAGCTGAGCAGTGATGTGCGCGTGAGCACGAACAGGCACGCTGCTGCTCTATTTTGCTCGTGAGAGTATGCAATGAGCACCATGCTCTCTCTTAAGTCCTTTGGGTAAAGCTAATACCGTTTGAAATTTATATTGATAAACACTACGGTTAAAAGCTGTCAGAGCGTTTGCGATTGTTTTGAATTCTTGCTTAAACTCACATCTCTAATTGTCTGGATGTTCAAAAAGAAAAGGGAGCGAGAGCGAGAGAGTAAACGAGAGAGTTGCGGGCAGCAGGCAACACCGACACCGACGCAGCGCTGCTTGCAGCTGTTTCTTATTTACTATGGTTTCGCTTTTGTGCCTGCTTTTCGCGTGTATTGAACCTCCCTTATAAATTTTGTTGTTGCTGTTGTTGTTGCTTGATCGTTGTGCACCTTGATCGCTGCCACTGCTGCTGCTGCTGGCGGCTGTTCTAGGCCAGGTTTTGTTGGCTGCCTGCATTTTGAGCAAAACTTAAAGACGCTTCTAACTGTTTTACGGCACTTTTTGGCCAAAGTTCATCAAAGTTCAAGACACTTTTTTTTGGTTAGTGTGATGGGCAGTATGGAGCAGTATAAGGTCTGTTAGTTGGCCAGTTAAGAGTTAAGTGTTAAACGCAAAAATTAACAAGAAAGCTAGAGATTTTAGCTGGTTTTTAAGTACCATAAAGAGTCTTTATGGGGCAGAATGTTTTGCAAAATAATTTTATGAGTTTCATCAAAGTATATTTTTAGACAAATTGCTTTATAATTGTGCTAAAACAATTCAAAAAACTTCATAAATAGCTACATATAATATTATTGTCTACATTTCGCAACATTTTGCAATGTTTAAAAGCTTCAGGGGACTTTTTTTATACCCAGTGTGAAATCCCGCAAATATACGCAATTTTCAAGCACTGTAAAAACGATCATTGTAAAAAGGTTCTTATCGATTCTTATGTTATTGTGTAATAAATTAAGTTCATAATTTCATAAAAATACTCGATTATGAATCATGAAACAAACACTCATTGAACTTGGCAAAGCTTTATAATATTTATAGACGATCTGTCGACTTTATGAGATCATCAAAGTTGAGAAAGGTCTCAAATGTATAGTACATATATCGTTCATAGGTATTGTAGGTATAATTCTCGTTTGGCATTTACATTAAATGCTGGCTTAAAACAATTCTCTACAGTTTTTGATGTAAATAGGCATGGTTAGGGGTTAACATTGAAAGAACTGGTAAGAAATCCATGTGACATCTTGGCAACAATAGAACCTTGAACCGAAAACAACAAAAACACAGCGACAATTGTCCAGGCATCGAGAGACGACAAATGGCAATAGAAGAAGACGAGACTCGAGATTCGAGGTAGACTATAAAGAAGAAGCAGAAGAAGGTATGGAATCGTATAGCAATCATCCAGCAGATGTTTCCTTATGTTCGTGGGAGAGACTCAGATAGAGAGAGAGAGAGAGAGAGAACTCTCTAAAGAGGGTATTTTTTTTTTTTGCACATGGGGACAACCCAAACATAATGCACATGTGTGGCAAAAAAAAAAATAAAGAATTCTAAATTTAAACATAAACTACTTTGAATAATACGACAAAGAAAACAGCAAAAGAATTATATCTCCCCCAGGCAGCGCAGCTGTCATTTGGGGGCGCCTCGCTTAAACCAAAAAATAAATATGAATATACCTTTGAATACAGTGAATACACAAAAATGATAACGTAGGGGATGATGGAAAAAGAATTTAGATAAACGTAAAATGTTTAACATTATGAAAGTATTTACAATATTATTCTGTATTTTTTTCTGTTCCAACTATTTAATTAGACATCAATCTCAAGATTCTTAGATCCTTTAACATATAAACAGTTCTAATTCTCCTAACCCATTAATGGGTAAACAAATGTATAATGGTTTTGTGCAAAAGTATGTAACAGACAATAGAAAGCATTTCCGAGCCCATAGAGTATACATATATATTCTTGATCAGCATCAACAGCCGAGTCGATCTAGCCATGTCCGTCTGAAGAACGCGTCAATCTCAGAGACTTTAAGAGCTACAGACATCAAATTTGAAACTTAAGCTCACCTTAATCATGAAAACAACAAATTTGATTCAAATTATCGATAAAAATTCATGTTTCTGATATACACATTGGGTCGATAACAAAAAACTTAATTTCAAATTTGTGAAAATGAATGAAATATTAAATACAAAATTTTTATAAAAATTTGTTAAGAATCACCGGAGATATCGCATTTAGGCTATGGATATGCTTTAGTCAGTGGATTTCTTGACAAAAGCCTTCTAACTTTTTTTTTTTTTTTGTTTCTGTAATTTTAATTAAACAAAATTTGTCTTTTTTCATTTTAACTTAAATCCTTAAACCGTTATAATTTTTCCCAGTTTCCGATCTCTCACTGTACAACTATCAATATTTGTTTATAAAGCATGAAGGAGGAGTCTTATCAAGAGGGCCCCTTGAAATAGGCAGACAACTGGCGCACGTCCGCCACGTGTTTCCCTCCCTCCCCTCTCACAAACAATACAACGCTATGCATATGATAAAGGATAAAACGAGGTAAAAGCAGCAAAAATTTACACCTGGAATTGGCAAACAAACAAACAAACAAGCGAAATGGAACGAAAAACCCAAATAAAAACCCTTTTCAGTGCAAAATGCAGCCACAGATGCCACAGAGTGCGATTTCTACACGTCTTTTTGTTGCTGTTAGTTGTTGTTGTTGGGGGTAGTTTTTAGTCGATTTTTGCACTACATCGCATCTTGTATGCATTGGTTCCTGTTTTGTGGCAGCGTCCTTTTCATTTGTTGTTGTTGCTGTTCAGGCATCAGAGGCAGCAGCAGTAGCAGCTGTTTTTCTTAGCCATTTATAGACGGGACGCGCGCCTGCTGCCAGGATGCTGAATATGCATTTCCACTTTAATATACGAAATTTAAATGCTTTCGCTGTTGTCTGAATGTTGCTGACCAACCAATCGACGATCCCTTCCGATCTGGCGAAATTGCATCTGCTGACATCGGTCTCTCTGGGCAGCCACAAAACCAATTATTATCCTTCATCATCAGGAGCAACATCTCAGACAGACAACAGTTGTCCACAACCATCAAAAATTTCCAAAAAAACCACAAAAGCTCACGTGTTCTGTGTTCATCGTTTTAACAATGCAAATATACTTAAAGTGATGATGATCGAAGCTCTTAAGAGAGTCCTTGTATAAAAATATTTTGAATGAAATTTTTATTTTCTTCTTCAGTTAACATTTAAGACACACGTAGATATCATTTATTATCAAAACTAGCTGTAAGCTTTTAATTTAGGCATTATCAGGAAATTGTAAATTCTTCAAACTTTGATAGACAAGTTGGCAATAGATAAAAATATGTCACAAAGCCATAAATGAAATTGTCAGCTATCTTAATTAAGCCCTTTTAACCAAAAAGGGAAACCATATTAATTTAATATTAAAGGTGAAAAAGAACCACTTGATTGATAGATATCATTTAATATTTGGAACTTATAATGAGAATTTCAATAAAAAATTATGAATGTTATCATATGGAATGTGAGAACTTTGAATGTTATCACTGACTTAAGTTGATTTTTGACAAAAACATTGAGTAAATATAGTGGGAAGTGTGAAAAGGCAAAAGGTTCACAAAATACGTAGACAATTTAAATATTTAATATTCTTATCGCAAAGCGCACCTGGGATAACAATTTAACCAAAGCAGCTGTAAGCCCCAAACTTAAGAAAAATCCAACCATTGCTTATCTATAAATAACGATCGATAAAATTCGAAATGAAAACTGTAACAAATATGCCTGAAAATGTTGCAATTGGAAAACGACATATGCAAAAGGATCCTGATCCTGTGCACACACACTCATACGATAGAGAAAGAAGACATTGAGAACGAATTCAACGACAGTTGTAGGTTATTTTTCCTATATATATAGCATAAACATAACTAAACTAATCCCAGACTTGAGAATAGAAATGAAAGGAAAGAAATTACGCAAGCACTTGAGAACGACAGCAGCAGCAGCAGGCAAAACTATATACCAATAGTACACTGAGAAAAAATATAAATAAAACGAGTATATTTGTTAAAGTTATAAGCTTATAGTTTAAGACTGGAAAATTTCCAGTGGAAATCATTTTTGTAAATGTAGAGAAAATATTTAGCTGAATAGTTATTAAGTTTGAGATCTTTAACGAATCTTTTGGGGAGAAAAAATTTTTTTTAGGAAAAATTAGTTTTTGGATAAAACCAAATCGCAGGAATCTGAATATAAATTCAGTATAAAATAACTTTGTGATAAGAAACTACAAGAAACCCGTAAAAAAGTACATATTTTAAATGTTTTTCTCAGTGTATATTTAATGTATAGGAAACAATCTATAGATAGGCGTTCCTTTTTGTTTTTGGGTACCTGCGTAGCAGCAGCAACAACTGCCAGTTCTGAAGGCAAGCAGATGAGGCGAGACGAGACGGAACGCAACGGGACGAGGTAACGGAGAGGTGAGGGTGCAACCGATTCAAATCTAGCGTTTTTCAGGCTGCAGCAACGTCAACTTCCTTTTTTTTCTCAGTCGCATCCGCATACGCTAATCAAATATCAGGCGCGTCCTGCCCAAACTGCCAAAAATACCCGCCAAAAATCAACATATGTGTGGGGAAACAGGAACGGGAACGGAATTCAACGAATGTATCTCATGGATGCACACGCAGACCGTACTGCTGGCCCGTTAGAGGCGAATGTTTGCATTATTCGTGTTTTTCACATTTGCTGCAGTTTTTTCCCCGCGCCTGGAAAAACTCGCGCCGTTTGGCAAGTCATATTGTGAGATATTGTACTCTGAGCCCATTATTGTCTTGGCCCATTGTTTCGGTCATGGTCAACTATTACTCGACTACCTGGCCCTGCATTTACACTTATTGGGGTTTTTCTTTATCCTGCGTAGTCCTTTCTTGCGTTTTTCATTGCTTCTTTTCAATTCGTATGAGAAATCATTGCCATAAACTCTACAATTTATTGTTTACCAGCTGCATAGAAATCAATGTTATATATAGATACTGATTTTTTCTATTGAAGGTTAAGAACTGTAATCAGGTACAAGCACAGGTAATAAAACACAGCATTGTTACACCTGTAGCTGCCGAGGCTCTGGCCTACATTGCATTACGTCAAAGTTCGCGCCCATCTATTGATTAAATCCTGCACCTAAACGTGAGATTCTTATTCTTTTTCGAGCACTTCAGTTTCTTGACTTTTACTAGATCTAAGCTGCTTAAGGGTTTGATGTCCTTATTGAAAAATGGTTACATTGAGGCAGGTGTCCTTTTTTTTTTTAAAGAAGAGCTGATGTGGAAAAGTGTTTATAATGCAGGATTATAATTCGAAAGGGTATGTTATTTAATTCAGATTACTGCTATTCGTTATAATTATCATAAGGTTTTCTTAAACTATTAATAATGAAATATTTGAAAATGAAGACTAGGGATTCCGATATGATATGGTATTTATTATCACAGACTATACATACTTTATTCAGGTCAAATTTAAATTAAATAATTTTATTTAAGTGTAACGTTGTATTTTTCTCGCATTGTAAATATTATTAAAAGTATTGAAGTGTTTGGGTTTAAAAAACATCAGCTAATTGTAATAGCCTTAAACAAATCGTCATCCACAAGAAAATCACATTAGTGAAACCAAACAAAACTACCCAACAAATATGCTTTATAGTTTGTTTTAAATTGTAACGACTTTCGAATGAGTACTTTTACAAACTATCGCCAACACAGGCGCTTGCCCTCATTGCCATCGCTAACGTAAACAGCTGTTTTGGTGCGCGTGCAAAGTGAAGAAAGGGGGAGAAGGGAGGTAGCAAAACCCATTGGAATGCGACAGGCAACCTTAACCATTGCCAAATGTACAAATTGAAATATCTCACAAATTGTACAGTAATGTAACTTATACCTTTAGATATTTCACAAACTGCATTCAGCTAAACATGTCATATTCAAGAAACATGCGAAACTTGGCCCCATTATGGGCTTAATATTAATAATGCACTATGCAAACAGTAATTTATTGCATTGACTTACCAATTTTACCCGCCGACTGACCCATGCTTACAGCAAATTAATGCACTTTACACATTAGTAACTAATGATTAGCTTATTTTGGTATTATTACATTGAAGCTTTCACCAGCATTAGAAATTTTCTTAGCGTGGGCGAAGACACATTTCAATTGACGCATCCACGTATACAAATTGACCGTGTACTGAGGTGTTGTGTTGCACATTTTATGCATAAATTATAAAACAATTTGTTAACACCGTTTGTGTTTGAGGCCACATTTTTTTATATTTTGTTTGGCTGCCGGCAGGCCACTTCGATATTATTCATATGGCCGGGTCACAATAGACGATATGTGTATCGATGCTTGTCACATCGGCTTAAAAACAATCTGGCAACCTTTTATTACTTGAGCATCGAGTAGTTTTGCCCGACAGCTCCGTGGTTGAAGAAGAAGAAGCAGCAAACATAATACGCGATGTGAGAAATGGAAAAATATGCAATAAATAGCTTATTTCAATTGTGTTACTATAGTTTCTAAGCACACGCACGTGGCCTAATCAATTGTTACAATACTATAGAGCATACGAAAGAGGCAAACAACACGAGGATAACAACGGAACACCCACGGAAAAATGGCGGATCCACTAAGTCTTTTGCGGCAATACAACATAAACAAAAAGGAAATAATCGAGCGTGATAATCAAATCATATTTGGCGAATTCTCCTGGCCCAAAAGTGTTAAAACCAACTATCTCAAATATGGGTAAGTGCAACGAAGAAAAAACAAGTAGTGCAAAATACGTTGCAGCCGGCCGTCGTATACTCTGTTCCCAGTGTTTAATACTAAAAGTACGAGTGACTCTCAAACTGTAAAAAAACTGCAGCTTTAATATTGCCAAATGCAGGGACAAAACCAAACAAAAAAATACTATGGAATTGCAAACACCCCTTTTGTATTTTTTGGGAGCAGAGTATCGAAGGTTATAAAATTGCGCATTTAAATACTTTCTATTTGGTTTTTGCAGCTCTGGCAAAAAAGGTGCTCCACGTGAATATTACACGCTGGAATGCCTCTTGTATTTGCTCAAAAATGTTATGCTGCAGCACTCGGTGTATGTGCGTCAATGTGCCGCCGAGGATATACCCGCCGTAAATCGACCGGATCGTAAGGAGCTGCTGGCATACCTCAATGGAGAGACGCCGACGTGTGCCAGCATTGATAAGAGTGCGCCGCTAGAGATACCCACGCAGGTGAAACGAACAGCAGATGGAGATGCCGCCACCAGCGGCGAAACGGCGGCCAAGAAGGCACGCTTCGAGGAGACGCAGGTGCAGAAGGTTCGGGAACAACTTGCAGCTCGCTGGGATGTCAATCAAAAGGAAACTGCCGTCAACATGGACAACATTAAGTCGCTTTCCGAAACGATGTCCGTGGAAAAGATTGCGGCGATTAAGGCCAAACGTTTGGCCAACAAGCGTACAACTATTAAGCGCACGGATAACGAAGATGCCATGGGTACAGATCTGCGCGCCATTCTCGACTACGATGTGGACTCCACCAAGGATATCATAAGCAGAGAGCGTCAATGGCGCACGCGTACCTCAATACTCCAGAGTACGGGCAAAGTTTTTGCCAAGAACATCTTTGCCATGTTGCAGGGCATCAAGGCGCGCGAGGAGGGACGCAATCGGCCACAGTTGCCCAATCCTATCAAGATGCCGGAACCCACACGTATTGCCAAGCCGCAGCCACAGCTCTCTCAATACAATCGTTACGATCAGGAGCGTTTTAATCGTCAGAAGGAGGAGACTGAAGGTTTTAAAATCGATACGCTGGGTACATATCACGGCATGTCCCTCAAATCCGTAACGGAAGGTTCTCTCGCTCAGCGTAAGGCGCAGGGAAATATGCCGCATGCGGCAACAGCGTCCACAGCGAACGCACGTTCAGCACCCAAGGAACTGCTGCCAACATCGGCGGCGAGACAACTGCCTGCGAATGGACCACAGAAGCGACCTTCACGCACACCCATCATCATCATACCCTCAGCCAATACGAGCCTTATAACCATGCTGAATGTCAAGGATATACTGCAGGAGTTGCGCTTCATGTCGACGGCGGAAAAGAAGCTACAAGGCTGCCAGCGCGAAAGCGAGGTTCTTCTTCAGGTAAGAATCACATGTTATATATTCTTGTGCTTCTCTAAATGCGTGTTTTCTTTTTTTGCAGCGTAAGCGCAATAATCAAACAGTCTCCTATCGCGTCGTGGACAATCCCATCAAGCTTAGCCAGCAGGATTGGCAGCGTGTGGTTGCTGTGTTCGTCATGGGCCCACAATGGCAATTCAAAGGCTGGCCCTGGGATGGCAATCCAGTTGAAATATTCTCAAAGAGTATGTGCTATATCTGTTTGGAAATCATTTTTGCTTACTTATAACTTTTTTTTGTTCTAGTTTGCGCTTTTCACTTATGCTTCAGTGAGCTGAAATTGGATGCAAATGTGGAGCGCTGGTCGGTGACGCTGTTACGTTTATCCCAAAACAAAAGGCATTTGGATCGCGCAGTGCTTAGCAAATTTTGGGAAACACTGGACAAGTAAATATTTTAAATATTATCCAGAAAGTATTTATTTTGTAATCTTTTCCTTATTATTTTTCAGATATATGCTTAAGTATAAGCCCGATTTAAGGTTTTAATAATGTGACGCAAACGTTTTTGCACGCAATTGTTAGCATAACACAAAAATCAAATAAAAAAAAGCAAAATCAAATAAGGAAACCATGTTTATAATCCTGGCATGCCAACTTTTGTCTGCAACTTTAAAGTAAGAGATAAGTTTGTTTAAATTGTACAATATATTAACTATAAAACAGCGCTAAAAAATATATAATTGTATAATTAATTAAGTAAAAGTTATATGACAAACGTTTCATTGTTTTAAAGAGCAAAACAAGTTAAGTATAATTTTCATAGCCCAAAGAATACTTGAATTTTTTATAGTACAGCCATTTTGTATAAAAATCTTGAATCTATCGACGATTT
This sequence comes from Scaptomyza pallida, assembly GCA_018152965.1. Classification (NCBI taxonomy): domain Eukaryota; kingdom Metazoa; phylum Arthropoda; class Insecta; order Diptera; family Drosophilidae; genus Scaptomyza; species Scaptomyza pallida. The sequence goes on from JAECXP010000008.1 coordinate 616,776, forward strand.
CGCCAAGTGATCTTACCATCGCAAACGAAAGACCTTGGCCAAAGTTAAAGCTCCATAGCTCAAAAACTTAGGGACAAGTTTGCAGAGAAACAAACGTATAGACGAACATGTCTATATTGACAGCTCGCGATGCTAATCAAGAATATATAAATGGTCGGACAAAGTTCTTTCTATATACTTCAATACTTCATAAATAAGTAACGTTTTTTCTAAAAACATCATTGGGATTTTATTCAGTTACGCGTAGAATTGAATCAGCTTAAGGAATAATGTTAAGCAAAAGATTTTGGAATAGTATTTATCACATATATTCATAAAAAATAACATTCACATCGCAAAAAAGAACTAAAATTGAAAAAAAATATGACAAAGATTTGCAACAATGATAAAACTAGCTGAGAATCATTAGCTAAACCGCACCCATTTGCAATATGGGCGTAAAGAGTTTATAGGCCTGTTCAATGTATTTAACAGCTGAAAGCATCTCGCCAAAGAATGTGTTGACCCTCGCCTTGCACTCCTCCTTCTGTTCAGCATCCTGTGCATCACTTTTGCTGCTCAGCACAGCTGCATAACGCTGTGTCAGTCCCTGGAGATGTCCATTGAACTGTTTGCACAGATGCACAATGCCATCTACCTCATTGGCGGTGCTGTGATGTGGCTTGACGAGCATAAGCTCGGCAATTTTGTGCAGCTTACACATTTCCAAGGCGCAAGCTTCGCTTAAGTGCATTAATGCTCTTTGCGTAGGCCTCCTCCAGATCAGCTTCGGTTGCTGCCTCAGAGCTCAGCCAGCTGAGTGACTTTGACCAATGACTGCAATGCGAAAATTCGTTTTATATCGGTAATGTGTAAACGATTTCCATGCTTACCTAGCCACATCATCAAATTGTATGCCTAGTTCTGCATCGGCAATGGTTGCCAACAAGCGTTCGTTGAGCTCTTCAGCTGCATAATCACCCTCGCTGTCGCACTCCAAATCTTCCAGTTCAAGCAATTCCTTTACCTCACCAATGGTCTCCTGTAAGAATGTTTTATATGTAACATAATTATTAATATTACAATTCAAAGAAACAAACCTGCAAATCGCTAAGTGCCTGACCACTGACTGCATCTAGAAGTGTGTCCAGTTTTAAGCTAGATTCCTTGGACAGTATTTCAAGCGCTTCGTAGTGCACCAGGCCGCAATAGTTTTCAAAGAGTACATCGAAGCGCAGCTGTGCTTTCTGCTTCTCCAGCTGGAGTTGCTGCATTGTCTGCTCCATTTGATCTGCATCCTTCTTGGCTTCCAGGAGAATGGCACTCAAATTGGGTCCATTGGACGCATCTAGTCCCAGCAATTTGCGTTTGTTCATCAGCTTGGGATCGTTGTCCTGCAGTATGGTCATGGTCTTTTTGCCAATGCCCTCAAGAGTGTCCAAACCAGTGTTCAACACCTTAGAGCCAAGTGTTGTCACCAAGCCTAGGTTAAAGGCTGCTCCGCCAGCGCCATCTTCTTCCTCCGTTGTGCTAGTTGTGGGTTGAGCCGCTGCCTCAGCTGCATTTATGCGCGCCAGTTCCTCGGGATCGGGCACGCCAATTATTTGATTAAGACCCTGATTGACATGCGTTGAAATATTCCCTAAGCCTTCGGTGGCAGTGCTTAGCACAGAGCTTAGCTTGCCACCCCAAAGGCCCCAGCCAGAAGAAATGGACGTGGAAGAGGTAGAATCAACAGGTGCAGCAGTTGCTTCAGTTTTGGCAACAACAATTTTCTCCGTTTGTTCAGTTCCTTTTGCGTCGTTGTTGTTGTCTTGAGGCTGCTTCTCGACATGCACGAACTTGTCTTCATCCTCTTCGCCTTCACCATCACCATCGCCCCAATCGTCCCAGTTGTCGTCTTCGTCGCTTTGATTCCAATCATTTGTCTGCTCATTTTGTTTATCTTGTTTATTTGCCATTATTCTGTGTGATTTCCACGTAGTTTCATTAACTTTTTGTGGGGCCAACTGTTATCGACAGCTATCGATAATATAAACTATGCGCATATTTAGTATATTTCTGCAGTAGAAAATACCACTGTACAATAACATAGGGCTATTGACTTAACAGTGGCGGGAAATTTGGTTGCTTATTTAAAATATGGTTTCAACTGTTAAAGATTAAATCGGTTAAAAAGACAAATTTTCTGTTATACATATTAAACTTCAAAGCATACTAATAACAGTAAAATAAGTTTAATCTTTACCGCAAGAGCTTACTGCTTATGTTGCTTCTTTGTTCTAATCTGTACTAGCATACATATACATAAAGATGACCACACACGCAGCGCCCACATACATAACCTCAAATTGTGTTGTCACCCGGCAACTCCAACAACAATAACTGACTGTTGCTCTTATTAGAAATACATAAATTATTGTAGAGACTTGTGTCACCTGTACCTTTGGCATGCCCAAGTTGAGCTTCCACTTCGATGCCTTGGTATTCACACGCATACATCACACACACACAGACTAACACGCATGCACGCAAGGACAATTTGATGCTCAATGCATACAAATTGAATTGATATTAGTTTGTAAAATATTTAGGCATTAAAATACCATATGTACATATGTATGTGTGAGTGTGTGTGTGTAGGTGTGGGCGAGCCTATTGATATTTGTATTGGTTTTATTTTTGGTCCTAGTTCCTTTTTGTGCCTGCTTGTGCAAATGATTTCTATGCAAATCTTTTTTTTTTTGTTTTTTATTTTTTGCGCAATATTGTATGCGTGCGCGAGAGAGATAGTAAATGGAAATGGAGTAACTGTTTTGTTAAGGTTCTCAACTTTTGAGCAATATTGTTATTTTTATTTTTTTTTATTTTTGAAAATTATTAGGTTTAGCTTGACAGGTTAGTTAATAATAATGTGGTTGAACATTTTCTAAGCTACGTAAATTGTGATTTTGTTTCAGTTTTGGTAGCTTAAAGCTTGCAACTGTCTTAAAATATCAGCACACAATAAAAAAGTTTTATGTTAAAGTAGATATACAGACAAAATATAATTCTAGATAGCAAAATCCTTTCAATTGCTCTCAAACCCATTAGTTTTAGCTGTATCTGCACACACACTCACGCACACATACATATATCTAATTGTGCTCATAAATAAGAAACGAACACAAACAAAATTCGGTTGTCAGATGAAAGTTTGTTCGGTGCTAACCAGCATATAAATTTGACAGGAGCGCAAAATTAACAAACCAAGACAATTTACCTAACACAAACACACACACACGCACACACTCGCAGGCACACCTTGCCATCTGCATGTACATAAAGAATTTTCATAAACTTGCTGCATACTTTTAGGCAACCCCGTATACAGACACAGACACAGATAGATAGAGGGCGCGCTTACGACAACCGCACGCATATTTCGTCAAGGAGGCTGCCATAAAATGCTCACAACCAAAAATTTATCTTCCGACCAGAGCAAACGCAACTAGCACTATCAAGCTCTCTCTCTCTCTCTCTCTCTCTCTCTGTCTTTTTTGTTGCTTCCATTTTGCGTTTTCCGTTGGCGTATGATTAATTTTTTAATTAAAAATTGTAAGCATAGCATCGAATGACAAGGTGTTAAGAAAACATTTCCATTATTGCGTTTACCTTAACCGCTAATATGTAAGTAACGCAAAAAAAGGAGCTTTTATTAAGTTAAGCTTCAGGCATCAGGTGTGTGTATTGGCCATTGGCAGTACCAATTTACTGGCACTTGTCGCAATTTCCCTAAATGCAAATTTACATTCAATTGTCAACTTCATGTACAAGTGCGTATGTCTGAGGGAGAAAAAGATAGGGAGGAAGATAGAGCGGGCGGGAGTATTGGGCCAAAATAATTGCATGTTCGTTGTCTAAATGTTCTACAAGTTTTAGTGCCAAAAATTAAATGTTATATTGCCTGCAGTCACACAATCACTTGCATTCTGCCACAAACTCAATTTCGAACTTAAATTAGTTGTCTTAAATGTTCACACATACACTTACACACACACTCAATTACAAGCACTCTGCAAAGCTGTGAGAAAAGCTCGCTTAATAGCGCTAAATAACCAGTATATATATATATATATATATATATATATTACAGATGCTTATTAAATGTAGTTGCTAAACTTCAGAGAAACACATGCTTGCATTTAATGAACATGAAATTGTTTCAATATATGTAGTTAAATAGTTAAAGTTAAAGTTGGGGTAACAGCCTGCATAGGTGGTGCATAATACCTTATTTTTTTCCTGTATAGAAACTTTTTGTAATTTTTAAAGGTTTATTTTTTCTAAATACTTGCAAACTGTAGTAGAAAAAGTGTTTTATTTTTTTTTTATCTATTTATTTGTTTATATTCGATCCTTAATGCTACAGTATTGATACTGTAAATTTGTGCACTAATAGGTTTAACATAAGAGAAATAAAACTTGGGTTTTACATAGAATTCTTAAGTAAACATTTTAACATTGGGCATACGAAAAATATATTAAAACATTTTTTTGCTATCTATTTTTATACCATTATATCAATTTTTGGGTTTTAAATAAAAATCGGTCAAATATTAATAATCTGAATTTAAATTCAGTATTAATTAAGATCGTAAAACAATCGGGCTAATATTGACGGAGTTATGGCTATCAGAAGCTTATATCGACTCCCAAGTCCATTATTGGTCACAAAAATTTTACATAAAAATCGGTCAAAAATTAATCTTCAAGTTGAAATGGAATATTAATTTAGAGCGTAAAACCCAGTTAAAAAGGGGTATAATTGTTTTGTGCAAATGTATGTAGCTGATAGAAGGAAGCATTAACAAACGAGTCGATATAGCCTTGTCCGTTTATCCGTCTGTCCGTCCGTTCGTATGTAAGAGGCTGGATCTCAAAAAATTCAGGAGCTAGGAGCTCTAGATTTGAAACTCAATCTCACCTGAAACTTTTTTACTACATGCTTTGAATAATCGATAAATTGCCTAGTTTTCGATATACAAATGTTATATATAACAAAAACTTGAATTTCTAAATTGTAAAAACAATAGTTAAAACTTTGGCTAAAATAATGAACATCGGAAAAAATTCGATCAATATCGGTTAAGGAAACCAAAAACGTCTTAGATTGAAGTTAAGGCTTTATGCGAAAGTGGTTGCACACACAAATGACTGTACGCGTTACGTAACGGGTTAAGCGTATCGGAATTTTTTGACTAGTGCCTTATTGCTTAAATTTTTTTAATGTTAAGTGTTGCAAAGCGTTTGTTTGAACATATAAGCTTAAAAGCAAATTGAATTTGATGCGATTTGTATTCAGCAGGGACCGTAACGGTTATAATTTTTATTGTAAAAATTGAAAAATAAAAATTATTTTATTATTTTTATTAAAAAATTATTTTTAATTATTAAATTTAATTTTTATAATAAAATAGAAAATAATTATTATTTTATGATTTTTATATTCAAATTAAATCATAATTTTTATTTGTGATTTTTATTTTAAAAATTGAAAATAAAAATTATTTGTTGAGTTTTATAATAAAAATCAAAAATAAAACTCAAAGTGTCTAAGCAGACTATTGTGTATATATATATGTATGTCTGTACATGCGTTTGTACATACATATTATACATACATATGTAGGTATTGATGAGCAGATTATATATATATGCCCAAATATTGTCTAGCCCTCTCCGTTCAAAAGTTATTTGAATTTGAGTTAGTCTGCTTAGACACTTTGAGTTTTATTTTTGATTTTTATTATAAAACTCAACAAATAAGTTTTATTTTCAATTTTTAAAATAAAAATCACAAATAAAATTATGATTTAATTTGAATATAAAAATCATAAAATAATAATTATTTTCTATTTTTATTATAAAAATTAAATTTAATAATTAAATTTTTAAAAATTAAAAATTGGAAATAAAAGTTTATCGTGTTTCCGAGTATGCCGTACAAAATAACATACTTGTGTGTTTCACACTCATCAGGGGGCTTTTATGGTCTTCAATTTTTTTCAATTCATAATTATTATTTGCGGTCCCTGGTATTCAGCATTAGATGTTAAAAAGAAAATATGCTTGAAACTTTTTTTAAGCCAAATTCGATTAGGCTATTGTTGGCAAAAAGCATTGTCATTCAACACATCTTCAAGCTTATTACTTAAGCGATTGAATGTGAGTGTGTTTCTTTCTTTCTTTTTGTCGTGGAATTGATTCTAGAGAGCATGTGTTGGCTTTAATATTATTCACAATCAAAATTGTTTTAACTGTGCACAAATAGACACAAGACCACAATATAACCCACGACAGGGTTAAAAACACACACCCACATTATTGGCAAGGGTCTACTTTGGCCTAAATATATACATACATGTATAAATAAGTATGCATGTGTGTGTATGTGTGCTTTCTCATGCAAAGGACATCTTTGTCATTTTTGCCATACACACAACCAACTAATAAAGGAGCTCATCATCATCATTGTTGTTGTTGCTGCTGTTGTTGTTGTCTGCTTGTCTGTTGTACAATGTTATTGATACCTCAGCTTCCGTTTAAACACACATCCATACAGTGTGTGTCATACATGGGAACCCTTTTTGGGGCAATTCCCTAAAGTCTTCGGCTTTGCTTTCACTTCCTTTGTTAAGGCGGAGGGGGTAGTAGGGGTTTGATGCTGCTGCTGCTCTTGCTGTCTTGAGCTGATGACAATAAAGCAAACTTCCAGCTGTTTATTAACATGTTTCTTTATCAATACACACACGCACACAACTTATATAAATACGCACACACACACACATACGTGCCTATATCCTTAACTGATAGGCAAGCGGCTTCTGCTTAGTGTTCGCTTGTGTGTGTTTACAAGTTTCGCCTTACAAGTGAAAAATTCCTTTAGGCCAAAGTGTGCATTAAGAAGATTGTTTTACTATTGTTGTAATACGCACACATACATAGTATACATATGTGCATATGATTGATTGATTGATTGATTTATTGCTTATTAATCCTAGTGCTACAAGTAGTGGTACTTATAAATTAGTGCACTAGTCACAACATAAAATTGCTGTTTAAGGTTACAAAAAAAATTAATATACTTATTAACTAGACATTTAAATGGAAATAATACAAACAGAATCTTAATCGTATTGCCTATCGGTATTATATTATAAGCCTCAAATTAATGCTGTTATTATTATTATGAATCATCAAATATGTTGCTGTAAGTATGATTTAAGCTTAGATCGAAAAACTGATGTGCTTCTTACGGTCTTAATTTCAAAAGGCAGCTGATTCCAAAGTCGAGCTCCCCATACAAAGAAGTGCCTGTCAGAGGATGCAAGTTTAGTTCTTGGACAAACAAGATTACAGGTCCTTAATGATACCGCGAATCGTAATTTGTCATATAAATAGTCAGGCGTTCTTGTGTATATTATTTGCTGTAGCAGATTTAGAGTCTTGTACTTCGTCCAGTTTCTTAAGTCTAATTCAAAAATACGATTTGCAAAACATGAAACATGAACATACCTATTAAGTCCAAACGCGTAACGTGCTATACTATTGAAGGCTACTTTTAGCTTATGTTGACTAGCAATATCACAGTTTGCAAATATTTCTATGCCATACAAAAGTATGGGGGTAATGAGAGTTTTAGCGATGGTTATTCTTGTTTTAACCGGCAGCCAGGGCTGTGTAAGCGCAAGCTGCCGAAGAACTCCATAGGTCTTCCCCACGGCCTTATTGACCTGGTCTTTCCATGTCAGTGTATTATTAAAAGTTATTCCTAAATTATCAGCCTTATCCACATACTTTATTTCTACATTATCAACGCACAGTTTACTTAAGTTGCTAACATTTAGTTTTTTCTTATGAAGAACAATACATTTACACTTAGAGGGGTTCAAACAAAGACCATTGTTACTTGCCCATCGACATACACTTAACAGATCATTATTACAAAACGTGACACACTGGTTAATCTGACTTACAGGACGACTCACATATAATTGGACATCATCAGCGTACATATGAGCTTCACACATAGACAAAACATTTGGTAGATCATTAACATAGATTACAAAGAGAAGAGGACCAAGAATTGATCCCTGCGGAACACCACGGGTTGTTGCTATGAGGTCGGAGGTGGAGTCTTGTACAACGACGGCCTGTTTTCTATTGTGCAAATATGAGGACATAAGCTTAACTGCCGTGGTGGAAAAATTATAAAGTTTGCTTAACTTTGTTGTCAAAATTTCGTGGCTTACCGTGTCAAAAGCTTTACTAAAGTCAAGAAGCGTTAAGAAAGTAACTTCGCTCTTATCCATATGGCTTCTAATGTCCTCAACAATTTTTAAAACGGCAGTTGTACAACTTTTCTTTTTCCTAAACCCGGACTGCTTATTACTAAGAAAGTTGTTGGTGTCCATGAATGTTGAGATTTGTGTAGCCAACAATTTTTCAAGGGCTTTGGATAGAAAGGGTAGGATAGCTATAGGTCTATATTCATTTTTATTTTTAGGGATAGGTGTAATGTTCGCAATTTTCCACATCTCAGGAAATGTGGATGTGGTTATTGCATTGTTTAAAATGTGTGTAATGTGCCCTAGAATATGCGGTAGTAACATTTTTACAAACTTTGGACTAATTCCATCACTTCCAATTGCATTCGACTTAATTTTAAGGATTGCATTAAGCACATCACATTGACTCACACCCACAAAATTAAAACAGCTAGAACAACTATTTAACGACACAGAATTAACATACGGATTACATGTAGCTGGACGAACACTAATGTTGACAAAACTACGATTAAGAACATTTACGTCCAAGTCGTCAGTTATCACAGATTTACCCTTTCCTACTCCTACGCTCTTCAGCTCTTTCCATAGTTTTTGCGACGAATTTATTCTATTGAACTTATTACCATAAAACCTACGCTTATTACTATTAATCAAGTCATTAACCTTACGCCTAGCAGTCTTAAATAGTTGAAGCAATTGATCAGTCTTATAGCGTTTCCACTTCTCATAAAGTTTGTCCCTGTATTTTATTGCACTTGTAATATCACTGCTAAACCATGGATTTAGCTTAGGTTTGACAACTATGGTCTTAAGCGGTACATGCTTATTATACAAATAATCTATGTTTCTTTGCAGCAGGCCAAGCTGGGTGTCCACCGAGGGAAGAGAGTATATACTGTCCCAATCACACATACTACAATCACTGAACAACATACTAGTATCTACATTCTTAAAATCCCTAAATTGAATAGTTTGGTTAATAAAGTCAAGTTGTGTATTATAGGACAGAAAAATAAGATCATGTTTAGAGAATTCAGGTACTGATATTTGGTCATACAACATAACGTTGTCCGTATCATTAACGAAAATTACATCAAGTAGGGTATTAGTGGTTTGTGAAAAATGCGTTGGTGTTGTTTCATTAACAATGTTTAAGCCCAGTGCGTTGAAATCTATTAATAAACATTTTTCTTGAAACATATTACTATTTAGGTCACCAAGAATAATCACATCAGTATAATTTAATGATAAGTTTTCAATTGAATTGATCATGCCTGAATAGTCTAAGTTCTTATTTGCTCTATATGTGTGTATGGATAGAACCCAAAAATACCTTAACTACATGACATCACATTGGCAGACAAGACACAACTTGCCTTGCAGCTTCGTTTTATTTCCTTCTCCCTTGCAACCACTCTATCCTCCCATTCTTAACCTCCCTATCAGTTTGTTATACCCTGCACCTATTAAAGTTGCTTAAATTGTAATACAAAGTTGTCGAGGGTTAGGGTGATACTTTATGACAAGAGGTTTAACTTGTAATAAGTCTATGGAAATATGTAAACAGTTTATGTACAACTATGTTAACTTAACATAGCCGAGTTAACATAGCAAAGTTAACATTAAACGTCGATAACTTAAAGCGGTTTGTATCGATCGGACTTAATTGACTTGTGTATTGAGGATGATTAACATGCTAAATATATGTTGTTTTGTTGAATTTTTACAGGGCATCTCGTAGTCAGTTACTCGATCTAAGCACAATTTTACTTGTTCTTTCGGTCTCTGTCTAGCATGCTGTCATTCCACTCAACAAAAGGATTCAAATTTCATTAAATCTCATACAAAAGTATCAAAATGCTATTGTTGTCATGGCGCTCTCCACACCCACAACACACACACCCATACCATCTATCACACACACACACACACAAACACACACTATGCACTTGCGTCCTTCAGGTTCAACACCCCCGCCTCCCATACCAAACTCCTCGCCTTCCCCAACCTTTTAGCGCGCTTGGATCCTTGTCGACACCAAAGTAACAGCATCTGCAGGCTGCTCTTACTTTGTAGGCAGAGCCTGGGTTACATATTGGTAACTGCTTTTACTTTGGGCCTTTTATTCGATTTACGTTTCAACTTGCTCAAATTTGTTTAGAGTGTGTATGTGTGTGCTTGCGTGTGCGTGGGCGTATACTAGAGTTTTGCTAGAGCTTACTGCTCAGGCATTGATCGCTATCATCTATAATGGAAAACTTAATTGACTAGACAACAGTTTGTTGCAACAAGAATCCGGCCCAACATCAACCGACAAGTGCTTCGTGATAATCGCCAAACAACTTTCAAGGCACTTTACGTTCAATATTTTTTTTTTTTTCTTTCGAGTTTTTGCGAATTTCTCTTTAAGCATTAAAGATGTCACATAAAGTTTGTGATAATCTCCGTGAATATGGAGCACATCTTTCAGGTATTTTTTTTTGTTTTTTGGTATTTTTAAAGTTAATACAAACATTCAAATAACCGCCGCCAAATATCGGAATAACATTTTATTTTTAAAATATGTGTCCAATAGAATTTAGCTTAAGTGTGCGGCATTTATTTTAATTATAAACATAAACATCAGACATTCACATTAAAAGCATTTACTTTAACATTTACTTTAACACTTTAACATTAACATTAACAGTCGTCGTTGTTAATCCACTTTATTTACATTTTTGTTGGCGCTGTCGTTTTTCGTTTTGCCGCAGCAGCGTGGTGCAATTAGCTGTCGTTGGTGCTGTCATTATTTCTTTTACCTGTCAGCAACTTGTGCGTCGTACTCTTTACTTTATTCACTAATTTACACATTTGGTAATTTACAAGTCTACTAAGAGGCTGCCTCTACACACACACACATACAAACACTCGCAATTATTTCAATCAACTGTGTCGCGCACACAGCCTCAAAAATGTGTCGATGTGTGTGTGTGTGTGTGTGTTTTTGTGTGTGCGTGCTCAGTTGATGCCTAATCAGGCACCCACAAGTTTCAAGCTGCCACCCACAGCAGCACCCCAATCCTCCCCCTCGCAAAAAGAGCTTACCCTCCCTCAGTACATGTCTCTATCATTTCAACTTTTGGCAAACAAACTTTTCAAATTGCTTTCGCATTAAAAATCACTAAAATACGTTTTTCGCATCGCTGCTTACAGAAATGGCGTCTCTGTGCGTGTATTGTGTGTATGTATATGTGTGAATTCTAGTGTTTGTATGTGTGTGCTAGCTGTTTGCTTACGTTAAGTGTCATTAAGCTTTTGTCAACTCATCAGCGTCGACTGCTGTTTCGTTGTTCGTTGTTGTAAAAGTTAAGCATATCAAAAACATAAATTCAAAACACTGCGACAGCAATAACGAATCAACTATGGACGACTTTGACATACTCTGTAAAAGCTCAATTTATTATGTTAAGTGTTATTTATTTTTTAACATTGCATATTGTACAACAACAAAGTTTGCTTTGAACTTCTTCAATTAAGAAACTATATTAAATAGTATGTGTATGGTAAAGTGGTTTAATTAAAGTATTTTAAGTAAAGACATTAATTGTTGCACTGTTTTAGCTTTTGCCTTGCGCACCTATGTTAATTAACGCTAAACAAAGTTAACTTTCAAAGATTTTCCAACTTAATTTATATATATTTATCTTGCTTTTCCAACCTTTCAGGATATACATACATATCAAAGACATGTGCTAAGCAGCTGATTGGATTGCAGCTATCGCACTGCACTTATTCTCAACCAAAATCCCAAACAAAAGCCACAAATGAGTATCGAACATTTCAAACAAAGTTGACCACAGTAAAATTGCTGTAAACAATATGAAAACTCAGCAACAAATTTTATAAGCCAGCAGTAAACTGTTGTGAAAACCGCAAATCATTGGCTCAACTCTATGTCTTTTTGCTGTGTTTTGCTTTACTTTGCTTGAGGCAAACAGAACGAACCCACAATGTAATATTACACATACGCCACGTTGTACACGTATGTGTGTATAGGTCAAGCATAAGAAAGTTGCTGCTGTTTGGTTTTTGTTTTGTTGCCATTTGATTTTTGCATTTTATTTAAAGTTGATTTTGACAACTGGTTTAAGTGTGTGCAAATATGTAAATTTACTTAAGAATATATTAAATTGTCTTAAAGCATGTTAGGAAGAAGATTTTCTTTATTGAATAGAAATAATGTAGCATTTGTTTTGAGGTGCGAAACATTTAGGAGTGCGAGCGATTAAAGCTAGAAGATATTTTATTAAAGTTGTCAATTAAACTAACATTACATTTGCATCTTTAGCCTATTCGAAAACAAATATATACACTAACTGCTTGTAATTGGCCACAAATGGTGAGCAGAATTTACAACCCTATATTTGCTGGATATTATACGGTTTGAGCCCACACTCGTACGCGTATCCGCATACCACATATCGGCTATATCAATAACCGGATGCATGGAAAAATGCAATTTTAATTAGCCGAACGTGCGACAAACGCACGTAGAACGCATAACCGCAAGATGTTGCTGCAATTAGGCAACTGCAACTGCAATCCGGCGGAACCAGGCATCCAGTCATCCAGGCATTCACACTGCTGTCAATCCAGACACCGTCAGTCAGTCAGTCTGTCAGTCAGTGCGTCAGTCAGTCAGTCAGTCAGTCAGTCAGTCATTGAATGCAACGTCATGCTGTGTTACGTGCTGCTTCAGCCAAACAAAATTATGTGGCCAACATTTGCTGGTGGCACATTTCGCGGGCAACTCCTGCCCCTGCTGCTGCTGCTGAGAAGGATGTGCTGGGTAAGGAGTAACTGCTGGCAGTCGTTTGTTTTGCAATGCCCAAATTACTTTATCGATTTGCCCAGTACGTTTGTACAATTTGGCGTATTGCATGCATTACGACGACTACGAGTACGAAGAGGGGCGGCGGCGTCATCACTGGACAAACCGACCACGCTAACGAGCCTCATTAGTGGCATGCGTGGCAATGTGGCAATGTGTGGGGAATGTGTTGAAAAGTATGCACTGACATTGGGCAGCACTGTTGTCCGTTGTCCGTTTGTTGTTGACATCTGAGCACCACGAACGTGATTTCTTATTCAGATTCGCCAAATGATGATTACCAAGCGTGGATCGCAATCAGCTATGGATTATTACGCATCAGCTCTTGCGGTCATGCTTAAGGGCGACACCAAAAAAATGATTTCTTTTCATAATAAGGAGAAGATGCCAACTACCAGGAATGATTTACTACTAGTTAAGATTAACTATTTTACAGAAAAACATTTAATAAATAATTATAAAACTAATTTTGCCGTTAAGACTATACATTTATATGCTCATTAAATAATGCAATTAGCCATAGAATTTTTGCTATTTTTGAATGCACAAACTGTTCCCATGTGACAGTAATAAGCTAATGCCTAGGGATAGATAGGGTTGGGTGGAAAAGCTAAAGCGTTATCTGATATGCCGTGGCTCCCTATAGCACTTGAAGAGGAAAGTGCCGCAAATGCAAAACGTATGCCGTCTGTCAATTTGAATTGCATTAATATGTCGTGCGAGTCTTAACACCATTAATTACACGACCAATGAGTCAATATTATGACAGTTTGCAGCTGAGAGCATTGATACATTGACGACAACTCACGATGGCGATGATGACGAAGTTGACAACAACAATACCAATGACTATATGCTCAATCAATTAATTAGGCACCTCAGTTGGCTCTGATGAGCTTATGAGCATGTTGTTGTAATGTATGGAGTTGTTCTGGGTGTAAAAAGTGAAGTAGTTGAGTAGTGGTAGAACCACAGATCGATGCACTAACAAGAAGGCTGTGATGCTGTCTATCGGACCATCGATAAAAAGGTGTCGCGATAGAATTATAGTAGCTTCAAATTGGAAATACATTTTGTTATTTACTTTTTAAATAATTTTTTATTTGTCATATATGTATAATTGAACACACAAATTATTAAAATGTGCACATTGCATCTAATTGCTATCCTCATCGGACGACCTTATCATAATCCGGCTGATCATAGTTTGTGGACACTTTGGTTTCATCACTGGTATATCCACATCATCATCGGATGGCACTTGCTTGCTTGAATGGAACAAGATTTTGTTGCGTTTAAACTTCATTTGACTTGGAGTTTGGGTATGTGTGCTGCATTGTGGCTTCTCCTCCTTCATGGGCTTGCGAGCCGGATTGTTTGGGGCGTTCAACTGACAGCTGTTTGCTGCTTTCGAGCATTGGGCTTTGTCGCATGGACCCTCTTCACCATAGTTGTGTGGATACGTAGTCTCGGGCGATTCCTTTTCGGTATACACATGCCTATAGGGCATATGCTCGAAAGCGTCGCTTTCTTCCGTTTCTGAATCATGGCGCAAAGATGAACCGGTTGAAGATGCTGAACTTGATGGATAATTGTTTGGTTTTTTCAAGTTAGCCAATGCCTGCTTGGCGTCTCGCTTGATTCGAGTTGCTTGCTTGGTTTCCATCATAATTTGTCGCACATTCACCTTGGCTTGTGACTTTCTTACTTCCGTCATATTGCTTTTTAAAACTTTACGTGGACGCTCCTCGGGTGGCGCATCTTTCTTTGGAGCAGGCTTAATTGCCGTACTTGAAACGCCCTCGGGTGGAGTGTCTATAGCCCTTTTGCAACGCTTTTGCATGCACTGCAGTTGCATTTTCTGATCAATCAACATGTTCGGTTCATTGTTCTGTTTCATAAGCTTTGTCATCATTTGCAACAATATGGGCAAATCTAAGTTTCCATATTCGATGCCCAGTTCATGCTGCAGTCTGTCGCGAGGCAATAGCTGTGACTTATTGCCCGTTTCGAGCGCAAATGTTTCCATGGTATGCTTATAGCCATACCAATCCAAATAGTCCACAACCAGATGGTTAAGCATTTTCAAGAATCCACGCTGTTTCATGCCGCCACCACATAGAGGTTCCGGCTTCGATTCACCATGCATTGCCTTGAGCACTTTGGCATGCATTTCACTGCGCATCTCATTCATGATGCCATTCTGCTCAAGATGTCCACGAAGCTTCTTCTCAATGCTCTGCTTGTATGTTTTATCCCCCATTTGAAAAATACACTTATTTATTTTGTATTTAAACAAAAAATATTTTGAAAAGCGACAACAAATTTGATTTGTTTGTGTGAGATCGAATCGGGTTCTGAAACTATTTGTTGTGTTGCTAAAGTGTTGCCATAAGTCTGGGCAAAAGGATTGCTTAGTTGTTCTGTTTGTTTTTTCACCAATTTTTTCTGTGTCTATGAAGTTTTTTTTGTCGTTTATCATACAGACAACCGTGCGTTGAAGGCTACATGCATTAGCCATTAGCTAAAAACTTTGCAAATGTTTTGCCAAGTTTTGGGACTCATTATTGGTTTTGTGCAATGTTTGTCATAAGGTTTGTCCGTATGATTGCAACTTTTTTCGGCACCATTTCAGATATGAAACTTTGAAACTTGAATTCCTCAGACAGAGTGTTAAATGTGGAACGCTATACACCCGGGCTGAGAAATCGATAACAAGTCGATGGCGCCTCGGGCTGCAGATTAATAAAGCACATATATATTCCACATTTTAGCAGCTAGAGTCTCCAAATTTGGTGGTAACATATCTGACATTCCCCAAAAATCTGCCTCAAAAGATTTGATGCCACAGCCACCACTTCCTAAAAACGAAAATACCTTTATCTTTTAGAGTTTTTGAAGCTATATCCACAAAATTTAGTAGAAAGCTAGAAGGTGACATCCGCTACAGATCACCATGTGACCGAAATAGCGATTTGGAAACTAGTCAAAATTATTGATTGCCATAACTTTGTCATAACCGACTCCATTCTTTAAAATTTTGTTGAGCTCTAAAGTAAAACTTCATTTTGATTGGAAGTTGGACAAACCTATCAATTGCCATTACTTCGTCAAATTTATTCAGATGCATCATGCATTAAAACTTTGAATGCGGCTCTCCATGGATTGTTTTTTTTGTCTTTCTATTATTTTGATTAATATAAACTCAAAAACCTTGAAATGGATCTTAGCAAGAGGCAGTGAATCATTTTAAAATAACAAAATATCTTATTATGTAAAACAAAAACATTATAAACAAGAAAGAGACAAGTCTGTTTAAAGTTCTTGCTATTCGCCGTCAGAGTGCGCTGCTAACATGGTCAGGAATCTTTCGCTGCCATGCTTTGTCGCACATTCACCTTGATCTGGGCTTTTTTGAAATCGTGATCAAGGTTCTTTAATGTTTTCTTTGATTCAGGTGGATCCAGTTGTTTGATTGAAGTCTTCTCAGCTTTTATTTGCTCTACCAGCAAGTCGGGTTTATGTTTTCTTTGCTTTTTGCTTGGTTTTTCATCAGCAGAAGTTTCCTTCTTCAATTTTTTTTTGCTTGTTGGAATATGCTGCCAATAACTGTTGTCCAGCAGCTCGTCATTGTCACTGTTAGTTTCCTTGAGCAACATTTGCAGCAGTATGGGCAATTCAATGTTATCGAAGCTGCCACCAAGTTCGCGTTGCAGTTTTTCACGCGGTTTCGGTCGCGTTTTTTCACCCGTTTCGATTGAAAAGGTTTTCAGGCTACTTGTATAGCCATACCAATCGAAATAGTCCACAACCAGATAGTCGAGCAGCTGCAACAATCCACGCTGTTCCAAATTGACACCATACTGTGGCTCATCCTTATCAAGCCGCTTCAGTTCGTGCATCATTTTAAGTGCCTCAACATGCAGTTTGCTGCGAAGTTTATCGAGCTTTTCATTGCGCTGCCAGCAATGCTCAATAAGCTCTGCATATTCAATATCCTCCATTATAATTGTTACTGTTAATTTGCTAAAACTTTGAAATTTACTATTTTCAGTGATCTGTAGACGATTTGATTTGGTTTTGTGTGTTGCTTAGTTTTTCAGGTTGCTCGCATACTTTGTGCAAGTTTCCGTTACCCAAATTTCATGGTAATTTTAATAAATTTAAATAATATCTTGCTTCCTTTTTTGCGCCCTTAGACGCAGCTTAATGAGATTCTGTGCCTAATTAAACTTTGTACACACAACGGTTAAAGGTGCTCGAAAGTGCTGCCAAGTACCCCAAAACAAAAAACAAAGAGGAAGAAACAGCTTACCGATAATGGCCGACAGAGTGCGCTGTTAACTGGCTTTGCCGTTGCCTTTTGCCTTGTATCAGTTGCAAAATTTATTGCACTTAATGGAATTTAAAAGTTTGTTTACTTGGCGCAAGTTGAAAGCCAAGGCAAATGCCGCCATTTTGCCGCCTTACTGCATATATGCCTTTGTGTGTGTGTGTGTGTAACGTTTATATGTATGTCTGCTAACGACAATGTCGCTTAAATGAATTTATGCCTAAACGATAATCATGCAAATGAATAGTTTTAAAATACAATTTACACTTTAACATACGTCTAGATAAAGCATATACAAAACTTTTCCAGACGAAAATTAAAAGGAAATTGCAAATTAAGTAAAACAGGTTGAAAAAAAAATCGCATTGACGTAAAACTTTATGTCTGGTCGAGGCTTGGCTTTGTTAAGTTTTCTTAACAATTGAGCCAAAAGCATTTTTTAATAACTATTTTGCTTCTTATGCTATTTTCGTGCAGAAAAGTTCTTGTTACTTTTAATTTTGTAATGGAATTGTTAAGAGCCATATAGTTGGTCTGATTTATGGCCAGGCCAAAGTTTTTTGAGCGCCAACGGATTAACAACAACTACAGCGAAAAGCCGAAAACTAAGCAGAAAAACGATTGCCGCAGCTGCCTTTAAGTTAAATGCAACTGCTGTTTAAATATTTGTTCAACTAATTAGCAAAAGTGTTGCCAAAAAGAAACAAAAAAGAGAATGAGCAAAAATTGAGCAAAAAATACTACACACAAAAATGCTGCACCATTTCCATTTCCGGTTTATCTCTACTTTGTAGCAAAGCCAATTAGACAAAATGGCTGCGACACATTTCCGCTGGTTGAACCTCTACACTGAGCCTTGTGTCATGCGTTTGCTTAAGTGCGTATTTTGTTATAATAGGGTCCAATAACTATGATGTAAAGTTTGTAACGTATTGAAAGGCGAAATGTGGTGCTAAATAATGGAGTTTTTAAAGTTATAATATGATTTATTTACTATGCTTAACGATAATTGCTTTGAAAAGTTTTTTTCTTTTCCCCTCCTTTTTTAAGAGTATTTGATTAACGGTGTATCTTAGTTAATTGTCGTGCAAATCTCCTTGTTGCTGCCTATTGAGGATTGTCCTTGTTGTTATTACCGACACACTTTCGCATTTGCTAATCGCATTAATTATGCGCTGCCTTCAGTTTGCTGCTGGGCCTCTTGTGCTGCAGGCAAATGGCCAACAAATTGAACAAAGGCAAACTGCAGGCAAAGATAAGGACACAGCCAAAGTGAGCAACAAAATCAAGAGAGAGAAGAGCGGGTGTGAGACAGGAAGAGAGGGAAGTGTTGGAAGACGGTTGGGTACATTTCAGGCATAATTGCCACACTGGGGAATCGAATTGAAAGCAGCAATATTGAAATGAACAGTAGATGGCATTTTATTTCATTAATTATCAATTAGTTTTTCGAAAATAATTATGAGAGAGATTTATTAAGTGAGCGAGTGGTTTGCCAACTTTTGCCATCTTCCAACTAACTTTTGACAAATTTTCTATTGAATTAATTAATGGCCGCACTTAATCAAATTGTGTGGCATAACGATGTCGAAATTTACGTTAAATAATTTACAGAAAATCTATATGAAAATAATCAGAATGGCAATAAATATGTTTTGGAGTTGTGGAGCTCTGAACGAGTTAAGCGAAATAAAGAAAACATGAAATGTTTAACTAAACGCTATGAGTATGTAACGTGTTGCTATTCTTCAACGAGTATATAGTAGCGAGTATTAGTAGACAATGCAGGTTGCATAAATCAAATGATATGGACTTTTGAAAGAATTCATCGAAATAAAGAAAAAGGACATGCCTAACTAAAAGCTTTGAGTATGTTTTCTGCTGTTTTTCATCAACGAGTAAATAGAAGCGAGTATTGGTAGACAATGCTGTCTGCAGAAATAAAATGTGTGTTAACAGTAAATACTCTTAACTAAAAGATTTTGAACGTCTTGAATTAAATGATCGTACACAGTTTAACCTGAAGTTAGTTTTACTTTTAATGAAGCTTACATAGCAATAACTATGCACAATCAAAATATATATAACTAGCTAACTCAGGCGTTGCAGCGGCGGCCCGACTTCATCCTAAAAAGATTTTAATGTTAATTGTTTTGATTCTACGTATTTTATAGCCGGGTAAAAATTATTACACTTTACTTTAATTTGAGTGAAATTATTTACGACAAAGACGAAAATGTTGAGTTTTGATATGTAGTTTAAATTGGACATGCCCCAAATGACGTCATTTGGAAGCAGAATTTAATTTGCGTATCTTACGCAATATAATTTGGATCATTTGAATCTGCTGCGGGTAGAGGTGACAGCACAACTTTTTCTGATGCGCAACACATGCCGGCTGCTTCAATCCGAAATTTCAATGCCTGACAATATTGAAATACTTTATCCATTCCACCGATAGATTTTTAAATACGCTGAGTAGTTAATATCTGGTGCATATTAAGGCAGCCGAACGAATGATGACGTGTTAATGAGCGGCTGATCCGTTGCCTTTGTCGTTATCGTACTGTAGTATGTTTCGTTTCTGCCGCTTTTTTTCGTATATTTGTGCGACGTTCGTCCGCTGTTCTTGGATTCTTGTCGACTTTTGCGTCTATCCTTTGGTGATTTTTGTTTTTTGTTCTGGTAATTTGGCTCTTTCAACCGTTTGGTGCCATAGTGCTCGCGTTGTTGAGGTTAGATTTTATGGTAGTCCTCTGCGTATTGCTGGATTTTAAAATGTACGATTTTAAATGTAAAAAAAAGTTTTTTAATATTTTTGTTTTTAACAAAATTTTTTATTTATTTGGTTGTTGGAAGCAACGCGCTCCGGATAACTAAATAATTTCTTTATACGTTGAATAGAATTATTTTTCCTACTGAATTTTAAATGTAGCCCACTAAGATTTTGAAAACACAGCTAATTTTAAATGTAGCCTACTAAGATTTTGAAAAACACAGCTCTAGGTCTGGCTCAACTCTAACAAACCCAAATAACTTGCGGATCCCTTTTGTCCAAAATAAAATATAGCCTTGTTACTCGTTGGATAATGTAGCTTTCGAATGGTGAAAGAATTTTTAAAATCGGTCCAGTAGTTTTTGAGCCTATGCCACAATTAAACAAACAAACAAACAAACAAACAACAATTTTTTATAATAATAGTATAGTAATATAAATTTAATTTTACTAACGTTTTCAATTTGATCAGTATATGTGTTGGGTTACTAAAAACCATTTCTTTAATACATATTTTAGATCTTAGCTATTACTTAAAGTTGCTTATGTGCTTGCGAATCGTTTTAATCATAGCATCCGCTTGAGAATTTGATGATTCACGCAGTAGTCCAATAACATCCGAGATGCCACTTCCTGGACGTCCACGATTTGCCTTGGTAGCCATGGCATAGAGGACACCCGCACAAGCGCCACGCTTGCCCTCCCAATTCTCGGGACTAGGATCGAGTCTGCAAGACAAATTTAATAGTTTTATAATAGGAATATTTATAGAACATCCTATTACTTACTTTTCGAGCATATCAAATGCCTTGGCTGCTACCCAAAACTCCTCGCATTTGTAGCACTCGTTCGCAATTAGTTGAAGCAAAAGAAATGCTTCTGCATTAGTGTCCCTTGTGATGAACACATTCCAGGCCAACTCCGGATGACCGCAGTGTATGTGACACTTGGCCAGAATCATGCAATACGTATGTTGATTCTTAATATCCATATCGGTGATTTGCATAAGCAGCTCTTCTGCCTCCTTATAATAGCCAGTGGCACATTTAGCCTGGGCAAAGTTATAGTTGAAAACATCATCGTTTACAAAGTAGCTGCGTATTGAGTTCATGTAGACGAGAACCTCCTCGAACTGTTCGTATAGGAAAAATGCCGAGGCCATACTCTGTCTTCCAGGTATTGTATCACATTCGGTAGCCGAGCTGCCCACCAGATGTAGATTCTGCTGGGCCGTCTTTATGTGCTCTTTCTGCAAGAGAGCAAAATGTGTTAAACTATACACGGCACCCTATTACACTAAAGGACCTACCGAACCCAGTTGCTGTCCCAGTGCCGCATGTACTACACCCTTGAGTATATATTCATGCGGCGATGTCGGCTGTAGTTCTTTCATCAGGGCATGCGCCTCCTGAACATCGCCCTGCTTTAGATAGTATATGGCCAGATTAAGACGTGCCTCGGGCACAATATTGAGCAGACCAGGAAGTACCCTAAGAGCACCTTCGCCATTACGAAACACAACCAAATTGTGTCGTAATAAATCAGCACCAAAAGTGCCATTGTCAGCTATGTTTTTGATCTCCTGCTCGGCAACGCGTCCACTGAACAAACGAAAGCGATTGCAGGCCTTCAAATTGATGGCAATGGTGCTGTCGCCATGTTGGCTAAGATACACATCGAGCACCTCCTGCGACATATCATAGTAGTCTAGCTTGTAGAAGCACAAGGCCAAATACACATTGATGGCCAAGTAATCCTTGTTATCGACCAGCACTCGCTTATACACATCAATTGCCTCCTGATAATGCGCACGCATATAATGCATCGAAGCCAAACTTAGCTGCTGCTCCACACTGGGATTGTTGAGCAATATATCCAATAGCTCTGCCCACTGCTGATCATCGCCCAGCTTGTGTGCTAGATGAAATAGCAAACGCTGCTTCAATGGCGTATCTGTTGTGCCCTCCATTAGCTGTTGTGCCTCCTCATAGAGACCCAGGTAGAACATGCAGACAGCCACATTGAGCGATAGCTGGGGATCCTTAATGGCCTGATATTGATTCAGACGCCTGTTGATAATCACCCAAATGGAAATTGCAATATGCAATCCATTGATCGATTTGTTGCTGCTGCTGTTCACGCTTCTGGGTAGCCTCTTCACTTTCACCCTCCTGTTCATCGTTGGCGTACTGGAGATAGAAAGGGGTTAAAAGTAAGTTCAGATGAAGTTAACCAAATAAGTTCCCAATAACCCAATACAAGACTGCTCGACTGACGGTGCTTAAGAGATTTAACTAAACTCTTTCACTTTGATAAAGTTTAGATGCATAAAACACTTAGCTCTTAGTTTTTAATAAAAGTGTATAAGCTTAGCAAAGTCAAAGAAGATATATCTTCTTTTTACACCACATTTTTTGTACACGTTTTAAACATTTTCACACACAGGTTAAAGATAACTTACCTCCAGAAAGGCCCTGGCGCCTGTATAATCCCGCTTGATGATGAAATCCTCCAATGTTGCTGGCGCTGCTGTTTTTCGTTGCTGTTGCATGCCACCGCCGCTGGCCGCGTGCCGCGAACTGGCCGAGTCGGTTTTGCCACGTGAAAGTATCTGTGTAAGGCATTGAAAACTCATGTAGCTCAAGTATCTCTGGCATTTTAAGTATCTTTTTCTTTTTTGATATTTTCAGCTGCATTTCTTACCATTTTTTGCTGCGAGTTTTTACTCCTTCGACTGTTTTCCTTCTGCTGTTTTATATACGTATGTATTTCTTTTACATTTTTCTGTTGTGTTGCGTTGTCTCCAGGCGCTTGCTTGGTTACCATTACGATTACGGTTATGGTTGCTTGGCAACCAACATAGCGTCGATAAAGCAGTTCCCACGCTTGAGTGCACCCAGTGCCAACTGTTGCTCTTCTCGAACACCACCCTCTCCCACCCACTCTCACATGCAAATGCTATATTCAATTCCAGGGCTTTTCACTTTTTTGTTTCTTTCTTTTTGCTATGTTTCTTGGATTTATTTCTGCTGAAGCGTCAAATGCGTTCTGTGCATACTATCTATATCAGAATGTTATACTTAACTTTATCAAGCGCTTTGTAAAATGTAGTTATAAAAAGCTTTGATTTTTATATTTTGGTACTGCAATATATCTTAATAAAATATGTACTTAAATTATAACAATGAAAATTTAAGACATTTATACAATTAATATGCATATATAATGCTTACAACAATCCATTAAGGTAAGAGTCTGTTAATTACATTTCCTGTTAACTGCAGTTTCTGTTAAACAAATGTTAGAGCAATTGCGGCTAATTGTTATATTTGAATATTTGTTTCATATTTGTACTAAAAAATTCACATACTGTAGTGTATACATTATTTTGGTTAGTTTGTAATGCAAAATGTAAAATGTTACGTTTTTCTTGCCTTCATATTCCATTAGGAGATTTCAGTTGCATTCCACTTAAGGTGAGTTCAGCCATCTAGGATCCAGCAATGGTTATGTCTATGGAATGCATTGTTGACACACTTGCTTTATTTATAAGGCGCACAAACTCATAAATATGCAGTCAGCCCAAAGAAATATGCGTGCATCATTCACATCTTTGCCTCGTGTTGGCCATATGCAATGCTTTTAAAATGCTATGTTTTTTCAGTTGTTGCTTTTCTGCTGACATTGCGGAATGCCAAGTGTGTTTCGCAGCGGATAATGTACATTTGTATATAAAAATGTGTGGCAGCTCTTTACGATATTATTGCAAAGCAGCTGCAAAATCGATTTAAGATCAAAAAATCTATGACAATCTGGTGTTGAAATGTCTTTAGCAGTGCGCTAGCTTTAGCTTAAGACAGCTGGGGCTTGAAGAAAGAGCTAGGGACTCGATTATTATAATTACTATTATGAATTCTTAAGCTTAAGCTTCTTTTTAAAAACCCCAAAAGTTTGACTCCAGGTACTTATACAAGCCACAACATGTCATTGAGAATTGAATATAAAAAATCTAGATAAAAACAAAAGAAAACAATCTGTTTGCTGCCTACAACAACAGCGACAACAACAACAATAATGTTTGATGCGGGATATTGTGGAAACAAATTTATTTTCAAGTGCTGTGCAACGGTAACGAGTACTTGAATCATTTTTAGTGGCCTTGTCTTCCAGTGTGTTGTGTATTCAGAGCGCGCCTTTGTTTATGCTACACTTTATTGCGCTTTTGCAATTTCGCGTTTCCGTTTCCCGTCAAATCAGCCATAAAAAGCCAGTCGGGGGCCCGTGACACCGCGCGCCTATTACATTTCGCAGTCGAATAAACAATGCCAACATCATTTGCACCTCCTTCATTATGGCGCTCGTTATTTGTCAAACAAATAAACAGTAGCAGTAGCAGCAGCAGGGAGGGGTTTGGGTTAGAGGACGCATTGAAGGCGTGACTGCCGACTGGCTGACTGACTGTATGTAGTACGTGCAATTGTATCTTGTATCTCGCCTTGGCCATGATTTTCTTCCATCATTATCATTGCGCTCGTGTTTACATTTTTAGAGAAGCTTCCCCCCATATATATATGTATATATAGAACCCAAATCCAAAGACGAACAACAGAACGAGGGCGAACAGGCGCCGCGGGGCTTACGAAGTGGCAAACTTCAAGCAGCAGCAGCACCAAGTGACAATTTATTGTCATCTCTTCTTTGCCATCGTTGAGTTCACGCTTGTTTTATTTCTGTTTTGTGTTTTGTTTTTTCTTTTTCTTTTATACGCCAAGTATTTGCATTGCCTCCTTTTTTACACTCTCTCCCTCTTTCTCTCTCTCTCTTTTGGTTTCTGTTTTCATCTAGCACTTGAGCAAACTTGTTTTCCTCTTGCTTTGGCTTTTTCCTTTTTTTTATTTTTGGCCAGAGAAAAAATCACATGAAAATTGCGAACTGGCGAAATGAAGTGCAAAATTCAAACGGAAATTGAAATGGCAATGACAGAGCTGAGTTCTTCTCTTTTCTCTCTCTCTCACTTTCTTATTCTCCCACTTTCTTCTCCTTTCGATTCGTTTGGTATTTTGCTTTTACTTAGTGCCTTTCCTGCCTCAATTCGATACGTTGCTGTAGTTTCACTGGACCCAACTTGGGCACATGTTCTACTTTTGCCCAGCTTTTGCCTGCAGCTGCATAGATTTTCCACTCGCAACGAAATCAAGTTGAAGAAAATGGCGATTTTCTCAAGCGAAAACTAAACACTCGAAATGCGAAAATAAATAAGAATGGACATTGCAGGCGATTTATTGTTCATGATGATGTTGTTCTTGTTGTTTTTTGGTTTCTTTTTATTTTTTATTGCTGTTGTTGCTGGTGCATTTCTTGAACTGAATCAAATGTTGCATGCCACTGAAGCATGCATAATAACTGGACAGTGAACTGCTCTGAAGAAGACAAAAAAAAAAAAAATATAGACAAACTTAAAACTTTTAATAATCGTGTACAAAAATTTTGTACTTCAAAATGCTGCAAAATATTTGCTGGGATTAAAATGTATCAACTGAATTTCTTTTTTATATTAAGTAACATTTAACATATTTGCATAATTTTGGGAAAGATGTTTAAGCTAAAAACAAGTGAATAATTTTTAATTTTTTTAATGTTTAATTTAATGTTATTTCAAATAATTTTTTTTATAAAATTTTTTAATACATATATTTTGGAATATTTCAAGTTAATAACGCAAAGTCGAAAGCGTAAAATTTTTTTGCAATTTATTAACAGTTTTTTTTTTTTTTTTTTTTAGCAATTTTTTATCAAAGTTATAGCTTAACAGAATCTATGTCAACAAATAAGTGAAACTTTGTATGTTTTTGTGCCTGTGAATGAATTTACCAATAGCTTGCTCTTATAAAAGCACTTAAAAGATGTGTTCTCAAACGTTGCCCATAACATATTAACTAAAGAATTCTTCATGCGTTTTAAGTTCAATTTCGAAAAAATATCTTTAAAAAGCTTCTCATGTTTTATGGTAGCTGCGTACATTGCCGTTTTCGCTAACATTCAAAGATGCCTGCAATGAGCAACAACTTGCTAAATCAAAGCTAGACCAGGCGAGAATATCAAATAATGAAAGAGCTGCGTTGAGGGCAGCTAATTGCCAACAGTCAACTGCTGTTTGCAATTAGACGCAAATAAACAAAATTGTTTCGAGGCTCGTCCATTTTCGGCAAACACAAACATACAAACCACTTAGACACATCAACACATACAAGCACACACATGTGCATAGGGCGATTGCATTATTGGTAAAATGTTTTTGGTAATTGTGTGAAATATTCTGGTTGGGTTTTTCGCAGCCCGTTCTCGAATTTGTGTATTTTGTACAATTTAGCGAAATTTACATATTTTAATTAAAACACAAATTTTGGTCATTTGAAACCAAAACCAGGGCATCCAGATCCAAATCTCGAAATCCAAATCAATGCCAAACGCAAAACGTTTGAGCCCTGTGCAATTATAATCCGTAGGTGTCATTTATTGCTGTGTGTTTTGTTGTTGCTGTGATTTATGCATACCCTGTAATCATTAAACGTTGGCAGAGTAAGGTCATATCATTTCAATGTTCGAACAACATTCCAAGCAAAAACGTACTTGACTTTTGGACTTTTTTCTTGCAAGCTCTTTGGCATGCCTGCGGGCCTTGAAGTTATTTAAATAAATATTTCAACAGCCGCACACACGCACACTAACGGACAGACATAGTTTACTATCTACTAAATATTTAAACGCAGCATCAGATCGTAAACGTGAAATGTATGCAAAGTGCATGTTGGCCAGCAATCGAGGCGAAGCTGTAAAAAAAAAAATAGAAAAAACTCCATGCACAAGTTGAAGCTGGAAAATTAAAATAAATAAAAGTAGACAGCTAGCAAAGCTGTAGCAGCAGCAAACAAGCTTCTAAAGGTGAAGGTAAGGTAGAACAAAAAAAGAAACCAATCGAATTGAAGTTACCCTGTAGTTTTGAATACTTGAACTTGAAAGATAATCTTGTTCAATGTAATAATAAATCTTAATTTCATTTTTAACTGATAATGTATAATACAAAAATCCAGTTAAACACTCTTAAACTTTGCCTTAACATCATCATACCCTTTCAGAACACATAAATATTTACGGGGCATAATAAGGCCAAGCGAAAAAATGCAACAATATTGAATAAAGTTAGTACCTGTCGAGCTGTTGTGTTCCATCGTATGCTGCATGTTATATACATATACCATGCATATATAGCTTGTACCTGTATTTTTACTCACATTTTTACAACGAAAGTATTTTGTGTTCGGGCCGGCGGTGCAAAGCAGTCAACGGAATTCACACCCAAAGTACCCATAGAAAAGTCATGCATAAAATAGTGTGCAGTATGTTTGTTTGTGTATCTATCTCTCTCGCTCTCTCTGTGTGTGTGTTTGTGTGTGGTCTGATTTCTAATATAAACGCAAATATGCAAACATTGTACAGTGAACATTTCACCACGTCTTTTCACAGCTTGCCACTAAAGTAGATATATCTGCGTGGATCTCAGTTTCTGAGTTTTAGCAATAGCAACGATGTATTTTGAGTTTATTTAAACACCTTATTAGTCATTGATTTGAGTCCATGGTATAATTATTTAATATTTGAGACATTTTTTAGCTTATGATTGTTGATTGTTTTAATGTTGCATTTACAAAAAGGTTTGTAAATATGACAATAGAATAGAGAATAGAATGGAAAATAGAAAGAATTGACTAATTACATTCTTTTGCCTTAACCTATAAAATGGATTAAAAAGGATCTAATAGTTTTTTGCAAAAGTATGTAACTGAAGGAAGGAAGCATCTCTGACCCCATTAAGTATACTATATAAATTATTCATCAGCATTAACAGCCAAGTCGATATAGCCATGTTTGTTTCACCGTCCGTCTGTCCGCCTGGAGCTCAAAACTATACAGAGCTAAAGACTCTAGATTTGCAATTAAAGCTCGCCTAAGCCCTAGACAGTTTGTTTGAATTATCAATAATATTTCCGGTTTTCGTACACATGCGATCGATAACAAAAAACCTTGAATTTCAAAATTGTTAAAATGCGGCCTAAAACTATGGATAAAGCGAAGAACATTTGAAAAAATTGTATCAACATTTTGTAAGAATCGCGGGAGATATTAAAGATTAAAGTTAATTGTGTTAAGGGTATGTGCTAGTTGAGATTTCTCGACAAGAGCTTTTATTTCTGTTTTAAAATGTTTTTCTCTACATTTACCATTCAGAATCTTCAAGAATTATTTGAAAATTCGTTTTAAAATATATCTTAAATTATTTTATAGCATTTTTTTATTTACACTTTAATAGCCTAAGCTTTTACAGATTTAATAACAATCTGCAAAGCTGTGGCTAACAGAGGCAATTTAATAATAAAATTAATTATTTTTATAATTTCTGTGAAATTACATTTATTAGCCACAAGAGCTTAA
Source organism: Scaptomyza pallida (assembly GCA_018152965.1). NCBI lineage: Eukaryota > Metazoa > Arthropoda > Insecta > Diptera > Drosophilidae > Scaptomyza > Scaptomyza pallida. Next base: position 645,560 of record JAECXP010000008.1, read on the forward strand.
TTGCTGTGCACTAATCATTTAAATCATTTGTAATTGTAAACTGACCATACTCGACATTTAATTCTTATTAATACAATTAGAATAATTATTGCTGCCAGCTCGGCTTATCTTACAACTTATTCAAATTACGAGTCACTCTTATCGACAAGCGATTCTTAAATAAATTTGGCAACGCATCCAAATGATTTTTGTTGCCAAACATTGTAGACCATGCCACTCAGCATTGCTTAATTTCATGCACATCCCTGTTGTGGCAGTTGCACTATCTGCGCGTGCCACCCATATACACTTGTACACAACTCTTGTGCCTCAATGCATATGCGTTTGTCCGCCAGCGAAAAACAAATAAAAGCAAAATGCGCCAAAGCCGCAATGTATGCATGCATGTGTGTATGTGTGTGTGTGTGTGTGGGGATAGCATGTCTTTGTCTGTGCCACGCCCACACAATCAAGCGCCCATTTATGCACTAATTAAAATTTTATCGTTAAATCTTGTTTGCGTGCATTGGCAACAAGCGGCGTGTTGAGATCTACCCCTCCTCTCACTTCTTACACCTCCTCCTCCACACCGCCCAGCAGCTGCAACAACAACTACTAGTATTAAGTATAGCCCTCCCTCTGGCACACACACACACACAATCCGTGCTTAAATGTGTGCAGTGTGCACATTTTTCGTTGAAAATGTTTGGCAACAGTTATTTGCACTTCCGGCGTTGCCACACCGCCATTTTTTATATGGAGGGTCCAATTCGCTTGACGATATTTGTTTCTTGTCCTGTTGTTCAGTTATTGTTATTACTGCTGATCCGTAAGCCGTAGTTTATAATATGATTACGTACATTCAAGCAATTAAATATGAATTGCATTTGGCGCAACTAGCTGGCAATTAAATCAAACACAAATCACAGAGTTTTTGTCAATTTGCACCCGGTAGCTGTTTTTCCAAATTATATTGCACACTCAAAAATTCAATTTACTAAACTAAAATAAACTAAAAAAAAAAATAATATTAGATACATATACTCGGCACCATAGCTAACCGAGCGCAAAAACGAGCTAAGGCGAACTTTTCGCGCCGTCAACTTTTTTAATTTAATATCCCGAAATGCGTATACGTAATTTTTGCGGCTTTAAGCGACAGCTGCATGTGTGTGTGTGAGAGAGTGTGTGCTTGTTTCGAGTGTGGTCAAAAATTTAATTAAAATGTTTCATGCGAGTAAAATTTCAAATTCAAATTTCAAATTTCAAATTGCATACTAAATGAATAATTGAATGCAATCCGACTACGAGTTGAAAATCATTTTGAATGCTGCCGTTCTCCTAGGTTCTGTTTTTATTTCATTTTTTTTTTTTGTTTTTCGACAGCATCTGTTAACGAATTAGAAATGTTTTGTGATTCGGTTTGCTGTGCGCCTCGCTTGTCGGTTAATTGCAGTTCTCAGATCTAATTTCCAAATAATAGAGTTTGACTTTGAAATTAAATATATATAAGATTACAAGTTTTGATTTAATGTCATTAGTTTTATATGATAAATATTTAACTTGATTAAGAGCTGTGAAAATGAATTTGACATAAATTTTTGCTGCAACATTTGTTTAACAAAATAAATATTGTTTCTTACATTATTTATTATAATATATATTATTTTTAATAAACATTGCAAATATTAACATTTGTGTTAATTTTGTCTTTCGATCTTTCCTATAACGAATTGTTTTGTGCAAATGTTTAAAATGCGAAAATTAATCAATAACTCTTGCTTTAAAATAACCGTTTCGTTAATGTGTTTTGTTTTGCATATTCTCTGATGATTGCTAAAGTTTGTAGTTTTTAGGCAGAGAGTTTTCTATAAAACGAAGTTTTTCCGTGTCCCCTTTGTGTTCGTTTTATCGAGGTGTGACTATAAGCAAAATTAATAAGTTTTCAGGTCCAAGCAATACTGCATTTAAATATTAATCTTGTAATGTCGATGTGTAATGGGTGGGCTTGCGTCTTTCAGCACTGCGACCCATATGGATAATTTTGCGCAAATCTTAATCTTACTAAAATCTGATTTTTACTCGATTTTCGTCCCCAATATTTTTGACAACATATAAATTTGGATGGACGGACGGACACAGGGACGAAATGCTTCCTTTTGCTTGTGACATAGTTTTGCACAAAATAAATTTACCCGTTTCCATGGGTTCAGTGTATATACAAAAGTATGCAAACATATATATATATATTTAAATATTTTCAAAGATTTTATTCAGTTTTTTTTATTTACCATCTGGTTGTAAGATAATCCCAGAGCCTAGATTTTATTCTGCCTGAGGTCATCAAGTCTCGACACTTTATGAGCTTAAGAGCTAAGCAGTGCCACGCCCGTTTAAAGCAAACTGCCCCATGCCTACACGAACCTTACCACTGGGGCACCTTAAATAAAAAAAATAAAAATAAGAAGAAACTTATTTATTACCTTTGTTTAGACTTTATACAACACTCGAGAGCTGATGGCACTTGAGCAAATGACATTAGCATTGTCTCTTCGCGTCATGCCTGGCTTGTTATTATTATTATTGTTGTTGTTGTTGCTGTTGTTTGCTTGTTGCTTGTTATTGTTCCTGTAAGCTAGAGACACTTCCTTATCATGGCCACAAAAGCAACGCAGTAGACGAAATGTTTTCCATGGCTCTCCACTTGGCGGCCCACGCTGAGCTTAATTTGGGAGCACTGTGCGGAATTATGTGTGTGAATTTTGTGCCGTCTTTTGATTATGCAGCACTGAGAGAGTCCTGTGAAAATAACATATCCTTCGCATATGAACTTGGTTGACATGTTTGTTGCTGAAGGAACTTTGGCCAACACAGAATACAGCTCAATTATTTTGCATGATTGGATAAGAAAGCATAACAAACTTGATAATCGATAGATGGTTTGGTTGTTCGTGTCTGAAATCGTTTTAGTTCAGTGTTCTAGCAGCCTGTGATTTGTTTTTAATTTTTTGTTTTTTAAATTCCAAATAAAAACTTTGAATTCAAACGATAAATTTTAAATATTAATTCTCTGTATAGAAATTATTTCATTATAGGTATTTTCTGCACTGCTTTTCACCTACTTTCCAGATTTTCAATCATCTACGATATTTATCGATGACATAGATATACTGCAAGTACCAAACGCATCTAAATGTTTACAATACAAATAATCATATTCAAAGCAACCTTTGAATCAAACACCAATTTAAAAAATTATAGTATATTTTAGCGGTAATATAATTTATTCACCAATCGATTAATCGATACCGCAATGTGTCAAATACCAGAAAACTTTGTAACATCTGATATGGTATACCATTTACGATGCGACAAGCACAAAATTCATCTTGTAAGTAAAATATAACAATAATGTGTTATATGTGTACTTAAAAACCTTTTCTCTAGAAACCGAAACCAACTCAATCAAACTGGAATCATGCACGCTTTCTGTTTGTTTTTGAGAATGCAGATTTGAATACGGCGGCACATTGTTTAGCAGAACGAATGCACGAACCCTTCGACCCCTTCCCAATCGCCAGTGTGGCCGTGCAACAATCGGTGTACGATGACTTCATTGAGCGTGTCCGAAATCGCTTCCATCAGGTAAAACCTCATGTGGCAACGCATCCGAACTTTGAAAGGAGTCAACGCGAACTCAAGATGGGTAACATAAAATATTTAGTTGCGCCAGAGATCAATGCACCGCGAATCGCCAGTCCCATTATTGTGACCGATAAAGTGACCCATTTGTTTTTTAGCAGCCGTCCCTCAGGTGTGGTCACATTCAAAAGTTTCAACAATGTACGCGAGGCAGCCGATATCTATTCGCGTGAGCAACCCAGCTTTGATGCAGTCTATGTGTTCGATGAGAGTATTGCTAACGCTTATGTCCTGGCTAAGCACATCGCTTGTGATCAGTTATTTGTGAACTGTTTCGATGTGTGCATGATGCCCATATTGCAGCACTTTGGCCTGAGGCAATCACATGCACTGGTGCAAGGTGGCTATCACTATGAGACAGTGGAGCTGAGTGGCATATGGCGCATGATTGTTTTTCCTGTCGTCACAACATTTGTGCGTCGCTGCTGCTGTCCAAAGGGTCAATGCGATTGTCACATCAATCATAAAATTTGTTGTAATTAAAAGCTGTCTAAGCCCAAGCAAACCAACAACAACATAGAATGAAACTTTACTTTCTGACTGGCTGCGATGTGACGTCTGCTTAAGTTTGTGTCTCAAGAACCTAAGAAATTCTTGGAGTTCGTGCTTGCTTGGCTTGGCAATTGGACTGACAACACATGTGCCACAGAATTTTCGCGGTTGTTGGTTTTGAATTGGCAGACTACAGTAGACACTCGACCATGTGAAAGTATTAAAAAAGTAAAGCTTTCAATGAAACACATAATGTGTTTTTTCTTGCATTCAATCTGTTTATCAAATGATTTTTAACAAAAATGTTTACTTTAATATTGTCTTTTATAATTAGTTTTCGCTGTACTTGGCCTTTGCCACTATAATTTGTCTGTATTTATCAGTGCGTGTCTGCTGCTTCCGCTTTGACAGCCTCAGCTGGTCTTACATACATATTACGTACATATGTTGCAGACTGTTGGCTTTTAATAAAACTTCACAGCACATTCGCTACAGGAATTGAGCTCCTCCTTCTATCAAAAGGCAACGAAGAATATTGCGACTACTACTACTATTAAACTGGCAGTCAGCCATTAGTTGTGGCTGCTTCTGCTGCTGCTGCTGCTATTGATGCTGATGCGGCAGCTTGTCGCCAGTTATTGAGAGTTGTTAGGGGTTTGGGGCAACCGTCCCGTTGAGTTTTTGGCATTTTATGTGCCAACTTGTTAATGAGTTTGCCGCGACGGAACGGAAGAACTCCATGACGGAGGCCTATCTGCAACTTGCAACCTTGCAACCAGTTTTTGGCATTAAAAACCAAACATTGCTGCAGTGTCTGACAACTCCATCTCCATCTCCAACTCCCATTCATCCATCCATCTATCTGTCTGTCTGTCAGTCTGCTTGTCGTTTGAGTGCCAGCTCATTCGTATTTCGTATTTGTCAGTTTTGTCTGCATTTGTGATTTGAGTTTGACAGATTTTGGCTGTGCCACAGCAAACCATCGTGTGCTGCCATTTTATAGTTTTTTTCAAGCTCATAAATGAAAAGCGAAACGAAGAAAAAAAGTTGATTAAATGTCTGTTCGCGTGAGTTCCGCAAAACGTTTGCGTAAAACTTGACTTATATTGTGAAGATTTATTTTGAGAAAATTTTATATTAATAGCTTCACCTAATGAAAACTATACTTTGTTACCTTTTGTTTTATTTTTTGTTGGAATTTCAAGCGAAAACGTTTTTGAAAACGCTTGCAATTAAATATTTTATGAGTGGACTCAGTGTGTGCAAAAGCTTAACTCTGATGTTTATTTGTTTGCCCGACCGTCTGGCCATTTGGCTATAAATTGTTATTTATGTCTGGCGTTGGCGGCCGCCACGCCTCTCTTGCCCCAAAAACAAAACATGATGACCGCCGTTGGCTGTTATTCTATTAAGCTGCCGAACTTGAAATTTTAAGGCTCATTCAATGCCACCGATTTGTGTTTCTATGTTGGTTCTTTTTTTTTTCCTGTTATTTTTTGTTGCTGTGAAAATGTGACGTCACTTGTCAGCAGGACTGCCTGAGGGGTAATACTGCCCTGCCCTGCCCTGTCCTGCAGCAACAATTGGTGGGCAATGCAGCAGTTTTTGGTCAACCAGACGGACATGACCATTTCTCTCTCTCTCTGGGCCAACAAGAGCTGTAGCAACAACAACCGCAACGGACACTTGTCAACTGCTGACGTTGTTGATGTAAGTAGTTGATGTATGTGTGGTCTTTGCTGTTGTTGTTGTTGTTGCTTTTGCCGTTTTTTGGTAAATGTGTTTCTAGCCCTCGGGTCTAATAGAGTTGAAGTGTGTGTTTGCCGACTGACAGAATGCATAGCCATAGATATTCTACTTTAATGTTGAAACGTTGACAAAGTCTTTAACGCACAATTTAGGAGTCATTGAGCATTGAAACATTAAAAATTCATTGGAAAATTAACAAATTATGGCATAAGCGACTAGCTTTCAACTGTTAGCTAAAAAAAAAATAATCGGGTTTTTAAGATTTTTATAACATTATTAAATTTTTTTTTAAATTATTGTTTAGAAAATTAACAAATCCCTATTCCAACAAAAGTTAGAACATAAGAAAATAGTGTGTACATTTTTTAGGAATTATCGCTTCCAAAAACAAATCCTTAAAAATACAGCATATAAATAAAATAGTTCCCAGCAATCTAGAAGCCTAACATTTGTTTTTGCTTTTTCATTTTGAAACATTTTAACACAAATCGCAGCTGACAGAATTGTTTGTTGTACAACAAAAAAGCCCTAAAAACATTCACAACAAACAACTGGCAATCAATTCAAAGCCACGAGAGAAAAAGAGAAAGAGACAGAGAAAGACGAGATGACCAGAAGTGACCGCAACAATTTGAAAAACATTACCCATACGCCATGTGTGCGACACTGCAACAAGAGATACAACATAACGAGAAATGGCAAAAGACAATTGGACAAAAGACACAGTTGAAGGGAAAACACTTTGCGGTACAGTAGAGCTCAACCACGATGTGCAGTCTATTTTCAAACAACACCTGCTGGCCAAACAGAATCGTGTTCATTTTGATACAAACACTAATTTCGACAAGGTGCAAACAAGCTGACGGGCTCACGAGTCTGAGGCAAGCCAACAGGAAAACATTCAGCGCGCAGTACAGAGAGTGAGAGAAAGAGACACACTCTCTCGCTCACACAGTGTGGCACAGTCACGTGCTGTTGGTGTCTGGCCAGTGTCTGCGTTTGGGCCGCCTGTCGTCGACAGATAAAAGTGCTCGTTTTTTGAAAAATGTAAAATTGCATTTGTAACCGCATTTCATTAGAGAACGAGCGAACGAAAGAAAGAAAGTCAAGCGTCAGGTAGCAACAGCAAAGGCAACGGTAACGGCAACAGCAGACAACAACATCGGCACGTAACTCCCCGAAAAATGCCATTGGCAAACAGCAGCTGCAGCAACCGGCAAGCGGCAACCGGCAACAACGTTTCACATTTCGCGACAACAAACGCAGCGTACGTCACGGTCAGCAGCAAAGTTTACAGTTTGCCATTTTTGTTGCTGTCAGAACATAAACATGCCCCCAACCTTCCACTTGTATGTTGCATGAGTTTGTGTGCGTGTGTGCCTGCTCGTTTAGGCTTTAAATAGCTGGCAGTTGTGTTGTTGGTGTGGTGTGTGCGGAATGTGCCGATGAAATGATTTGATAATCATTCCAAATCATGCATTGCAATGCAGTTTGGCAAAGAGTTTGCCAAACATTTGTGCGAAATTCCTGATTATGAATGTCAAACATGTACTGATTTGTGACAATTTGTAAGCGTTTACGCAAAGCGGGAATCAAGTCAAATGCTTTAAAATTTAATGCTTTTATATTGTATTTATGGGAACTTTAAGATTTTTTTTTATTCATTAACATAACAAAAATCAAAGTCTGCTCAAAAAAAATACGAGCAGTCGATTGCTCTTAGTCAGCACTGACGACTTGACAAATGAATGGTTGGCTGCAGCGACCAGGCCCAGACAAACAATTGGTAGCAGACATGATGGCCATGACGCGTCGACAAACCGCAAAATGTGTTCCGACAACAACAAAGTCAATGGGCAAAAATGGGCTCGAAAAGTGTGTAAAGTGCCGTTTACCAATACTGTTAAAGGGGGCACGAAATGCTGTTGTTGTTGTTGCTGTTGGTTGATGTCGTCTGTGCATAAATTCCATCATATGATATCAATTAGTGATAGTGCGGTGCGACTCAAATGTCATTTGCAAAAATGCGCATATTTTACAACGTGACATACGACAGTAGCAAAAAAAAAAAAAAATCCAAATAAAAACCCAAAGCCAAACTCAACCAATTTCAAACCAACCACATTCAAGCAGACAGCTCAAAACCAGCCAGCAGGCAATGATATCTCTCAAAAACGAAAGCGCATACTTTTTTTTATGGCCTACGAAAAGGCTGAACTATTTATATGAAAGTATATGCAATGTGGCATTAGGTATGTGACAGATAAAATTGAATGATTATTGAAAGTTTGTTTTAGGTCAAGGCCTGTAGATGTAAGCTAAAACTCTGACATAGTCTATTAGGTTATTGCCTTTGGGATAATTTTTTTTTTCTAAAATGCATTATTATTATTATTCAAACTAAAAATTAAATATGAAGCTTTAAAGTATAAATCATACTATAAATCATTTTTCGTTGAAATGTTTATAGCTTTTACCCTGAATAAAAATTTATTTAATTATTTGTTTTATATTTTATCATTTACTATCTTTAATCGAAAGAGCATTTCATAGTCTATAGCGCTGGCTGCAAATAGTTGTTACTTGGAATTTTATTTGCTGCTCGAGTTGTGCGGCCATAAAAACCAAACACACTGTAAATGGCCAAACGAACCGTTCTGACATGTTCAGCCACATAAAATCAGCTCGCCCGCATTGCCAACAACAATGGGGCACATGCAGCAGCATACAGCATACAACATACAACATAGCCCATATGAATATGCAACGATATGCCGACCGATGATGACCGCGACGAAGAGTTGCTGCAACGGATATGCATGCAGGTGCAATCTGTACAGAGGACTCAAAACCAGCAGCAACAGAAAAATGGCTGCATGTCAACGTTTTGTGCGAGTGAAGACTTGTGGCTGGGACCATGCCACGACATGCCACCAATGCCAGACGGGGTCAGGCCAATAAAATTGCAGCCAAGTGCAGCTGGGAACAATTTTGGTGACCATCGCATCGCATCCCATAGCATCCCATCGCACACAAATTGCATTTGCAGTTTTTATCGCTTTTCCTCTGTTTTTGGTCGTGTGGCGGTGTATTTAATTTGCTTTTTCAGCTGCGACACAAAAAAGTGAATGGATAGTTTTGTAAGCTTTACAGCAAGCCGCAGATTGAATGCTCTTTTGCGGATATTGTTGTATCAGATTGAATTGTTTTTGTGTAAGAATACATTTTGACCGATTAAACTTAAAACATAAGCAAATAGGAAAGCTCAAGTCGAGAAAACTCGATAAGGTAAAACTCTGATACAAAATTAACTTGGCAAAACGATTGAAAGCCATAATTAAGTCAAAACTAACTAGTTTTTAAATGCAATACCTTAAAAGTCGCTTAACGAGCTTTAATACAATGCTGCATTTAATCTATAAACCAATAGCTTGTGGCCAAAAATCGCCTTTGGAAGCTCGTAAAAACTTTCGGCTTGCCTTGCCTTTACTTCGCCAAAAATTACCCGATTTTCAATGGAATTCCTTTTAAGTCTTGATACGAGCTCTTAAAAAATACTGCATTTAAATCTAGAAACGCGGCTTTTACTCAATTTTCATTCTTTTAAAAAAATCAAGATTAACGCTATATTGACTTAGTTCTACTTCATTTGGCATACTTCTGAAAAGAATAATATTTCAGAAAGATTAAATATTTTTTTTTTAATAATATTGTTTTAAAATTTTCTCAACTAATTTATATTACCGCCAACCAATAAGTAAAAAGTGTTGGCAACGAGTGCATTATTATTGTTGGCTTTTTGACACTTACAATGGGAAATTAATGCGCGAACAAATGTGAAAAGTTGCCAAATATTGTTTGTTGGCCTTTTTGTAATTGTTGTGGTTTTTGGGGCATTTTGGTTATTTCTGGCCAACGCCAAAGCAAAATGTTATGGCAACATTTTTGCGGTGATGCAAATTAAATTTTATACATTCAATGGCTTTAATAAGTATGCAAGTGTGTGGCATATTTGGTTTTAATTGAAATTTGATTACACATTATTGATATGTGCTAAAGTGTCTTGATAAATAAATTCGATTTTAATTTAAGTTTAGGCTTCACATAATGTCAAGTTACTTTCAAGGATATTTCTCCTTTTTAGCATTGGTCTCCTTTTATTTGCAAGATTAATCACAAAGTATGTTCGACTTACAGTTAGCTTGCAATGTGACTTAAATCACCTTTTTTAAAAATTGATGTCGAAAAACACTTTTGTGCTGTCGTAGAAATTGGAGCGTAATAAAAAGCTGCCATTCAATTGGCCTCTTGTTGACCTTCGACAGCAGCATTTCTCCCTCCACCTTTTACTGTGCGCCCTCTGGCGTCGAGTGGTGGAATTGTGCAAGTGACCGCCAAACGCCAAACGAGAGTGGCACAAAAGATATATACTTTGCCTTGCTGAATGGTTATTATTATTATTTTGCTTTTTTTATTATTTAGTAATTCTATTTTTATTTGCAAGCCATATTGTTGATGTGGCAGGGCAGCTGAGGTAGCTGATTGTGCTGTGGGGTTGTTAGCCACGGGGCGTTGCGCCTCGTTGACATTTGATTGTGTGGCGTAGTTGTTGTTGTTATGTTGGCTGTTGCGGCTGTGTCGACTATATTCAATTGTAACTGAGTTGAATAATATTTTTATTATTCTTTTTTGTATCCGAGCTTTCATGCTAGAGATGTGAGCGTGTTTGCGAAAAGAAACGAAGTGAACGAAAAGCTAATACCTTTAATATATAAATATTAATCAGACAAACAAAAATAAAATATAAATAAATAGAACTTTAATCAAACCATGACACATTCTACCATCTCTAAATGCATCATCACGCTTCACTACAACTTTTTATTAATATGGGAAAAAAGAAAAATAATAATAAATAAATGGGGGAAAAAAGTGTAATTTGTATTTGACGCCATCATTTGTAGGAATGGCTTTTCAATTTGAGCGGAAAATACATGAAAAAAATTGCAGAAATTAATAAGCCACAGCTTATGTCAATGCCAATGGCTTATTAGCGACATTTGCCGAACAAATTTTTAAAAAAATGAATTTTCCATTTCTTTGCAAAATTAATTTGTGGTGTTGCTGGCAACGCTCTGCGATTTTCCATTCAAATCTCAATCACTTGGCAATAAAATCGAAATTAACTTTGCACAAAGGCGTCATAAAAAGCATAAACGTTCCCTATCCATTTTTTTTCCTTATGCTCTCCCTCTCGACACAAACTTAATTTGAAGCAAAACAGTAACAACAAAAAAAGTGTAGGGTGGCAAAAAAATTGTTGGCTGATTGCGCAAAGCAGGGCAGAGGGCAGGAGCATGGCATAGGCGGGGGCAGCAGACTTTAAGCCACAGGTAGAACGGCAAAACAGTTGATGAAGTTTGGTAAAGAGAGAGAAAAAAAATATCCTCACACAAAACGAAATAAATTGAAAATCGACTGAGCAGCAACAAAAAACAGTAGCACAGGTTGTCAACTGCAAAAGAGAGAGAGAGAGAGAGGGAAAAAATACAGTCAAACTCAAAGTGTGGTTTCTACAGTAAAAAAAATAAGAAAGAAAGAAAATCTAAGCTTTGGCATTCCTCTTGCTTAACAGCAAAAGTTTTTCCATTATTTGAAGATTATAGACTCTAAACATTCGCCCAACTCCTGAACAAAACAAAAAAAAGCGAAAAAGAAACAACATAAAAAAATTGACAAGATATGAGGGACTGTGTGTGCGTGTGTGTGTGTGTTGCTGATGATGATGTTCCACACTTTTATGACAGCATTTCAGGCTGATAACAAAGAGAGAGGGAGGAAGAGAGAAGTCCAAAAAGAAATGTTCAACTTTTCAGCAATGCATTCGCATTGTTTCAGTCTTCAAGCTTCCCCCACAAAAATACCCCGACCCAAACAAATACCATTTGTTAAACGTCAATAGCTTCCCATACGTATGTTCATATGTATGTGCGACCCTCTGGCAACCCTAACATGCCAGTGTTGCATATGCTTTGTTGTTGTTGTTTGTTGTTCTTGTCGTTATCGTTATAGTTGCTGTGAGATTATTCAATGAGCTTTTCATTTGACTGTTAAAAACTTTATCATTGGCATGTGAATCTGGGCGAAAACAATTGGAATGTGTATGTCAGCAAATACTGCTTGTGGATACTACACATGAACAAAATAAAATCATATTTAATAGTAAATATTAGGGTGAAGGTGATTAAAAAATAATCAAATAAATCTTTAAGCTATAAGTTTTTTACTTTTATAATTTTTCATTTATTGCATCGTAAACATTTTTACGTAACTCAAATCATAAAGTTTTTTGTACAGTGTTCAATCAGTGAACATTTTTAAATGAATTGCCGTAAGTTGGCAAAGCATTTTGAATTTCAATGCTTGCAAGCCAATCAATAAATTCATAGAAATGCAGCAAAATAATTTGCACAAAAGACTGAAAAATACATTTACCTGGCTGACTGCAGAAATGTGACACAGACACCCTAAAATACCCCTCTCTCATCCCCACCCACAAGCTATATCAGCTACCCCTCTCAGCTGTAAATCATATCAGACGAAGTGAACTTTTATCTTTTATTTTTGGTTTTTTTTCTATGTTGTTGTGTTGTTGCTTGCATCAAGAGCATATCAGACATAAAGTTCTCGCTGCCAAAATATGTAAATTCAATAGCCATGGCCAAAAACTTTTCATGCCAAATCAAGCGAGGCGGCACAGGCAGACAGACAAACCGACTGACAGGCAGACAAAGAGAGACCGACCCAAAGGCAGACAGACAGGTGTCATTTCAGTTGTCTGTTGCCATGATTTTTGATTATTGTATTCTTCGCATATAGTATAACCCCTATACCCAAAGTATTCCTCACAATGGTCAGCAATTGGCTTTGAAAAGAGCAACGAGTTGCCACTCAATGGAAACCACCTGAACGAACCAACGACGGCAACTCAACAAAAAGGCCAACAACAACAACTTTTTTTTTTTTTTTTTTGCGACTACAGAAATTCATGTAATTCTTAGTTTTTTTTTTGTTGTTTGTTTTTAGTATGTGAAAAGTTTTGTATGCATATAACGAGTATAAGAAAAGTTTTGCACTTCAACATAATAATATTACACAAATTGATGGTCATTTTCATTTGTGAAATGTATGCACCACTTTATAAATGGGGTGAAAAAAATATGTATAATATATATTTGTAAAAAATGCAAAACTTTTTGTGTGTGCAGATTTAAAAAGTTTTGCTGGTGCCTGCATTTGGTTAGTTTAATTTGGTTGTAGACTGTTTTGGCAATTAATTAGCAGGTATTTGGTTTAGTTAGGCAGAAGTTTAAACAGACCAATGTTTGTTAAGTTAATAAATGCGGATTTTCTTTGTTAAGAACTTGTAAGAACAATGCGACAAGAGGTGTGAGACTCCTTCGTTGTCCTAGAAACGTGAAAAAACTAAGTTTCTTTTATTAAAAGACTATAATTGTCATCAAGGCTAAGGCAAATACTTATTTTAAGCTCTCTTATATATTAAGCTTTTTCTTAAAAATAAATCTCCATAAATTCCATTTTCTAATTTTCATTTTCATTTTTTATTTTAAATAAATACTTTCTAATACACTTAAGAGTGGAGCCAAAGAATACAAAATCATATCAAATGTTAAATCTTTTGTTTGCATACAACTATGTATTTTGAAATCACTTTAATCTGTTTTAAGAAATGACAGATTTTATATCTTTTATGTAGCATACTTTTGTGGGCAGCAGCAGTAGAAGCAGTAGCAGCTGTTGTCGCCTTAAACTTCATCATAGATTTAAGCCGTAAGTAAAATATTTTAACACCCACGTTCACACGCACACACACACACACGCACACATGCTTGCAGCTGTGAGACTATCTCTCTTTCTTTTTGCTATCTCTTATGCTCTGTCGCCTGACAATGAATGTGGCAAAAGTGGGAAAACTTCTCGGATTTTGGGTTCGGCAAAACAAGTGAAGCGCATTAAAATGCAAATTTCGCCTCGTTGTTGCTGCTTTTTGGGGGATTTTGTCTCTTGGTCTGTTGTGATTTGTGTGTGCAGATTGCTGCCGCACAGTTTAGTTGTGGGCGTGGCTGCCTGTCGGCATACATGCTGGGCGTCGAGTGCAGCCTTTTCTGTTGAAAAGAAAAAAAATCGAGAATTTTTCCGCCATGCATAATCAGTTTGTATTTTTATTTATTTATTTTACGCGTTTTTCATTTGCCAAGCGTCGTTTGTTTGTTGATTTTCATTTATTTTTTGTTTGTTTGTTTGTTTGTTTTTTTCGCTTTGTGGCAGTATACTTTCGTTTATTTCTGTTTTTTTGTTGCTGTTGTGCAGCGTTATTTATTTCACTTGAACACATTTGCAATTGCCTTTTGTTGTTGTTTCTGCCGTGTAGCGACTTAACTGCAAAAGCACTAAAAATAACCACACGTTTGATGGTTGACTGTACATAAAAGAGATACCCTGCAAAATTGTAAATTTAATGTAGAGCTTAGTCAATGATAATTTATAGCTACTTTTAAAAATAATAAAAAATTTAATTCAACTATTTGCTTTAAAGTAATAAAAAATATTAAAATTTTTTTTTTTGCGACCCTCGTATTCAAATTTTATTGAATTAATTTTTTTTGAGCTAAAAAGCCTATAGTAATTATATATGTACATACTTCACTATCTAGCAGCTAATCTTAGTCCTCGATTATTATCAGATATCAGATTCTATTTTTACAGGATATGGAAATGAATCCATTTTTGACGGCATCGCTTTGTTGTGCAGTTGTTATAGTATTCTTTGGCCGCAATTCTTTTCTATTTTCTATGTTCATTGAGTTATAAATTTTGAAGCATTCATTTATGCGTTTATGTCTGTGGCAACTTTTTCTGAGCCTCTCTAGCAGCTATGCATTTTTCATTTAAAAAAAAAAAATTGTTCGGACTAAAATTCTCTGTGTTTGATGGTGCGCATTCATGTGTACGATTTCTCTGTGGCCAAAAAAAAAAAAATAAAAAATAGCTAAACAATTTTTGCCAAAAATATTTCTTTTTATATTTTTTAGTTTGTTCAAACGTCAGTGAAACGAGTTAAAATTGCAAATTGTGTAAATTGATAGAAGTGAAAAAGAAACTTCACTGAGCTCAACAACAATTGACAGGCTAATTTATTGATAAATCACTAGCGCCAATCAATTATTTCATTATACGTATTAAATACGCCCAGACGAGCCCAGAAGATAAATGCCAAACTCAAATAGCCATAACCCAAACTAATCAGCAAACAGTCATGAAACAGCCAACAGGCAACAAGTAAAATGCCTTTTGGGAAACTCAAGCTTCTTCTTCTTTGCGTCTCGTCCCTCTGTTCAGCACTGTCAATGTCAACGGCAGCAAACTTTGTCTGCAGCTTAATACCAAAACCGTAGAGGGTTGGCGATTGGATGGGTTCAGCGACACCAACTGCAAGCAAAACTATTGCAAAACTATACTCTATACGCCTACTTAGAAGGCGTGGCCTGGACGCTATACAAAATCTTACAAACGTTTTTTTTCTTTCTTTTGGGTACACAAAGTAAACTTTATAGATTTCTAATGCTTCGGCATAGTCTTCATATGTATGTGTGTGCACATATGTATTTAGTTGCGAGTGCGAGCATGAAATTCCATCTGTGTGTGTTTGTGCTTTGGGCTTCGGCCGTCAGAGGGCGCAGCTGTAGCCAGACCGCTGCTAACTTCAATGCAAACTGAAGCAAAACTTTGGCCCGAAAGACCAAAGACTTTGGGTCTGCGGCTGGCTGTTTGGCAACTTTGGCTGCTTTGCCATTTGCTGGCGCTGCTGTTGCTCAAAATTGTTGGCAAAATAATTGTGTACGCCTTGTGGTCGTCAGACAAACACACACACATTTTACAAAAACGTACTTGTATCAAAGAGTATTTTGCCAAAATATTCAAATGATAGAATTGACAAAAAAAAAGCAAGAAGTGTTACATCAGCGATAACTACATAGAAATTGACCCAATTACATTATGTCGCTTAGCTTGATGGCAATTTTACAATTCAGCAAACACACACATACACACACTCGCTTATAAGCGCCACCTTTGGAGCAATGCCAAAGGAAATGGAAAGAAATTGTTACCATTCTAAGGCGTCTTTTATTGTAAGCATAGACAAAGTGCGCTCTCTAACAAATGCAGTGAGAATGCAATCAGCAGAAAAGTAATATTTTATGTAAGGTAGCCTTTGCTTAAACTTTTAGTGTTGTGTTGTTTTGCTTATATCAATGCTTAGAGCTCTGGAGTTAGTTTAAAGAAAATATAAGCTCCTTTTTTCATCTGTTATTAAGATAGAAAACTAAGACTCACCGTCATCTTAAATTCCACAAAGCCGAATCTTTAGATATTTTTTATGCACCATAAATGTATGCCAAATACTCGATTTCCTTCTCTAGTTACCATTGAAGTTATGCAATCTAACTAATGGTTACAATAACCAAACTTGGTTTTAGCTTCTTGTAGTCCTTCTATGCTGCTTGTTTGAAATTTGTAATATTTTAGTTGCAAAGCAGCCTCAAAAATGATTAGTTCCAGTGGAGAAGGCTTCTAATCCCAAAAATTCCGCTGCCACATAAAGTTGTTAATCCAAGTTTGTGCTAGTTGTTTTCTACAGATACTATAAGATTTCTCAGTCAATTTCTTACAGTGCATAGCGCACACATACACGCATACACTAACAGGCAATGCGGCAACTGTTTGTTAGCGCATTATGCTGACTTAGATGCTGTGTGCAAAGTGGGTGAAAGATTGCGATGAGGGGGGATAGGAAAATTCACACGCCAAGCAACCACTTTTACTTACTGCAGCTGAGAGCTAAAAGGCAAAGAGTGTGTAAGAGAGTGAGAGAGTGAGAGAGAGACTCAAGGCTGTAGCATCTTTGGCTCGCTGGTCTCTTGTTTGGCAAGTGGCGTGCTGACAGCTGAAAAGGATTTCGTTTGCCTTGCCAAAGTTAAAGCCTTAAAGCCAAGAGCTAATTTTACTTTAAGATTTACCGAGTGCCAACCGAGCTGGCAACCACCATATATATTTGGCACAAAGCTTAGCAAAATGCATTTTCCCAGCTAGACAAAAAATATATATGTAAGGTAGAATTTACATTGACATTATCCGTTTGTGATTAGGTGGCTGACATGCAAATTGTGGGTGGCGCTGATAACTGTATGATGTTGGTGCTGTAAATGTGGAGCAAGCATTGGCGGCGGCTTCCCCAATAGTTTTTCTTTGTTTGGCGGCTGCAATTCATGCACTTGCATTTTGACCAAAAGCCACATTTTTTTTGTGCAACCTGCAAACGAAGTTTTGTGGCAAAGAAACAAACAAAAAAACTTTTTTCAATTTCTCTTACTCGCTCTCGCTTTCTCTGTCTGTCTCTGTCTGTCTGTGTGTTGGTACCGGTTACTTCTGCTTAAATAATAAGTATCATAATTTCAAGGGTTGTCAAAAAAGTCTTTTAATTTATGTTTTGCCATTTCCGCCACCCAGTTCTAGAAAATCAACATAAATAAGCAAAAGTTACTCCAAGACTCCAAAGCCAGAAGTATGAAAACTACGTTTCTAGGCTGAAGGTATTCAACCTCTTTTGCTTGAGGTTTTTTTTTTTTGTTGGTTTGGAATCCATTCTGGACCCCGCCAAGGACCAAGTTTGTCTTTTGTGTCAATGTGTGTTTGTTTGTTTGTTGACTGTTGTTGTTGTTGTTGTGTTTATGGCAAGTTGGCAACTCTGTTACAATTGTGCCTAATTTCATGCCTTACTTTGGCTGGCAAACAAATGTTGTTGCATACTTTCAGGTAAATAACTTTATTAAAATAATGACAAACCAGCCAGACTGAGACTGTTGGAGCTGTTGGTGAGCAACTTGCAGCCACATTGCTGCCAAGCGTCTGACAAACTGGCCGTCTGTTCATGTTGTCGGTTTCTGTATTCAACAATCAGCTGAGGATCAGCGTCGTCGTTCTCGTGATTGAGAAGGGTTTGCACAAGGTTGCATCAGTGAGGCCATATAAAACTTATTTGTAGCAGGCCTTCAAGAGACTACCAAAAAGCATCAACCACTACAATGTAATACTCATTAAAATCTGTTAAGTATGATCGTAATGTGAAAATAAAAAGCGAGTGGAAAGAAAGCGTCACAATTTATAATTAAATTTCTGTCGCGCAATGTAAATATTGTTACAAATTCTTATTTAAAAAGGAATTTTACTAATTGTATTTCAGTATTTCAAGCTCCCTTCAACTCAAGCCATAAAAAATAAAATAGTAGGCTTTTGATAGATTATAAAGTCACCAACATATTCCTTAAATATTTCTATAAGGATCTGAAGACGAAATCATCTTTTCCTGCATCATATTGAGCATTGAGCGTCCCCCATTGAGTAACGTCTTAAATTTTGCCAGCTACTTCCCTGCTTATTACCATAGCAAAGTTTATGCATTCTACTCCAGAAAGTACTTCTTCTTGCTATAAACTGTTGTTGTTGTTTGTTGTTGTAGTTTGGCGTTTTGGTGTAATGCACAACGAGTTTTATGTCTGCAGCGTTCCGAAAATGTGACGCTTCTAATTATGAAACTAAGCAGCTTGTGATTTGTTCAAGCGTGAAAATGCTGTCGACAACAGTCGGAGCGAGTAAGGGCTGCTGTGGCAGAGGGCAGAGGCGTGGCATTGGACAAGGCACGACTTTGGTGGCGCTGTGTGTCTCGACACGCAAAATATTATGGCAACTTGTAAATAAGCCGCAGCTGCTGCTGCCGTCGTCATCGTCGTAGTTGCCTAGCTTGCAGCAGCAGGTCAGGACATTTAGGGGAAGGAAAGAGGTAAGGGTAGCGCAACCCCCAAAAAAACCAGCAAAGCCAACAGCAAATTTTGCTTTTCCCAAAAATTTATGCAAAATTATTTCATAAACTTTGCGTTACGCTAGCGCCCAGTTTTTTATTTTTTTTTTTGATGGTGGGTTCTCGCTGCCCCACAGCGAGTGAAGCTGCTTAAGCCTTTTGATGATGCCTGGCCTTGCCAACCCCCAGCCTCTCTCTCTTTTATGTCTAACGTTACCGTCACTGTTTGCCGTTGCGTGCCTTGCTCGTGGTCGCTGCTTGCCCCAGCTACCCCCAGCTTACCCCTGCGCTGGTGCGTTTTGCAGAATTTGAGTTTCGAGTTTGAGTTCATCGCCGTCGACAAAGTTTACCATTTTGCGCGACAAAGTGGCAAACAGTTTAGCAGAGTTTACGACAACAGGCGTTGCGTATGCGCCGTGTTGGCCGCACCATGTACGTGAGTGTGTGTGTGTGTGTGAGTGGATTGTTTAATAGCAGCTGCCATGCGGCCATGATGCTAATTACTGTTGCCATTTAAGTGGTTGCACCAAATGACGCTGCCATCAGGTTTTAACCATATTTTTATTTTTTTTCTTTACATCCATTTTGCTGTTGCTGTTGTTGTATCCCTTTCAGGCGGGCTAAATGTTGTACAGGTGACATGTTGGCCAAGTTGCGGTAATGGGTCCATGTGCGTGATGGAAGAAGGTTTAGCTGAGTTAATAAAGTTTTTTAATGTTCTTATTTTTATGATCTCTGATCTGGAAAGTTATTGAGTTTAGGCTTTACATAACCAAAAGAGATACGTATAGTTACTATCATTTTTTGCTCATAATATGTGCAGAAAACATAACTGACATATTTTCCTCTGACAGCTGATTAGAAAATATTCAACGCTAACAAACTAAAGAGAAGTAAAGCTAAAAAATTGTGTTATGTAATTAGCCAACGTCCAAAGCGCAACAAAGTTTTAACAAAGTTCTTGTTCCCTGTCATACATCTAATATTTCCAGGCATCGCATTTAGTTTGCCCAATTGCTGTTACAATTCCCACGGCGTCCTTCTAAAGAGCACCCGCCCGCACCATGCCCGCCAGCCTATGGCTGTGTTCAATCCTTTTGCGACCGTTGTGTAAGTCTATGCTGCTAAGCCGCAAGACTTCAACAAGCTCAGCGCGTGTAATGCGCGTTTAAAAAGTTTACAAACTTTGCACAAGTTTTCGATGTGTTTTCATTTGTTTTTTTTTTTCTCTTTTCTTTATCGTTGCCACCTTTTGATTTTGTTGTTGTTGGTTGGTATTTTTGGTTTGCTTTTCAGTTTTTGCCTTGACTGCAAATTCATGTTCTATTTTTTTTTCTTTCACACCGCATGCAACTTTTGTGTGTAGGTGTATGTGTGTGTGTGTGTGTTTGCCACGCCCTTTTTTGTTGCAGCATCGCTTATGCGCCTGTTTACACTTTCGCGTCGTTTTCGCCGCTTTGATGTATTTGCTGCCTTTCGCCCTGAATGCCTGCCCGCCTGGCGCTTAAACTGCAAAACGTGACCATTTAAAAATGCGCCACGTTTGCCAAAAACTTTGGCAATGCCTCGAACTTTGCCACAGTCCCAACAAGACCAACACAAAACACAAATATGTATAAAAAAAGAGAGAATTTTGAAACTTCGTGACAAAGGTGAAAAGAGCAGCCTGACGTTTTGCGGAGGTGTTGGAGGAAGGGTGTGTCAGCGTCATATGCAACTGGCGCATTGCAAAATTTATGAAAATTGATTTTGCTGAAAGACAACTTAATGCTGAACCTTTGAACCAGCAGAGCCCGAGCATGCTTTTAATGACATTTCACCTAAAACGTGCGGCAACAAAATTGAAAGAACGAAAATAAAATTACAGCTTAATTCGACATTTGTCGTAGGTATGATACGCTGACGAATTGATTTGTGGAATTTATATGAGTATGAAAATAATCTAAGCGTTTGGAAAACATGTTTATAAAAATGCAATCTTATAGATTTAATGATATGCCAATTATCTTTGTATTTATAAACAATTTTTGGTATGATAAATATATTATTTTTTTTTAATAACACTTTCGAATTTCATGTCCCAGACTTAAAGCCATCTGCAAGAGTATTAAAAAGTTCAACGTAAATGTCTGTCAAAGTTCCTTAGATATCTTCCAAAGCAAACTCTATGCATTCTGCAATATGTAATGACTTTAATAACGCCAGGGAATCATTAATTATTCGTTCCGATACAAGTTAAGTATGATACAATAGTATAGCTTAGAGTTAGTTCGCATCAATAGCTTTGCGATATTGAAGCGATTACGTTTCAGGGAATTGCAATCCGATAAGCAGCAGCAATAAAAACAGTTCACAACAGCTACGTGCGTCAAAATGATGGCGAACAATTTCATGTGTTGGTCAAGTTAATTTTCTATAGCATCGCCTGTCGCACGTTGTTGTCATTCGTCGCGTTTATTGACAGACCAGAGAAGCGCACAGAGATGGAGTGACAGTTAAAGAGGAGCGAGCAAAGGTGGAAGAGAGAGAGATGGATTTAATTGAAAGCTAAACAGCAGTGCGAAAAGCGTTGAGGTGAACGTTGGCTAATTCGGTAATTTGCACGCAATTGCATGAGTTGTTGACTATATACATACATACATATATATATTTATCTATTGAATGAGTGGGCACATGGGGCAAACCGCACACACACACACACACACACACCGATACGCAGCTCATGGATAAATAGATATATATGTACAAGAGTGTGTTTGTGTTGATCGTTAGCTTTTGGCAATTGACTTAAATGGCAACCTTTGTTGCATGTGTGGCATTGTGTTTCATTTTAGCTGCTGGCCAGCAACAGTCGGCTGGAGTAAATGCTCCATGGCGTATGCTTAATGTTCATTTGATGTGCGTGCCTCAAGAAACAATAGTTGCTTTGGCATTTGGTAAAGTATACATATCAAGTTGATGGTCTGCTTATTGCTGATACTGTCAATAATGTGAATTGTTTGATAGAAGTACATTTTTTTAGCTTTAAGAATATAAATACTATGAAACTTTAAATTGAAACTGTGAATAGTATTTGTCAGCATTGATGCATGTGTGAAGTAATCAAAGTCAGATTTGATGCAATGCTGCTGCCTGGCAGCAACTTGAATAATGTTTAACTTTAAAGTTCTTGCAGTGCTTCTAAGCCCTACAAAAACTTTTGCAGTGTGCACTAAAAAAGTTCAAGGCTTACAGCAACATCAGCAGCAGCAGCAGCAGAATCAGTGGGGGATAGTATGTAACTATTTGTGTATATGTGTGCGTATCTCTGTGTGTAGCTGTGTGTGATACGCTGCGTTTAACACAAATGAATATGAATGCGGGCACAAGCGACAGTAGAGGGCGCCCAGGACTAGCTCTCTCTCCCTTGGGTAGAGAGACGAGAGTGCGCTAAATAAAATTTAATGTAGTGCGAAACGTTTATGAGCTGCAACCGCAAACGGTTGAGGAGAGCAGACGCTGGGTGAGATGAGCGAGAGAGCTAAAAGCTCAGCTCAACGAAGCGAAGCGTTAAATAAACAAGTGGTAAAGTGCTTGAAAAAAACAGAGGTTGACGATTGGAACTGGTTGAAGCTCAGCTCTCAATTCCGTTCTGTGTGGAGCAGGCGTGCAACGGTTTCATTTTCGGGGGCCAATTGAAAAGTTGCACAGCGCTTAAAGTTTCTTTTTTTGCGTGTTTGCGTCTGTGGGTTGGCTTTTAGCCATATTGCGTATACGCACAGGTGAAATTGCAATCTGCAGGAATACAAAAAAATAGATGCAAATACGTATGACGTTATTTTCCACAAAACTGCATTCAATTTAATTGAATTTATTCAGCAAATGTAATGCTAAAACTACCAATATATATTTATATATAAATATATACACACACACACAGAGATGGTGCACCGTTATTTGTATAGAGAGCGTGGGGCGACAGCCAAAGCGCTATTTGATTTCCAATTTAAATGTGGTGCAAAGCAAATAAAAAAAATACAAATAGAAAAAATAGTGGATTTCAAATGCACTTTTCGATACAGGCCTGCAATTCTGTCGATATATTTTTGTACGTTTGACTGTATATATATGTATATAATTTGAATGCCTTGCGGTTCCGCCTCTGACTGTAATTGACAGCCTCATGACAGTTTAATTATTTTATAGAAAATGATTTTTGCCCATCAACAAACTAAATGGAATGCATTTGGCATGAACAACAATTGGTAAACGCTTTGTTATGAAGTTTTCATTTGCAAAAAAAATCAAATAGTGAGTTTAATGTTTTGCTTCAGTCATTTTAAGCCCCTAATTAAATATTAACAACAATATATTTTACCGGCTATATTTGCTGTTAATGTTGCACGAAAGCTTTAACCATTTTCCGACAAGAAATTCATGCTCAAAGCATTCACTGGCCGCTTCTCTGCTAGGGCCAATAGCAATAAGACAAACAATCTATATAGACAACACTTAAACTGTCCAACTGCGTGTGCCTCTTGGGGCTACACAATACAACAAAAGTCAAACTTTACTTAGTGTTTCTATACATATATTTCTTGTTTTTTTTTTCTACTTTATTGTTCTTGCGCCTGTGAAGCCGACATAAAACGCACTTTGGCTCCCATAGACAATTTCCGTTTCCCGTTGTTGGATGAACAGCTGCTGCTGCTGCTGAGCGTTGTTACTTAGAAAAGGCGCAAAACTGATAGAGCCAATAAAAATGGCCGCCAATTGAGGCTGGCCTCTTAGCAAGCCCTTAAAGTCTGCAACAATAAAAATACTTGAATGGAACAACAAATATTTAAGATAAATAATAAGTGTTGATTTTAATGCAACTGATAAAGATGATTAAATGATATCAAATTATATTTACAATAAAGCTTAAAATCTTTTAAATCGAAATCTTAGCTCAATCTTACTTTTGCGCTTTGAATTCAAACACTTTGCACCAGATTTGGGCCCCTTCAATTTAATCATAAGGCTCTTTGCTTTTGAGCACATATCACTGGCCAAAGCCAAGCGGCTAAGCATCGTATTAGAGCAGCACTTAGCTGCAAAAGGTATTATTCCACACTTGCCTGCCCACTCCTTTTTCTTGGCAGTTGGTCAGCTTGAACCAAAAGCTTTGGCTGCCTTTTAATGCGTTGAAGCGCATTTACTTTGCTTTTGCTTCTTTCGGCTTTGGCCACTTACTTGAAATTCAGTTCAGTTGGGTTCACTTCATGGCACTTGTTGCTGCTACTTCAGCAGCTTAAATCTTACCAACACCCAACACCTACAATCAACCCACATGTGAGCTGATTATGTTAATGCTGTGGCCCATTTAATACGAAGTGGAGTCAAACAGCAATTGCGGTGCGTGCAAATTGAATTAAAAAAGTTCACGGCTAAAGCCAGCTGGCAATTAAATTAAAAGTTTACAATTTTATTGCGATTTTATGATTCGTGCTTGAAAAGGTTGAATTGAAAAGTATCACAACTTTAGCTATCATTACCGTTCGCCCAGAAAAGAAAAGCCAAGTTAATAGAAGAAAAAAAATGATGCTTGAACTTTATCAGAATTTAGTTGAGTTTAACGGCTTTTCGTTGATTTTTTTTTTGTTAAATAACTTAAATTAAATCATGTATGATAAATAGCATGATCGAAATTCGTTCTCACATCAACTTAACGAACTCTTAAAGCTTTCTGAACAACCATTTTCAGTTTTGTGTTTTCTTTTAACAAAGTGACCTGCATTTAAAGCTGCTTAAGTGGTCGCCCAACCCTCGAGGCATGCCATAACGGAATGTAGGGGTTGCTCGCGGAATGGAGTGTGCGGCCGGGTTGTAAACAAAAATTCATTAAAATTTTGCATATTTTTAAAAACTTGAGTGACCCACGTCGTGCCTTGGGGCACTTTCAGGCCTTTAAAGTGGCTCCCCGTGCGCACGAAAAGTCGCTTGTTTATGCCTCGTAATGTGGCAGCTTAAGTCTTTTTAGCCCCCAAAAAGTATGCAGCAAAAGCCTCAAGCCAAGTGTAAAATTTAAGCAAAGGCAAACAAAATAGCGGTGGAAAAAAAGTTTTTAATATGCGGATAGCTTTAATTAAATATGTTTTCCACTCGACGAGCCCAAATGGGGGGTTGGGCAGTGGCCAAAAAAAAAACCAAAAATTATCAAAATGTGTATGTTTGTTTGTATTTCGGTTTGGGTGCTTGGCAAACAAAGAAGTTTGGGGCTCGTTGTTGTTTTGGGCTCTAAAAAAACTTGGCGATTGAGAGATTCTTACAAATCGGGTTTTCAAGCTAGTTTTGTTTTAGTAACAGTTAGGTGAACTTAAGTTTACATATGTAACTATTTAAGAAATTGGAATAAATTAAAATAAATATTTTTAGAAAATGTGAGAATAATTGAAAAAATTTATTGAGACAAAAGAAAAAACGTGCTCAGATTATCATTCAGCAGATTTGCATTCTTTTCACTTGCCTGAAATGATATCTCATTATTTATATTTTAATTTTCAGTGTTTTATTCATTTCATTTAATCAAGTGCATGGCATCTTTATTATTAATTTCATTATTAAATACATATATTTCTTAAGCTTTCCTCTTTTTTTTTACATTTTTTTTGTACTCTCAGCTTGGAGGGAAAGAATCCACTGAAAGCCTTTCAGCCGCATTCTTTCTTTCCATGAACTGGCGTTGATAATAATTTATTATGAATTTCTTTATTATTTTCTGCGTGTGTGCGTGCGCTCGAGTGTATGAGTGTGTATGTTGTCACCAGCTCCAGATTCATTGGTGTTGCTTTTTGCACTTTTCTCCACTCACTGCGCTTTCATTCATTCACTTCATCCCATCCGCTCCGGCTCTCTGTCTGTGTGTGTGTGTGTGTGTGTCTACAAGGAAGTTTAAATAAACATCAAATGGCGACACGCGCATGAATAAGGCAACAGGGACGATGTCTGCATATGCAGTACACATATAAAATTTATACCACACTCGCACACACACAGTCTGACACCCTTGCACACACTTACATACGCACACACCATATGAAAAAACAAACAAATTGACATGCCGATGCCGAAAATGCAAACAAAATGTTGCAAATAAAATGGGAGAAAATACACACACACATATACATATGTGCGTTTGTATGTATGTGGGAAAGAGTGTCTGTTTGGGTAAATGGTTTCTGTTTTTTTTTTAAATAAATAAATTTTGTTGTAAAATTCATCGGATATGAAAATCTAATGATTTGTAAAGTCGGCGATAAGCGCGTAGCGCCCTCTGGCGTTGGCCATCAACAACAAAAAAGATATAGAAAAAGAAAACTGCGTTGCGTTGGCTGGCAAAAGTGTGTAAAAGGATTTGCCGCATTCATTGAAATATTAATATTTACTTTTTGTACACTCAGGCCCATCTGATTGTGTGGGAGTAAAATTATTGAAAACTTTGGGGCATGCAAAGTTTTCACATTTGTGTATGTGAGCTTGTTGTGTGTGTGTGTGTGTGTAGCCTTAAGTTTTCGCATGTGCGAATGCCACAAATGTTTGCACAAAAGTCAATTCAATGGGCTAAAAGTTTGCAACCAAAAAAACAAAATCAATTCAAAGTTTCTCTTTGTATTTCTTCTATCTTCATTTTTTTCTTTTTTGTGGGTCAATGCTTGGGCATTCCCCCCACCCCCCATTTTAGTAAACCATCTGGGTCCACTCTGCTGTATCAAAAGCGGATTAACAGCCATTATGTTAGTAAATTATGTAGAATCTCAGCTGAGATCACTGTGAGAGCTGAAAAACTCACTTTTGCCCAAATGTGTTATTATATACATTTTATTTATTTGAGATTTATATATTTTTGCTCTTAAGCAAAATCTTTTGCCTCAGTTTCAAGCGTGTGGCATTAAAAAATATTTACTGTGTCTAGACTTTACCACGCATAAATCAAATGCATCGACCAAAGAGACTCTTACTGCAGTTTTTGGTTGAAAAAAACCCATCAAGGTGTTGCTTTAGATAACTCGACGATGGCATACCCTGTATCATACGAATGATAAAAGAAAATTATTTATTTTTTATTTCTTGTATATATTGTATTTCTTGAAAACTTTCTGTTTTTCGCATATTAAATAATTTCATTTTGTTACTCGCGAAAGAACACTTTTAAATATATTTTTTCCAATGCATAATATTCTTTTGTCTTCGTAAGTGCATCAAACCCTTTTGTTCATTGATATCCATGCAGGGTATTCGAATATAAAAATAAATAAAATTGTGGCCATAATGTAGTTCTCGTTGTTTGTGTGTTTGTGTGTGTACGTATGTGTATACGTTGCGTATACTTAATGTGCAGCGTGTGCGTCGTTCGAGTTCAACAAAAGTGCCAAAATGTGAAAAGACTTTTTAGTCTCTCTCTGTGTGTTTGTGTGTGTGTTTGTATTTTATAAATTTTATTTATACGCTTTAGAGTCAAAGTTTTAAGTCGGTTGCTTTTGGGGTTTGTTGCTCGCAAAGCGCCGCAAATGTGCTTAAAAAGTCGAGAGCAAAGAAAAACAGGAAATGGCAATTAGTTTGGTCAAGTGCTTAAGCATTGAATATAATTTAGGTTTTTCTATCGATTGCCAAAACTTTAGAGCTCGTTCGGGCCAACATTTAACAAAATAAAACTATTAGAGAAATGCAATTTTGTGACATGGTTTTCACCATCTAGTTTAAACTGGGTGGCTTGCTTAAACACCAAACATTTATTAAAACTCCTGTACATCATCATCGAATATGATAATTTGGTAAAAAGAAATCGAATTTTTCTAAAACATAGGTCTATGCTAAGTAATTAGTCGCCGCGCCTTAAGCTACTCGGATCAAGTACAAATCGCATACCAAACGCAAAACGATCTGTTGGCAGACTCAATACGACACTGAAACCAACTTGCAGCGGTATTTGCGACAGATATCTGTAGAAAGCAACAATTTACAATAAAATTTATACAATTTCCAACAAATGTTTACGCACTTGGTCCACATGACGCCAACGAGTGCATCGGAATCAATCATGCCATTAACGGCACAATTCCAGAAATTCCACTGATAGCATATGGTGGCAATTGTTTTGCGTGTACTACGATTCCAGGCCAACAAATTGGCCATTTGGATTTGTGGATGAATGCGCTGCCAATAGCTAACATCTAGGCCCATACGTGAAGCAGTTGCCGCAATCGAATATTGATGATGTGAGTAGCTAAAAGTTGATATCAAGTTTCAGATACGATTACATTCTAAGGTCTTGGAATACCTACCGTGCTGCAAATGCCAAATCTTTCATTAGATTCTTGGGCTCATTCCACTCGAGCAGTAGTTCGCCACCGATTGCCCAGTGCTGGGTAATGGAACGCATTACCGACAAAGTGCAACGTCCATTGTCATTGCGCACATTGTATAAGTTTGCTGTCCATGTATCGCTGGGTCGCGTATACTCAATTGTATACTGCGTTTCTACAGCCTTATCCTCGCTGGGTTTCTGCAGGACAGCCTCCAGACGTAGTGGCTTAAACGGATAATACAGTATATTCAAGTTGGCGGCCAACGTTGTGGGATGTATATCGCCAATTATTGTTGGGGTAAGCTAACAAAAACAGTTTTTAAGTAAGAAAAGAGATGTTATGGTTTTAGGTTCTCACCATAAAGTCATCAATGACACGAAATGTGTAGAGACCTCCAATGCGAAAGCCAGAGGCTCGCATATGACTCAATACCCAGGCAGCTGATATAAATTTGTTTGGGGCCAAACGATGATAATAATCGAGCTCAACACCATCATAGAACTTGGGCATCACATTGTGGGCCAGACTGTGAAGGGTTTGGACATTGCCTGGATTCTTTTTGCTGCTGGCTCCGTTATAGCGTTCAAAACATGATGGAAACCTACTGCCACCAAATGGTGGACATGAATTGCAGGACATGCCTACGAAACTGCAATGTCAAAACTGGTGTTTAAAATCCGCTTGAAAATGTATCTGAATTCAGAAATTTTGTCCGTTGTTATGTATTTTTTTTTTTATTGTAGCAAACTTGTGATGTATTTGGCATATAGAATTTTACACTTAATAAACAACAAACAAAATGTTACATAGATCTCAGTGCTTATACGGATACATGTATTCGTTGCAGACATTATGTCTGTACATCATCAAAAATGTATGTAAGACTTCAGCATCAGCTGACAATTGTCATTTTATGCGCCATTTCATGTAACGGACAACCGAAAGCCTGTCAGCAGGAATATATTCTTACTATCTTTATTCTCTCTCTCTCTTTCTCTTTCTTTCCCTTTCTCTTCATCGCTTACTCTTTTTCTTTTTGTCTAAATGTGTGTGCGTGCGGGTTTCAGCCCAAACTGTCATCCTTTTCGTCCTTTGGCACGCCATTAGGCGCATTTCACACTTTTTACATTATTTATAAGACATGCAATTTGCCTGGATGCTTTGCAAACTTAAATACCCTACAAGCGGGTGTTTTGGTTCAATGACAAGGTATGTTAGAAGATAAAGGGGCCTTCATTTTTTGTATTTTGATTTTTTTATATTGTTTTAATGTTAAAAGCTGGTTTTAATATACATTTTGTTTTTCAGGGTATTCGAAAGTCCAACAGCCCCCAAAAGGAAAACTGTTCTTGCGAATTTATCTTGGGCAATGGCTGCGACTCATCTTATTCGGCGATTCGGTATTCCATGAAATATTAAAAGCTTGCCACGAGCCAGGCTGATTTAGTTTTCCGTTGGCTGTTAAAGGATCAACGACAGGGGCATGCGACTTCCCTTCATGATAATAATGTAAATCAAATGGTTCGCTTGAATAGTTTTCTTCTTTATTGCGCCTTTTGCGCGCGATTATGTTGTTTGATTTCGGCTGGCGAACAATTTGTCGCAAAATTTGACAGTTAAACTCAGATTTTAAGTGCATTGTAAAATTTATTGACCCAACGAAAGCCTGCATTGAATGGATTAACTTTAAGCCACAGCATTAAAATCTTTTGGACAAACTAACAGCATTCATTTTGTGATAAGATAATGACTGCTGATATTTTTCGCCAGCTGCGCAAAGATTTTTGTATTGTGTATCTCGACGTCGACACCTGATGCCGGGTCTTAGTCCCCATCTGTAAAGTCGTTGACCATCTTGGTTATCAGTGCTAAATGTGCAGCTCAC
The DNA here is from genome assembly GCA_018152965.1 of Scaptomyza pallida. Taxonomy (NCBI): domain Eukaryota; kingdom Metazoa; phylum Arthropoda; class Insecta; order Diptera; family Drosophilidae; genus Scaptomyza; species Scaptomyza pallida. The sequence continues at coordinate 675,630 of JAECXP010000008.1, forward strand.
AACTATATATGTATAGTATGAGTTTGTATAACGCAAGGCGGCGCATCCAAACTGAGAGTTGTGTTCAATAAGCAGCAAAGCTGCATGAAAGATTTTTTTGCTAAAATAAAAAAATTGAAAATACTTCATTATGATAAAATGCATGAATTAAAAAAAATTGAGTGATAAGAGATAAAGAGAAAGAAAGAGAAATTCCAATCGTATGTCAAGCAATAAGCTCAACGTTTTTGTTTAATGATTGATAAAATAGGTTTCCTATTAGGAAAATTATTTTATAGTTTGTATTTCTTTACTTACCTTTCATCATCAGTGGGTGGCAATTGGATCGTTTCGTGTGGCATAATATTGCGAGCTTCAGATATCCAGCCACTGGTTATTCTTTTTATGGTATCGTATATTGTTAGAGTATCTGAGGTATAGTTATCGCTTGGAAACACATGTTTCTCAGCTAGGCGGCCAACGTGATAGAAGCTCTGTGATCTCATGCATACTTGTGGCAAAGAACGGCAACGATTCACATCCAGTCGGGCAAAGTAGGCCAATTCTGGGTTCCAGGACATTCTAACCATTTTTGCAGCTGGACGCAAATTTCTATATACTCTGCCACCTGCCACATTGTTACGTAAACTATTGAACGCATACTCAAAGTGGTTCTTGATTTCGTCCTCCCTGAGCTGTCTGGCGGTTTTGTTGCAGGCCTTGCCAATAGCCTTAGGTAATTGTAAATAGTTTGGGCTGAAATTCGTTAACAATGTGTTCAAAACTCACGCCATTATTGTCGCAAGCCAGATTCAAGGCAAAACAAGGAGGCAAATCGCAGTAAGGATCCTCCCATTCCATTGCCATAAGTAACTCTGGAAAAAACACTAAGCCTAGCAGCAGCACTAGATGATTTACTTTCATTGCCAGAATCCAATCGATCAACTAACGTTGCTAAACGATGCCTCCTCATATTTATAGGCATTAGCTGACGAGTTTTAATCAGTTGTGTGTGCGATGCAACAGCTGTGTAAGTTGATACGCAAAACACATGTATTACTTGTTTTAAGAAGAAAAACCACGCACAGTTAAGTACAAAGAATTTTTAAACAGCTCACTAGAGAAGTGAATAAAACTAAACACAGCGAATATGCCATTTGTTAGAGCATAATGGACGCTGCAGCCTGTTGGCTGTCTAAGCCGATTTTCCGTTGAGTTCATGAAAGCAAATGCAAAACTTGTTTATTCAACAGCTAAGACGCGTCTAGGACTTTAGCATTATTTCTACAGGGGAGGGGAAAAGCAGAGAGAGAGAGAAAGAGATAGAGAGGACAGAGAGAAGCAGATAAAATGGGAAATGGCCGACGTACATTACTTATTTAGACGACGCACTTAAATTTGTCACTCAAGGCAAGGCAAGCTGGTCCCATACTTGACGAGACGACCAATGCGACAGCTTTGGACAGTTTTCAGGATTCCGTCTTCCATTTGGCCGCCATTTGCTCTAATTTAATATGCTAAAATATTGCAAGCCGCATTTCGCAATCGCTAAATCAAAGCGCAGCAGACCACAAAAACTTTTGCCAACCACAAAACGCGCAAAGAAACCAGGAAAAAGAGAGTTGGCAATGAAGTCGAAGAATGGAAATGGTAATGGTAATGGAGTGGTAAAAGGGGATGATAAGCAGATAGAGCCAGCAGCCTGGCATTATAATCATAAGCAAAGAAAGGCTTATACAAAATGTAATTAAATGAAATAAACGACAAAGTTAAAGACCAAACAACTGTATTTAATGGTTAATAAATATATATATAAAATACAAATGTACTTTTAGTCATGCTGCGCCTCCCTCAAACCATCCCCTTGCTTCGAATATTGTCACATTTAACTTATGAGCTTTTGCAATCAGGCAGATAAGAGGGCGGAGGAAACGCCTACGCGAGTGTATTCAATAGCATATAAATTTAAATTGAAATATAAATGATAGGTCCGGGGAAAAAATATTGAAAATACAGCAACACTTAAAATATTTACAGTTCGGGATTGTGAAAATTGTAAAACATTTCTCATATGCACAAAAATACTATCGCAAAAAAATGTGGGGATAAAAAAAATGAATTGCATAAAGTAACCAAATGTGAACTGAAAACAAATTCAATCGCATTTCATCCACAAAAATGTATTTATTTATGCGTGTTTGTATTTTATTTATTTGCAACTTGTATGCTTCTGTAAAAATGCTTACTGGCCAGACGTGTTTATTTTTTAAATTGCTCATTGTTTTTTATGCAGTCGGCATATAATTTAATTTTATTTACTACACTTTAAAAAAAAGCCACAACAACTTTAAAACAACACACACCAAAATGGAGGCGAGCGTAATAAATTTTCAATATTTTATTCAACTTTTATATTGTTGTATTTCTACTTTTTTTTATTACGCGCATTTGCATTGATCAACAAACTTTGGTGGCAAAAGGGTGGGGCGTGGCAGTTGCCACACTTGCAAATTCGTTATCAATAAAAGTTATTTGTGTGTTATGTAATCTTGTTGTGGGAAAAAAGCGGGGGAAAGCGGGCAAAAACTGTTAAACACATATAAAAACAAAGTTAAGCTGAAAAACTGTAAAAATAATAAACAAACTTTTTGCAATGGTACCAAATTGAATTGAACAAAAAATAATTATGAAAATGCTTTCATTACTAGATTAGTTCCCATTAGGAACCACAGCATATTGTTTGGCAAGATTAGAGACACAAATATTTTGTTTAAATAAAACCATGTTTTTCTTTTTTCAAACGAAAGTGTAAAAAACAGGCAGGAAAAACTCTAGTCGAGGAATTCCGTCTAGGGGATACCCTGAACTCTTTCCAAGATTTTGTAAACAAAAGTCATTTTGGGAGTTGAAAAAATCTTTCAATATCCAATTTTTTGTCAAAAATTCTCCGGTTTACAAATGCAAAGCATCAAAAGTATTCTAGAACCGTGATTTAAATTTTCATCCCAAATTCAGACAGCTTTCGTTTTTACAAAGAAATTTAAGTAACTTGCGTGCACAAGTATAAATGTCATTTATTTAAATAATGTCCAGTTTTAACTTGTTTGTTGTATAGATATTGCACTGAACAACTAAAGTTTAATTACTATGCCTTTGACATTCGCCACAGCTCTAACAATAAACAAAAAAACGTCCAGTTGCATACCTTTAGGCAGTGATGCCTTTCACCATGCAAAACTTTAAATTGAGGCCTGCTTAAATAACTGATACTGATGTTTGAATAGTAAAACTCAAATGTAAACACATCATGGAGAGCACTCGTATATACTTTTGCTCTTACTTCTGCTCCATTAAATATTTACAAAGAGAAAAAAAGGGGCGACAAATCAAAGTGACTTGAGTTTTCACAGTGACAAACTCAGGCCCCGAGGCACTTTTACTGAAATTCGCTTTTCACAAATATTTGCATACCATCGTGTTGCCTCAATGCCTTCAATGACTGACTGACAGACTGACTGACTGACTGAATAAGTGAAAGAGTTTTCAATGGCAGTTGGCACTTAGGCACGATTTGCATTACTTACGGCCATCGATAAAGGCAGCGATTGCAGGCAGATCCACAATTTCCATTCCATCATTTACTCTGGGGCCCAAGTACAATTGGTAGAAAGTGTCTTCAAATGGTCGGGCGCCCAACCATTATTTTGTAATTATTTAAGTGCCTATTGGTGGGCGTAATGTGGGCGTGGTGACAGCGCACACACACACACACACCCTCGTGCTGACCGTGTCCGGGCCCAGGGCCAATAAGTGAAAAAATCAAAAAGCCATAAAAACTTTACACAATCGAAACGTGCAAAAGTTGCTTTTTGCCAATGCCAGCAGCAAAAAATCAAAAAGAACATTTTTGAATTAGTTTTTAAGACTTTCAAATACTCTTAAAGTGAAACAAACAAAACTAAGAGATGTAAGAAAACTTAAGAACAAAATGTAAATTCAAAAAATATCAATTTAAATCTTTATGTTGATCAATAATATATTTTTATTAACTAGAATATGATTAATCAATTTTATTTGTGACACATTCTATCAACTAGTCGTAATACTCTCTACTCTAAACCTAAAATGGAAGACAACAAAATCAAAGTGTGGCATGTGAACTTTTACTTTTTACATTTGCTTTCTTTTTTTATTTTGTTCGGTTTTTTCAAAGAGATGGGGCGATACTACTAAGCGAAAATCGACTCGTAAAAAAAAGGGAATGTTACAAATAAAAAAGCGCAAGAAAATTACTTTCCGCTCTACAAATTTTTGCCAAGGCTTCTTTCTTTTCCTTTTGCTTTTTCTCTATCTCTGTTGCTCTGCCTTTCTCTTTGGAGTCAAGCGTGTAAAGTAAGTAAAGTTGCGAATAAAAACCTTTTCCGGCTTTTCGGCTTCGATGACGGCCTTTGAGGCATTATGTACTGACAATTTTCATGATTATGCCGCTTATGCCACAAGAGCGTCCGTCCAGCTGCAACACTTATCCATCTCCACCTACTACCCCTCTGGCCACGTCTAAACGCAGCTGTTAAGCCTTTTCCGTTTCCGTTTGCCTTTTTTTGTATGTGTGTGGGTGTGTGTCTGTGTGTGCGGCTCACTTGGACTTGGCGCCTAGAGGGTCTACTTCTATTGATAGCCCATTGACAGCAGCACAATGCTGGCCTAGGGGGGCAACCAAAACGGAAATGAACATGGGATTTCATTCAATTTTTTATACCCACATGTTTAACAGTGTATTGTGTATGTATGTATGTATGTGTGTGTGTGTGCACAAAAGCGTATTTTCTGTTGCTTTTGGCCTAGGGAGCAACTTATATTCTTCCTTTTTTTTATACATACATACTTCGTATCAAGGTGTGCCATATTGTTGACTATTGCTATTGCTCGCAGCTTGGCAATTTTCTGGTAATTACAGATAGGTGTCTGAAAGCAGTGTCTGAGAGCTGTTAAGATATCAAATGGTCCAATAAAAGGCTGAGTGTGTTGGGCTTAGTTTAAATGCCAGTTATTAAATGGAACAAAACCCCTGTGTGAAGCTATCTTAATGCTTAAGGCAATAAATATTTATTTTTAAGGGTTTGTCAGTCGACAGTTAATTATATGTGAAGAATAAAAATAAAAGTTCTGAAGCTGGGAATCTAAATGCAAGTCATTAAGTTGCTTGTCGAAAAGCTAAGTAGTAACACATTGGCATTAAGTTCCCAAACAAAACGAGTAATTTGAAAGGACAAATGGTATTAGGATGCCGCAAGTACTTATTTCATTAGTGTGACAAATCCCAAACCGAATGTTGCCCCCAAGCCAGGAATAATGCGACACATAAAATTGTCATAACTGGAAACTTATTGTGACATTTCCAATAAACAGCATTGAAACAAAAATGAAACTGGCAGCTGTGCGCTCTTTGGATATTATTGAAGTTCGACTATTTTCGGTTAATTTACTGCGAATACAGAAGCGTCCAATATGCAACATAAATAATGTTGAGCATTTGACATAAATAACTACGGATGGCACACTTGCTTGGACTCCTCCTCCACCCAATCTCTCTCTCTCTTCCTATCTCCTCCTCCGTCTATCAAACACTCCCTATTCAGGAGTTGCACAGCTGCTGCCTGCCTGCTTGCTTGCCTGAAAACGCTCTGTAACTGTTACAATTAATTAGAAACTAACAAAGTTCCACTTGCCAAGGCGCTAAACTTGTCCCAGCCAAAGCTGTGGCAGCAGCCACCGAGTCGAAGACTGTCGCGCACATAAAGCGCTTTTAATTGATTTTCCCGTTACGTGCAATGGCAAATTGTCGTCCTGTGGCAGCTCTAACTCCGTTTAGCGACAGTTATGTGATCGTGTTTTTATTTCAGTCGTGACACGAAATCTAATAATATTAAGTTTATAGAAAATAAAGAATATTTTTTTTCGCTTCTTTCAATAAATTTTTTTTATATCTCTTTATTTGAGCTAATAACATTTTTTTTATCATTTTTGTAAATTTCTTGTGAAATCCTCTTTTTAACATCTTATTTATTATTGATTTATTAAATATCTTTTATTTTTTTCATAACTTACTTAAATCGTTTATTATTCTTGCCATCTCTAGTTCGCGTAAAACAGCTGCTGCCGTGTAAGCTACATTATTCTCTCTCTCTCTCTCTCTCTGTCTTTTTTTGCCCCACTCAGTTATAGCCACATTGGGACAGTGGTATTGGCAGCTTCTGTAATCGTTCATTCATTCATTCGAATTGTAGTTAATTAATAAATTATTCCATGCGATTGAACTAACAATGGAAAACTTCAGCCACTGACTGTCGTATCTGGCAACTGGACTTCAATTACCCCCTCAAGCAACTGATCCGCCCTTCCATTTTTCCCCCTCTTTGACTTATTTGCAGCTGCAGCTTTGTTTGTTTTGTGTGTGTTTTTAGCAGCCACACGCGTATCAATTACAATTTTTTGCAATTAAACACATTTTGTTGTTAAATGCGAGCGAGGCGCGAATGTTTATGGCCGGCACATGTTGCGTATACGCAATGTGCTAAACTCGACACTCGTAAATGGAGCGTAGTCGCATTCAGCCATACTAACAATGTTCTTAAGAGATATAAAACCGAGGCATTAACATTGTGCCTCCTCTCCATTGTGGCAAAGCAGCTCCGCTCGGTTTGTACATTAAATTTATTTTACGTACAGTTTTAGGGTGAGGGCTCAGCGACCATTTCCTCTGCACGTGGATCAGGTGTGCCGCAAATATTGGGAATTTATTGAAAGCAGAAAATGGCATTTCGAATTTCTCTGCAAATTTTTGTGTAGTTAAGTTAAAATTAATTTTCGTAGCTTGCAAAAATGTTTTGCCCATAAAAATGAAGATGTTGGCAAATTGGTACATTTCATTTGTTATAGCTTTAACTATCTTTTACTAAAACAAAAATTATATAAAACTACTTACTTCGATTTTGAGATAAATTGGAGTAGCTTGAATATTTTTCAAAATGGCTTGCAAACTCTTAATACCCATCAAGTCAAGCAAAAGTCAAACATAAATATTAAATTGCCAATCCACACGCAAAGCTCTAAAAGTCAGAGCAACACACACACAAACACACACACACACAAACATATGTGCACAAAAATACAAAATAATATAAGTATAAAACATATTGCACAACACTGAAGCACTCAGTTCGCACAAATTGCATAAAACCAAAAGGCAACCAAATGAAAAATACAATTTTCATAAAAAATAATTGAATAAACAACCGCACACAGCAAATAAAATGGCAACACGAACAAGAGAGGCAAAATTGTAAAAGTAGAGGAAATTTCATTGCTTAAAACCGGAGACGAAGTAAAAGGCATTAGCAGCAGATTAGTGTCCGACTCGGGGTGCATCCATACAAGGATGCTTGGTATCCTTTGCAACACACACAAACACACATACATATACACAACTGACATTGCATTTCCTGCAACATCTTGCACTGCATCGAGACTCAAGAGAGAGAGAGAGGAAGAGAGAGAGTCAGAGTCATTAGCCATGTGACCCAGAAATGAACTAAACCACATAAAATTTTATGCTGTTTGCCGTAATAAATTTAATTAAAAAATCAAATTGACTGAAAGAGCCAACCCAAAAAGTCCCAGGCAGCTGGCACAAAACTTGTACATTTTCTGCACTCACACAAAGCCTACTCAACAAGAAGTGTGTATGGGTGTGTGTGTGTACTCTAATGTCCTGCAGGCATTCTCGTTTCGGACTATCTGATTTTATTGCAATGCATTTTATGCATAGTTCAAAACCAAACACAAAAAAAAGTGACTCACGCCCCAGGAAGTGAACAAAACGAAAAAAAAGAAACGAAAAGATTTCCAATTAATTTTTCAATCGCGTTCTTTTCGCACAAGCCATAAAAATCAATTGCTCAACCCTATTTAACACTCCTTTCTCATACCCAGTTGCTTGTCCTAAACGCTTCCTTCTACGACTTTTATGAGCGAGTTACTTGCAGTTAATTAGAGAATGAAAGTGCACGGCTAATCAACTGAAAGTTGTTCAACTCGCTTCAACTCGAAGGTGCTGTCGATAAGCCAAGCCATGTCTAAGAGCGGAAATGAGAAAAAAGTGTAAGAGTAGAAGAAAAGAAGTTAGAGCGCCGGAACAGACAGACATTGAGGGAGATAATCCCAAATGATTGCCTCTAGATGATGGCTTTTATATTGTGGATGAGGGTTGACCAGATGCACACTCTCCACATCCGCCAAGAGGCAATCGCTTAAAGAAAAGTGTTGAAATTAACTGTTCGATACTTTATGTATTTGTAAAGTTAACTGTGAAAGGCCATAGAATATTTGATGTACATAAATAAACTAAAATTTATAGTGAGACATAAATTTAGAATGAAGTACGCATCTTTTCCAAAAAGTTGTCAATAAATTCATGACTACTGGAATTGAGACGCTTCACCTGATAAACGCTTTCTTCAAAATTTCTCTCATCGTTGAGGCGTTTATAGGCGCCAGCACGATATAGCCAAGCGCGCATATATTTTGGATCCAGCACACGTAATATATAATCACAGTCAATGATGGCAAGCTTAAAGTTTCGCATTCTACAGAACTCATTACATTATGTTCGGCCTGCCTTTCATTTTCGAAACACTTACTTGATATGGCAGCAGGCGCGATTTATGTACAGAACAGGCGTATCATTAATATTATCCAAGCCTTTGTTATACATTTCAATGGCACTTTTGAATTGATCTTTGCGATATAAGGCGTTGCCCATTCTTAAAACAATCATTGCTGTAAGTCATTATCTATCGTTATTTGCAGAATATTTACCTGCGAAAGTTGTTTGCAACACGTTCGCGCTCTTTGCGCACTTGAATACGCTGCTCATCGGTCAGATCGAGTTGGCGCATAAACGTGAACTGATTGGTATTAGTATTGATCAACGATTTCCTCATTCTGACCTTTCGCACAGAGGGACGACCACTTTGTGATCGACTTTTGATATAGAAATTGTCATCAGTGACTTCTGCACTGATATCCACAGATGGTAACCTTCCTTCCTTTTTCTTGCCCTCCCTGCCCCTGATAACGCCATTCGCATAATTTTTTATACCGCATACATGAGATTTGTAATACTTACTCTTCCATTTTGTTTGCATTTGCCATCATATCTAGAAATTCAATAGTTTCCACAACTTTGGAGCGTTGCTTCAGAAAATTCTCATCAAAATGTGGATGATAATGCTCAGTGTTGAAAGTAGTGCCCTTTTTGTTTGATATTTTTGACATATTTCTTTGTTCTTATAGTGTCCTGTTGTGTTTCGTGTGTGTTTTGTTGTGTATGTCGTAGTTTTGTGTGTTTCAAACTATTTTAGTGTGATTTTGTGTATAGGCTACTAATTTATAGATTTACTACATTTTTAACAAGGTAAGGTTGATAACAGATTTTTTGGGTATAACATTTTTATTGGTTTTGCACTATCTTTGACCCCATTTTTGATAAGCTTTCTGATACTATAATTGTATCGAAAGCCTGAAATTTTTTAAATCCAAAGATTTAGTTAATTTTAACAATGAATGTAAATGTGAAATCTTCCAAATGTCCTTCTTTTTTAAATATATCCTTCATACTTGCTTAAAAATACGATATAATGAAATTATATCCTTATATATGCACTAATTTCTTATCACATATTTATTTTTTTTTTAAAGCAAAAAATTGCTCAATTAATGAAACTTTTTAAACATTTTGAGTTTAGTAATTCAATAAAAGTTTTTAATTTAAAATTTAAGCGCTCATTAGTTGCTCAATTTTGCAATTAGGCAACTAATATAAATTTTAAATTGTTTATTTTTTTGTTGCAGGCGATTTTTAATTTGAATTAAAATTGCATCAGTGCGTTGATTTCAATGCACACAATTTAAAAAGCAAATCAGGAAATTGCGAATACATTTAAAATCCCGAAAATCCGAGAAAATCAGATGAGCGAAATCAATGAGCGATTGCAAATTGGAAATTGTGGTGCAAGTCAACAGGAGCAACAACAGCAACAGCTGCAACAACATCAATGTCAATGATGCAAATTGTACGAAATGCAAATAAAAGAAGTTTTGACGTACATGTATGTATGTTTCTTGTATGTGTAAACGCTGATGCTTAAAAGTTTTACACGCTAATCGCTAATTGCTTTTAAAGACAGTGTTTGGGGGAGTCGTGAAATGCTTTTATTTGTTGTCAGCCTTGACGAATTGTAATAGCAGCGGAGAAGGGGGGAGGAGTTACAATTGTCACTGTAATTGTCGCTCGCTCTTTCTGCCTCTGTCTCTCTTTAAAATGCGCAATTTGCAATGCAAATGTGCTACGCATTAGTTTTAAGCGCCAACAGCAAACAGTAGAGACACATGCTGCCCTTGCCGCCGACAATTGGCGCCAGTCAGCCCACACAAAAATACTTTCAATACAGCAGAATTGGGTGCGCAAATGAATTGCGTATGATGTTTGGGGTATGGTGACAGCTTTTGCAAAGTGTTTGCCAACAGCTTAGCGTGCAATCAATTAAAATGTTTTATTGGCACTTTTCGCACCGCTAAAAGACAACATGCACACACACACATAACCACACAAACGCACACACAGTTACAGGCACTAAAAATCACTAAAAACCTGTGTGCAAAATTTTGGTGAGCTTTGTCGTTCTACAATTTGCACTTGCTCACCATTTTCAGCTGTGGGTTAGACCAAAAATCTATGGTTGCGAAATAAGTGATTACTTATCATGCCTTTCTGGACTATTTCATATATCGTTTGTTGTGTTGATCCGCTAGGAAATTATGAAAAATTCTTATGTTAAATATTGGGAATATTAAAAAAATATAGATCCAATAATATATCTTTATAATAAACTTTCTTAATTCACTAAAAATATATTTTTAGGCTTTTTTAAACTTCCTACTGGGCAACACACCCACCTAAAATGCTCCAAATCAAGTAAAACAAACCGATATTCTAACAAAGTAAATGCAGCAATTAGTTTACTTAACTTTTGTGACACACAATTGGCAATTTATTAAGGCACTAACACAAAAGCAATTCGTGGAGCAAGGGAAATTGAGTGTCCTTGCCCAAAAATAGGATTTATTTATGGTTCATAGATTAAATACTAATTAACACTACGCAACACCAGTAAAGGCCAAAACATACACACACACACATACACACTAAAAAAACACACTTATGTCTGCTGGCAAAGCATTTGATTTATGCCAAATGAATGCTGAGACTCACACTTACCCTTAACCAGACTTTCTCGTCGTGTGATGTGTGCGCTGTAAGGATTAGAAGCAGACAAAAATGGCAAGCACAAAAAAAGCAGAAGCAAATACAACAAAACAAAACATTTGCCTGGCGTTTTTGTCTGGGCCATTGACCATTTGGCTGGTTGTTTGGTTGGTTGAGCATCCAAAAAAGGGGGGCCTCTGGTCAGCACTGCGTATCTTTAGCTTAATGCCATAAATTGTGCTTAAATTATTGGGGTTGGTTAACGCTTACAATCACATACACACACTTAAGCACACACACACATACATACATTGCGCCATTTTCTCTTTCATTTGTTTTGTGTGCTGTTGAACTTTTCAGCTCATTTGTTTTACTTTAATATACACTTGACCATGTCTGCAGTATCAGCATTAAAATTAAATACAGCTTGCAGCAGACACCAATTCACGTATGCGTCCTAGTACACTGCGCCAAAATTTAGGGTCAAACATGTGTAAGGACGATAGTTTTAGCACAACAGATCGATACACTAAAAATAAGGTTGAGGTGTTGTTGATCTTATTATCGATATAAGGTCGAAGGTGACGCGATTAGGATCAGGATATAGAATGCAACCGTCTATCAACAAAATTGCATCTTTTTCTTATCACTTATGCACTTTTTACCATGACAAAATATTTTAAAATACATCAAACTGAAACATTAAGTAACAAACTGCACTCCTTGACTGTCTTTAGATGAGATAATAATAAAGGTTACCTTCAGATTGTTTATAATTTCATATCTTAGAATTCGTACACCTTATACAGATGTCTGGCCCGACGACAACTCTTTCATTCTTATTACAAATTATAAGCAATGAACATAGAATGAAAAAGTGTTGCCAGGGGACACAAATCTCGGCCCATGCTGGGAGTTGTTGTTGTAGTTAAAGCGCCTGCTATTGCATTGTTTTCGGCGATTTATACATGTATATGTGCGTGTGTATGTAAATTGTTGCGTGCTCAGAGTGCAGTTGGGTCCTTTTGCTTGGGCAATCGGCGTTGAGTCTGATGAAATTTATGTGTCTGCGTGTCATGAGCTCGCGCTTATAAAAAAAACAACAACAAAAAATACGGCACCAGCATCAAAATCTGTCGGGCATAATCAAGCGAGACAATGCGCCAACAATGCCCATAAAGTGTGCTCAATGCCGCCAATCCTCCTCCCCTCCAACCTCCAATACAAAAGGTAGATTGGTAATGGAGGCGTTGATTAACGTCAGCATTGCCACCCTTTTTGTAAAGAACAAAGTGTCTTTGGCCAAAAGACTCAAACCCAACCTAAGAGAACTGATTGTCATTTACATATTTGCAAACGATTTAAAGCCAGCTCTGCACTTAATGCACACATCCAAAAGAGCTTTAAAATCGCTTAAAAATTAATTGCAAACATTTTTCAATTATATTTTGCGATGCGACTGCAAAACGTGCGAATGCAAATGGCGAACATGCTTCAGCTTAATCATGCATTCATTTAAAGATATATATAACTGCAAATCCCCATATATATAATAAAAAGAATCTTTTTCGATTATGTATTAAAAAAGGGGCTTTAAAGGTCTTTGAAAAGGTATTCATTGGAATACTTAATTATTTAAGAGGAAATTTTTGTTTATAGTAAAAATTAATTGTGAAAAAATGTTCAATACTTCGAATTTATTTTAAATTTTTATTGCCGTGAGCCCCCTCAACTAATGACTTTCACGTACTTGATTGTCTGAAAAAAGATTAATTACAGTGTCACATTAATTTTAGCGACCTTATTGAATTAATTAGTTATTTTTAACAATTAAATTGCAACAATCAAAGCCTTGAAAGGAAAAATTATAGCGACTATTATAATATATGCATTTAAATCAAATTGATTTATTTAAATGCAATAATAGAAAGAGGGAGATAATGCACACACTACGAATTCAGCGCACTTTGAGTTCTTTCACTTTACACCAATTAAACCTATAACACACACACAGACATTGGCATGTGAAGTGTAGGTGTTTGTGTGTGTGTGTGTATGCAAATATCCGCAATTAAGCAATAATAATAAGCATCATTAATAAATCATCGCAAAAATGTGCAAGCCAAATAGTACAAAGAGTTTCAATATGGAATTTTATTCAATGCTATGAAAGAAGCTGTTATAGGCTGTCTCTCTGTGTGTCTCTCTCTCTGTGTGTGTGTGTGTGTGTGTGTGTTTAAGTGAGTATGTGGTTGTGATTGCATTGAAGCGTTGAGCAGTCCAATTAACTTTTTAAAAATCAATGCATGCAATTTTTATTTAACATTTTCCCAGATATGTATGAAAAGCTCAACTGAATTCACTTTTGTATTTATCTATAAATCAGAGAAAAGTATGCCAAATGGCAATCGTAATAAGTCCACTTTTCCACTGATTAATAAATTATTGCTTTTTCTTTTGTAACAGTTTTCAGCAGGTCTTTAATCGGGCTTAAATAAAAATGTGTCACTTTTTAATTTCAATTGTTGAAAAAGTTATTTTAAAAAATATTATTGTTCCTTTATGACAATTAAAAGCATTTAATCATCACATTTTGAATGCAACTTTCATGATATGATATTTAGATACAATAAAATCTCAAATAATGACAATAAAATGTAAAATCGTTTTTACACTAAGCAAATAATCTCTATATTACATAATCCATCAACCAATTGCATTGAATGTTAAGTGCATTTATTTCATTTTTGCTAACCTTAAGTCAAGTTGGCGAAAATTCAATTTAAGCGCCTTATGTCATAACTCATCTGTCATCGCAAGTTTCGACTTGAAACGGGAACAGTGGAAAAAGCAATTAAAACGTTTTGTTGCCATTTTTCTTGGTTGATTCTTTTTTCCCAATCACTTGACGGTACGACTAACGATTCTCTCGCTCTGCACAGGTCTCTCTTTTTTTGTTTGTCTTTTTCGCTGCTTTGACTGGACTCGCGCACAGTTTAGTAAAGTTAAGCGCTTTCTTTCCTCTTCTCTCTTTTGTGTGTGTATGTGTGTTGGGTCTTTTTGTATGCTTTCTCGTAAATTTCGCAATGGACGTTTTTATGTGTGTTTGGCGGGCACTTCAAATAATTTTGCTGCACTAAAAATTTATTGCAATTTTCGGTAATGAGAGTGCAGAGTGCAAGAGTTCAAGAGTTGGACATTGAAAGCGGCGCGGTGAGGGGTGAGAGGGGAATGCTGGTATCTGTTTCTTAATGTTGTTAGTGTTTGCGTGGTGCGCGGTTTTCCGCTGTTGCTTGTTTGAACTTTGTGGCATTTCCGTTGCATTTCTTTCTTTCTCTCTGTGAGTATGTCTCTCCCTCTCTCTCGCTGTGTATGTGTGTGTGTGTGTGCGTGTGCCAGGAAACGGAAGTTTTTAATGTTGGCCATTGCCGTGAGGAGCCGAGTTTTGGTTCGTTCGCTTTCGGACTCCTTGTGGCTTCTCTTTGGGTCGACCAGCATTGTTTTCTTCAAAGAGCTGAAATTAAATGTTTGCGCTGGTATACCAAATACATACATACATGTTTGTAGTTTGTAGTTGCCTTAAAGTGCAAAATATGTATACTTTAACTCTTATAGCTAACCACCATATACACCACATCCATTGCCATTTTGCCTCCCTTTGCTTGTGTGCAACGAACACAAAGCGCATTTCGCTGTTTTATTTTTTGGGCTTTTTTTATTTTTTGGGCAGTGGCTGCCCGCATTTTTGTTTGCCGCTCTTATGCCAAAAGCCTACCTACCAGGCAGCCAGCTCGCGGCCGGCCAAGATAAACACACACAAAAACATGCATGCATACACACACACACACATACAGCAACACACTCAAACATACACACAAAGACATTGAAGTGCGTTTTACGTTTTAACCAAAAGCGAACGCAGCTCGTAAATCTCGCGCGTGAAAACATCAGTTTCGTCGTTGTTGTTGTTGTTGTTGTATTACTCACACTCTAGCTTGGCTCCTTAAATCCTTACCAAATCTAGGCATAAAAAGGCACAAACAACAAAAAAAAAAACAATGGTACTGTATGTAAGTGAGGCACAATGTGTTTCTCACATTAGGTATGTTGCGGATTTGCACTGCAATTGTTTGGATCGCTTGAAATGTTTGTGCAACTTGTTACAAGCGACTTAGCTGAAGTTTGTGTGCTCTTGTATGCAACTAAGTTTGGTATTTTGTGATTAAATGTCAGAGAATAATTTGTTTTAGCACAAGATGTAGAAATCACAAAAATGTATTTCAGAATCTGCAATAAAATTATTGCTATAATTTGAACTTGAACTTGAAAAAAAAAAAAAACAGTATTTTATCCAGACCTTAAGTAAAGGGGCTTTATTTAACTGTATGTCACGGCTTACATATGTCGGGAAATATATGTATATTAGTTTTATTTGGCTCATTAGAAAGGATTTGACCACTTAATTAATTATTAGACAAGAAAAAAAAAAATATTCTATGTACAATATTAAATCTTAACAGGAAGAAAAGTTAATAAAAAGAAATCTTCTTATGGGTTAGTGCTGAAGCCCAGATTAATGAAATTACGTCTGTATAGATTACATTCTATTCTGACAAATATTGTATTACGGAGACAGCATGCAAGTTCCATATTCAAGAGATGCTTAAAGCGTTTTAACAGTGTAGAAATCACAAAATTTTAAAATTAAAATATATAAATTAAAATAAAAATATTGGGAAATATGAGGTTGTTGGGGGTTTTTTTTTTAAGAAAGAGTAAAAAAAAAAAAAAAAAAAAAAAAAAGGGGGGGGAAAAAAAAAAAAAAAAAAAAAAAAAATAAAGGGATAAAAAAAAAAAAAAAAAAAAAAAAAAAAAAAAGGAAAGGAGGGGGGGGGGGGGGGAAAAAAAAACAAAAAAAAAAAAAAAAAAAAAAAAAAAAAAGAAAAAAAAAAAAAAAAAAAAAAAAATTTAAAAAAAAAAAAAAAAAAAAAAAAAAAAAAATATAAAAAAAAAAAAAAAAATTTTTTTTCCCCCCAAAACAAAAAAAAAAAACTATTAAAATTTAAAAAAAAAAAATAAAACCAACCCCCCCCCCACACCTCCCCCCCCCCCCCCACCCCCCAAAACCAAAAAAAAAAAAAAAAAAAAAAAAAAAACCCCCCCCAAAAAAAAAAAAAAAACAAAAAAACCAAAAAAAAAAAAAAAAAAAAAAAAAAAAAAAAAAAAAAAAAAAAAAAAAAAAAAAAATATTAATGGTCCTAAGATTCTTAGGTTATAAGCCGCATTTTAAGTAGTTTTGGATATTATTAGATTCTTAGCTGTTGAAATGTTACAAACGCTCCCAGTTGCTGTCATATACAACGGTCCATACAGTATAACCACTTGTGATGGTTGCAACATAGACGGCTTAAAAATCAGACAGCCGTATCGCCGCCACTCCTTTCTTCCCACCCTCCAATCAGAAAGCTTAACCGTATGCCGGATATTGCCTAGCTGACCATTTTCTTTTTCTCTTTATTTGTTTTTTGGCAGCTTTTGATGTTTGCTGTTTGTTTTGGTTTAATTTTTAATGTTCGCGTCTGGAGCAACCCTTGCAATCCAGAATTGTCCTCACCTGATGGTCAGCGGGCAGAGGGGAGGCTGCAGGCACTTTAGCTCTGATATAGAAATTAATTGCGTGGATCGAGTGGCAACAACTGGTTTGCAAGTACGCTAGCAAAAGAGAGGGAGGCAGAGTTAGTAGGGAGTGTTGCCAAAATGTTGACGCAGGCTTATGCCAGAAGAGACACACACACACACACACACTCAAACTGAGAACCGCAGAGAACCGCAGAACGGCGCAAGTGAGAAATGCAAACACATTTGCCGGACTATCCGCCACATATTGTATCTGCAGCTGTATCTGTATCTGTGTATTTGCAACTGTCACTGTATCTGCGTGTTTCTGTCTCTCTGTGTGTGTGTTTGTGTATGTTTGAGCACTTGACGAGATTTGTTTATTTGCCTAAGCGAGCCGACCGTCTGTGGCCAACTGTGTCTGTGTTTGTTTGGATTTGGCCGTCTGGCAAAACACACACTTCAAATGAAATCAAACAAAAGAAAGAAAACTAAAGAAAATTGTATTAATGCATAGACTTAAAAAAAAGAACAGCAAAAGCAAATAAAGCAAATCGTTTTTGATTTCAGCTGATGCATGAAATTCTTTGTTTCAGGCTAATCCGTAGAAAATATAAGCATTTGACCACTAAGCAAAGAATATTCTTTGCTTAGTGATTTGACGCATCGCACTAAATAAACGATCTTAATTATCTTGATAATAGGGAGAGAAGGTCGATGCTTTATGCTTGAAGATTGCAGACGAGATCACCTATAAGCATTTAAATATTAATCAGTGCAGTAGAAAAACATAATATTACAGTAGAGTTTGAATAGGTCTCATGATTGAAACTTTACGTCTGATGCCAAATAGACTAACTATTTAAATGCAGTAGCTTTGTGTTCGTTGCAGATGTTGATAAAAAAAATTTTTTCTATACAAAGAATTCTATTAACACCTTCTGGCTTGCAATTTCAGTTTAAAAGATTGCAGTTTCCTCTTAAAGCCAAACTAAACTGAAGAAAGTATTGTTTTTTTTATGGGCAATTTGATGTCGCCTGCTGAAGACTCAGTTCATATACCATTAATTTTAATTGTATATTCAAGTGACGGCAAATAAATAAAATTCGTTTTTATAGATGCTCTTAACATACGTAATTAAGTGCAATGATAACTTAATAAGTGGATAAGGCCACTTTACCTTTAATATACTTTTGTTTCATATGCTGTTAAAATATGATTCAATATTAAGGTATCAGGAAGCAGTAAATAACAATTTGATAGGTCATGGACCTTTCAAAATTATAGCTCCAAATAAATATGAAATTCTGAAATGTTAAGTACCACAGGATTAAATCACATTATCTTAAAATAGAGTCAAGGCAATATTGCTACGAATTAATTAATTAATGACAAAAAAAAAAAAAACACATTAAAAAGCGGATGCCGCGAACATTCGACGCCCCGCCAATAAACCATTAATGCATCTTCATGGTTTCGTGTGTTTTTTTTTGTTTTTGAAAATGCAATTAATGGAGTGCAGCATCGACAGCAGCGGCAGCAGCCACGTGCAACAAATTTTCAATAAGTTTTGCAATTTCAGTTTTTGATTGCATTTTGCGTTTGCATCCTCAACTGGTTCGCTTTGATTGAGTGCGCAATTTGTTAATTCGATTTGCCTCAATTGCTGTTGTCTCATTCGCACAGTTGCCATAGGCCGTTGCCTTCTGTATGTGTGTGTATGAGTGCGAGCAGGTAAGAATGATTTAATCTGATTTAATTATTTAATTTGATGCTTGTTTTATGCGATTTTGAGCATGAAATGAGCCAAAAGTTTGCAGCGATGTTTATTAATTATGCCAGTGCTCGTAGTCGTATATATGCATATACCCTGGAAAATATATTAATGGGGGGTATATTATAGATGTTTTAATTTATTCATAAAACATAAAAAAAACTTTAAAGTTTATAGCAGGGTATCACTTAGGCCACCATTTCTGGATGATTTTTTTTTTAATTTTTCACGCTGTGCATAAATTAATAGAAATTCCATTTATAAACATACACTTAATTATTTACAATGCTTTTTTCTGTTATTTATTTTTTTGATTTGGCTTTCATTATTTATTTGTTTATACGCATATATTAATAAATTATCTATCAGTATTTGTGTTTTAAAGCTTGTGCAATTGCCAGTAAATAAATTGATTTTCTTGTGTCTTTTAAAGATTAAATATGATAACAATAAAACAATAACTAATGCGAATATAATAACAGTATACAAGTATTTAATACGCTTCAACTAAATTCAACACAATAAACTAGTTTTAAACTGTTTGCACAGATTTAGCAATCAATTAAACTACTTAACATTCGTTATTCCTACTGTCTGCTGGCCAAAGTTAGATATTTGCACATGATTTGTATGTTCATTAAATAAGAAATAAATTTTCCACGAGTAATGCTAGACAAGAACAATATTTGTCAATCATTGATCAAAATAAACTCACACCACCAGCCGAAATCTGTTCTCTAGTTTCAACCATTGTCCGGTCATTTGCCTAGTCTCTGGGTATTTAGTTTTGTTGAGCCAGTGGACATGAGCGGCGTCAAGGGGGTTAACAAATTCGAATAAGTTTATAGAAATATTCAAAGTTGTCCTGTTTTGCGAATACTTTATTTTATCGAACATTATTATTTTTTTGTAACAAAATATAGTTTTGGAAACTATAAAAAATCTCAGAATAAGAAGTAACTTCTATATGAGTGTAAAATATATATATGTATGTAGATATCGTAATAAAATTATATTTTTAAAATATTTTTGTATTTTTTGTCTTCAATTTTTAAGCAGTATTTAAACTATGAATATGGTTTTAAATAATGCAACAAAACTTTTAAGTATTGTAACTAAAAACACAACTATTCTACTTAATACTTCTTAACATGGGCGTACTGCCTTGCTGACTCCGCCTCTGCGGATATTGGCGATTAGTTTGCGTCCAAGCCGCGTAAATATTTATACGCAATTCCATGCACACATACATGTGTGTGTATGTATCTATGTGTGTTTGTGCATATGTGTGTGTCGAGGAGGCGCTGGGCAGCATTTTCGGCATTTGCTCATTTGTGTAAGTCAACACAATTTCCATAATGCTCAATGCCATAAGCTGGAGCACAGCTGGGGCATGCACCTATCCACTACCACTACTCCCCTCACACCCTGTCCCAGCCAACTAGCCCCTGTGCACAGCTGGAGCAATTGTATTTGTTTCTGTCTCTCGCGCTCTCTCTCTCTCGCTCTTTTGCCATCCGTAAGGTTATTTGTGCATTTTGATTTATGCATTTGGCCAACAGCCTTCTTCTTCTGCATCTTCGCTAGTGCCACGCAATTGCGCCTTGGCTTCTTGGCAACCATCTAACCCTCGTCCCTGGCTGCCACCATTATCAGCCATTGCTTGCGGCAGTTGCAGTTGCATTATTCAAAAGCCGTGCAATAGCAACCACCACGTCCAAAGCCCCTGTGCCACCACCCCCTTTTGGGCCGCACGCCTGTTGAGTGATTTAGCGTGCGCCTGAACCGTTAACCGCAATGCAATTGTAATTACCCGAACTGCTTCCGCAAGCCCGCCTTCGCTTCTCTTTACCCCCCTCCTTCTACTGGGAAGCAGCAACATTTCCTTCATATCCAAAGCTGCAGCAGTTGACTTTTTTCCTATACCCTTCACGTATTATTTATGTTTATAAAAGTGAATGAAGCCTGAAAGATTCCCAAGCAAAAATTGCAAAGGAATAAAAGATTTTAATTTCTGCCTCACAGCTTAAGAACTTTTTCAAAAATGCTTATAGGGTATCTGCTGGTCGTCTCACTTTTAGTTAGATGATTATTACTTGTATTCAGCTGTATTTACTGGTCGCACTGTGCACACTGTGCACACTGTGCGCTCTGCAATTAGTTCCAAATCATAAACGAGGCTTCCGCTTGGTCAAACGGCTCCAACAGCTTTCAGCCAACCCAAACTCCACCCAACTCTCATTTGGCTGTACAATTGCGTGTAAATTTCAAATTTTAATCGTTTTTGTGCACGCACTTCGACAACAACAACAACTTGTGCAACGATAACAACAGCAATTGCAACAACAACAATCGCTTTTTTTGCTGCATGCATCCCAGTTTGAATATTGCTGGGTTGTTGCAAGGCTTTTCAAATAGGGGTTGCATAAATCCCAGTTGTTGCAAAGATTGTTTTAATCAGAAACCCCATTACGAGTTGAATTCAAGTCATTTTAATGCAATCGACTCAATTGCATGCTTTAGATATGATGATTCGTACAAAATTTAAAGTTAAAAAAATTGGGTATGTCAGCGATTGAATTATGCCCAAGTTGTCGCTACTGCACAGCTAAGCGACTTGCCAACATGCTTTACAAATGATTTAAGGTACGAAAGCGACGTTTGGGATTCGCTTTCTCCCGACGAGAGTATGAGTATCATTTTCGATCAAAATGAGCGCATACATGTTTACTTTAATCAGATTGAGGAATTGACAAAAGAGTTTCAAAATATTACCTTATTTTAAAATAATAATATAATAAGAGTAAAAATAATAATAGATATTGTTTTGGTATATAATTCATGTTTTTATCATTATTAAAACAAAGTAAATTCTTAAAAAGATTTTTTCTTTATTTGTTTTCCGTTTAAATAATCAAACTTAAATTTATAGCACCACACACACAGTGCATTCATTTCTCTTACTTGAACCCGTCCCCTTCCACTGTGTCTTTAATATGCAGACTCATGCCTCATGTTGGAGTTTGTGCGACTGAGTGCATATCGCATTCATAATTTATTCGCATTGTCAGCATGCGCAGGTTGGCCTGTACGACAGGACATACAACAGCTATCGAACCCTTTCAGCCGCCCCCTTTCCTCTCTATACCTTACGGTAGGGCGTCGCATCAATTCACGCATTGCGCATTCAGTCGTTACATGCGATTGTTTTATGTTCTGCCTGCCCCATGCACCATTGTTGCATATTTAGCAATAATAAAATATTTAGTGCCATTGCAATAAATTTATTATCAACGAACACACACACACATACAAACACACACATTAATACATACACAGCCGGCAGGTTAAATATTATAAATGAGCGCATAAAAATTGCAGCCGCATTTGTTGAGATTTGCCTGGGCATACGGGGCGTATTATCAATATCTATGAAATTTACATTATGCGACAGCCAACCGTTGTTTAATACATACACAGGGAGAAAACTGACCACAAGACTTCTATAAAGTAAAAAGTATTACTTAAGCAAATGCTTAATGCTTCCCAATTTGTTCAATGTATTATCAAATATGTATATAAAATACAACAAAGATGCTGCCCGCAGTTGCTGGCAACCAAAAAGGACATTCTGCATTGGAAATGAATGCACACATATGATAAATTGCACACACCTTGACTGTTGGGCTGGGGGCTGGTGGCAGGGGTTAGTCAGTGTAATCTTTGCACATTCCAGCTGCCTTTTGTTGCATTGCGCAAATATTTGGCTGGCATCTCGAACCCGGCCAGAAGCAGCAAATGGTAAGCAGGTGAGAGAGAGAGAGAGAGACAAGAGTCAAGATGTGTCGCATGCCGAGGGGATAAAGCTGATGCATAAATAGTGTTTGATTTGTGTGAGTGTGAATAAATATTTGTATTGTTCAGTTATTGACAACATGCGTAAATATTTAATAATTTATTTATATTTGCATACTCAACTTATTGTTTGATGTTTTGTTTTCTGTATTGCATAAATTGCCGTTAAATGATAATCATAAAATGCATTTTTGTCGCTATCGAAATTCATGGGGTATTGGATGATAAATGCGCTTCGGGTCGCGTTGAGTGTCAATTGTGTGAATAAATGTTGAAACTGATTTACAGTATTTATGGTCAACACACATTTGCATAAACGTGTGTGTGCACGTCCTTTTGTATGTTTGTTTTTCATTTTTTTAATGCCGCGTTTAGTCTCATAAACAGAAGTCATCTGGATATCTATAGAACATTAAAGCTGTGTCTGCAAATAACAAAATTATTAACTAATAATTGCAATTGGTGGAAATTTTTTAAATAAAATTTAATTGTTCCATTGAAAACTATCAGTTAAAGCTTATTAAGTTAAGAATAATTGTTCAAATGAACACGTTGTAGAGCCGATTGCCCCGCGGCTATCGGCCTAAATAAATACATACAGTCCACTGAAGATAAAACTAGACAAAACAAATAATGATAGTAACAAGACGTGACCACAGCGCTTGTCCTTCTGCGATTATCCTAGAGTAAATACATGTGGAAGATAATAAAACAAATATATCCGATCCGTGCCTGCATTGTAAACGATCCCAAACGCCTGCGTGCATGTCTAAAAGCGGTATTGAAATACCCTAACGATAAAGAGTTTATTATCTTGCAGGAGATAATGAACGCATAAAAATAAGACACTTTGTAACGATATAAGGCCTGGATTTTAAGTAATAAAGTCAGTTGAATAGTATCAACGAAAACAGTGTCGTGTTTGGTCCTTCGAGCCGGATTATTCGCTGTTTTGCTTCCCCACCGTGTGGCACAGCAGTATTAAATACCGCGGTCTAGTGGGTAGGTGGGTAATGTGAAACGTCCCTCCTCCTCCCTCCGCAGTCAACCGCACAACCGCCAACAACTACGCACGGGTCACTACACCATTGGCAGAGATTGTTGATCTGTGTTGATGCATTCGCAGTTGGCCGATCAATGCACTGGTCTGCAGGTTTCCTCATCTTCCCTCATTCGGTGGCGGCCATCCGGCTTCACCCTCTGTTGATGGAACGTCTGTCTGTCGACTACGGCAGAAGTCCAGCTTGATTCGCCAGATACACCGGCACCCACACATTATTCTTCATTACAATATCTCGGAGCGAATTTGTGTCAAGTACCAGGAGCGTTTGGGTGCTCGCGTCATTTTAATACGCTGGTGCCGCTCACGATCTTGGACTAACCATTAAATACGGCGTGGTGCTGAGGACCATTTAATTGATGATCTGCTCCATTGGCGGGACCTATTTGCTGGACGTCTCAAAGCCTGTTACCGATCTCGTTACCCGCCACAACCACGTCTTCGGTCTGCTGTAGCAAACTATTCCGCCGTCTGCTCTATGCTGCTGCCCGAAAGTTTAGGCCTATGAACTTTCATGCCATTGCCGGACTCAGTTATAGGGTGAGCTGGACGACATTTAAATTATTTTTTTATAATATTATTTTTTATAAGAACAACAATACAAATTAGTTAAAATGTCGAATTATCAGTGAAATTTGAGAGGCAGGCTCTAATATAAACTGTAAAGATCCAAATAGGATCTCTCTGAAGAAGAACTTCGACTCTCTGCAAGCTAAACGAATCATACACAGTTAATAAGTATTGGAGTGTTCAGCATGAATACTCACTAACAAGATTTATGATTCATTGATAAAATCGATGAGGATTTAATCAGTAAAGTAGTTGATAGGTCTGAAGCTCCATTAGCGAAAGCCAAAAGTGTGGCAGCAGCACAACATATGAGCTAAGCTAATATAGAAATTCTGGAAAATTTTACAGGAAGACAGGATGAAATTGGGTTGAAAAGGGTATTCTTTGGAAACAGAAACTAAGAAGGCTCTGAATAGAATAAAATTTCAAGATAGTATCCTCTACGAAGTGAGGAATTGTCCTTTAGTAGAAGATACCCTTGCAGTGTTAGGCCTGTATCCGTACGCAAAATTCCTGGCCGGAATTTGAGATATATTTGAAGCGTGGGCAGTGTGACCATGGTCGTCCCCATGTGTGGTAAAATATGCCATTTGTATATCTTAGGGTCTGGTCACACTGAGGCATTAAATTTAAAAAGTAACAATGCAGTATGCTTATTCATTGTTGGGCATATAATGTTGCAAAACAAGCGAGAAGAAGAGCATCGAACCGTCAACGCCGACAGCACAATCTGGGTAACCCTATTTGCAGCGAAGGCATCGAAGGAAGACTTTGAACGACGCAAGCATTTAAATTTAAATAACATATTTTATAGAACATATTAAAATTGTTGTTAATGGTGAGATCCTGGAATCCATCCAAAATTTCCGTCGTGGTTACATTTTCCCCGTTTTTAGATTTCTTTCCATTTTTATTTTCATGAGTGTTGTTGTTGTCGGCACAAAATATATATGATTTGGTTTCTGAGCCGAGCGCCAGTGACCTTTTATTTAATCGCTACTATCGTAAGAAGTTTAGTATTTTGCGTTACTGGATACCCACACACGGCCAAAAAACATCCTGCACGACGTTTTGTATGGGAAATTTTTTTGTGTACTGGATACCCACCTTTAAATAATAACAGCTTCCACTAAAATTGAGGCTACCGCTAACCGCTACCCCACTCAAAATGAAGTACCCACATCAATGGATCCAAAACCTGGACTTGTATTCAGACTTATTTAGAAATATTGATTCAAGGCAGATTTGACTCAACCCTGAAATTTAATTATTTAAAGGCTCCTTAGAGAATGCCAGAAATATGGTTGCACACCTGCTAACAGGTGGCGATATACGCCACCTGGATTAGTGAAGGTACGAAACAACGGAAGTATCACCAACAATGAATCAGATCTTCCAATGTTTATGAATTCAGCTAATCAGGTAAACACTTTATTGATTCTATAAATGATCTTACCTGATCAACAAAGGAGATACGAAGAATCTGATCCGATATGGGCACATTTAATAATCAGGAAATTCATAAAGAAACTCTCAGGCGTATGAGATTCAGAAATCAAAGATTCGAGTTTGAATGTCCTCATCCTGGACAAGTTCTATCCTATCAGTTGCCATTGGTTAAGAAGAAGACAGAACATTGTCAAAACCACACAGCGTGTTTTCTAAGTACCTTGTCCGATATGTAAAAAATGGACTGACATTTTTAAATGCTCCTTTGATAAGCCCAAGATAGAATAGAGGCAGCTAAAATCAGCTTTATGCCTTAACTGTTTACACTCAGATATTAGTCTGTTTATCAAAACAGCTGCAAATTTGTAAAAAACACATAATTCCTTAACAGCAGAACAATGTAAATACAGTGTACTGGGTAGCACTAAGTACGCTGAGTCTTAAGCAATAATGGGAGATTTACAGTTAGCTTTGATAATAGTGATCCCAGACAACTATAACTCGAAGAAGCTGCTCAATTTAAATTGCCTAATCAAACCAACACCAAAATTAGTGGGTTTTATGGCGCATGGTAGCCAGAGCAAAATAAAATAGTTTATAAAAATAAGATAACAATGAACTTAAAACGGAAGCATAGTCTGCCATTAATAGAGCCCTTCCAAGCGTTTTAAAATAGACACGTCGCGTGGAAAAATTAGTACCGATCCCAATTTAATAAGCCGGTCGAGTTGACTTATAATTGGTGCCGTTATATTAGTATAATCGGAAAGGGATAGTGAGCAGATGGTCTGCTGTCAAACACTACTTTGGTGATTTGGTGTTCAAATCAAGGCGGGAATCTAGTAGAACATTTGAAACTGTAGACCTGAAGATTTGAACTTGAAGATCAAAGAAGAGAACTCAAATGTGAAAAACAGCAACCACCATAGTGAAATGGAAATTACAGTATCTATACCAAGAATAAGAATTGAACAAAACAAGCGCACTTATTAGAAAGAAATTACAGAAAACAAAATTGGGGTATATTCATTAAAGAATATATTGCTGGCCATTTAAGGCAAGAATGCAATATCGCATAAGCATTATTTGTTCACCATTACGAGTAGTATACGCTGCAACTTAAACAAGAGTCTTAGTATTTGTGGATAGGACCCGAATTCAATCATATATCTAAATTAATTGTAATGGCCATTGTAGTGTGGCAACATTGAAATGTACGGCGAATTCTGAAACGATCGAATACCAAATATATTGTGAAACTCCAAAGAAGAATTAAAACTTTGGTTATACGTAACCTGTACCGTCGCAGTATTGCAAGTCACATCGCATGCAAATGAAAATCGGCGAAAATCAGAACGTTATATGGATCTTATACAGGCGATTTAACAGAACTAAGACTATAATTAACATGATTTTAGAGCTTGCAAGCCAACTTCGAAATGATATCAATAACCAGACTCTAAAGATATCTAGTAGAAAATAAATAATAATATGAGAAATAGCAATAGATTGATTCATGACCATGAACAGGTTGTATTGTGAAAATGATAGATAACCAATGTCTTATTCATTACAAACTTATCCGTGTGGTTGTCCGACAATGTGAAACTCATGCAGAAACTTTGATCTTTGGATACCGTGATGGAACTGCCGATAGGCTTTATGAACTAACTTAAGTAATTAATACCGTATTAATCTACTGTCTGTCACATGGTTTCACGTCCAGCGGCGTGTATATGCCAAATCGGGACTCGACATAATAAAATAAGTTAACCAATAAAATAAAAACTACCAGCTGATTTGGCGCTACTGGCAAATTAATGATAAATTAGAGACATTTAATTTAGTGGTGTGCTTAGGACACAAACGCTGCATGTAGACTGTAGCGATAAATTTATAGAAAGAGTAGAGATATAAACATCTTGAATACGAACATGCCACGAATAACCAGCTGGTCGCCCAACAATTAAAGATCCGCTTTGGGCGGGCATGTTGGTAAAACAAAGATGGCCAAAGACCCGAACAGTATAGCGCCAACTCAATAGCCATACAAACTTATACAACAAGTCATGTCTTAGCTTACAGAATCGGCCTACGTCTGGTTCATTATTAAATAAAAGATAGAATCCAATTCGTAATTAGGAAGCGAAAATAAAACTTGGCAGTCGTACAGAAATAAAGAACTACTAAAGTAAGAATGAAAAGATTTTTTAGATGATGAGTCTGTGTTGCCACTCGTGTCGGTTACTTTTTTTTTATATATCTCTCGGTTATTTTTAGTTTATCACCTTAATGCCTTGTCCGGTTCAAACCCATGCTCGTTTGTCTGCTTCCGTTTCTAACTATTTTTTTAATTGTGCCCTCGGCTTTTTGGTTTGCCTTGGTTCTCTGCCCTCCATTTTCTCTATTTACTGATTATGCTTCCTTCGGAACCACATTAATGGATTTTTTCCTCTTTTTTTAGATTTTTTACCTATTGTCCGCTCCATTGTTACCCCTTTTCTTTTGTTTTACTATTCTTGTGTATTTGTTTCCAGTTTTTGAATGTTTTTCTGCGTGTTCAGTTATCTCTTTTGTTTTATTCTTATTTTTTTTCTTTATGTTATCTTTTTTTGCGCTGGCAGCCCTTATTTCCTTTGTCAATTGGCGTTTTATTTTATACTGATCTTTCGCTTTTTTTATTTGTATAGTTTTTCTGTTTTTTTCTTCTTGTTTCGTTTTACTTTCTACTATTCTTGTCAATTAATCCCTTTTTCCTCTTATATTTTCATCTTGTTTTTATCCATGCCTGTTTTACTCTTCCTTTACCCTGCTCCTTTACCTGCGCTCCAACCGCTGATCCCTTTTCGATTTATATTTTATCCTTTTAGGCCGTTGTCCCTGTCCTTTCTACCTTTTGTATTCTTATTCCTTGGCTACCTTATATGTATGTTCGTTGGGCTTGGCTGCTGTTACTCGGTCCTTTACCTCCTTTTATTTTCTTTTAATTTCGCTTGTTTATTTATCTCTATTGTTTCACTGTTTCCCTTACCTCCGTTTTTTTCTCTATGTTTACCTTAATTCCTTGTGCTTATTTTTTTATAATTATATTATATATTAGTCATATCATCACCCCCCCTTTAGTATTTTATTTTTTTCCCCTTTTCTAACCGCCTCCCCTCCTATCTCCTAATACTACAATTAGCGACCGCCCCTCTCATGTTCAGTATATACATATCCCCTGCTTGAATATAATTATTATTTTTATATAGTTATTTTTTTAATGAATATTAAAATGACACAGACTTAAATATTGTTTAATTCAGTAAATATTTGATTAAAGCGTATAAAAAATCATATCTGCTTTAGTTTAATAAAATGAAATTTTTCATTTATAAACAAAGATTTGTATATTCGTATCCAAGCATATAAAAACAAAAAATCTAAAACTAAAACTGTTCTTTTAAAAGTTTTTTCGAAGAAGAGGATTTAAGTTATGGGAGAATAATAATAATTTTTTTTAAAGTTTTATTCTCATCAATTGCCGTCAACGCAGACACAAAGCCCAAGCAGCTGATGAGCAAAGGCTGCTGAAAAGGGTGGGGGAAACTAGTGGCTGAATATAGGATCACGGACCCCGGACTGCAACTAAGCAGCTCAAGTTGCTGCCATCCTTTTTGAAGGAAGGCAACATGTCCGGTCCGGCAGTCGGTCAGTTGCAGCACGCAGTTCCTTTTGTTAATGATACTCCTGCTGAACATCAGCAGCAACACAGAGAGATGGGAAACGAGTGCAGGGTGCTAGAGAATTATCATCATCATCATCATCATCATCATCATGGTCAAGCTCATCAAACGGATGCCAGCCACAGTCATAGCCACATGGGTGAGGCATGGGTTGGGGCAATGGCAACCATTTTGTGGATTTATTGACATTCTGTGATGTTATTAAAGTTGATTGCCAGAGACTGTGCACGTTTTGGCTTAGACGAAGTGCCATCCCCGCCCTCACCTGGCTCAACTCTAGCTGTGGAAAATTGTGGATGTGGAAACTTTAGAGTCAGTTGTGGCATCAACATGCAGCTCAGCTATAACTGCAACATCGTGTGTGTGTGTGTGTGTGTTTGTTAGTTCGCATTGCAAACGGATGAGGGGCATTTGCAGTGCGGTCAATTCGAAAGAAACAATGGCTGGGATAACACGAATTTTTGCCAACTGCTTTGTATGTGTTTGTGTGTGTGTGAGGTAAAATGGCAACAGTCAAATAGAGACTACACTCTGGAATAAAAACACATTTCTAACAATTATTTATAGAAATTTTTCCCCCTCAATTTAAGATTATTTTATTTTGAAGATATGCATTTATCAAATTGTTCTAAAATTAATCATCATCGGAATTAAATATAATTACAAATATTACAGTGTTGGCTGACACTATTACCAACTCAAAAGAGTCGTTGTTCTTTTCCAAGTGTAGTTGCATGCTGTGTTTGTTGTTATTGTTGTAGTTGTACGTCATTGTCATCGCCATCATCATCAAGTCTAATATGCGCATTATTGGTTTTGCTGCTTGGGCCCGTGCTGCAGTTTATCCTTTAATATGCCTTGCATGTTAATATCCTTGTCCTGTTGTCGCATCCTGCTGCGTACGGTTTTTGGTCACAAAGTGCTTTAGCTCTAGCTCTACGCTCAAGAGCATGCAAATATGAAATGCAAATTCTCAGCGCACCATATTAAAAAGTTACCCTGATCACCCACTCCACCTCTCTCTCTCAACGTCTACCACGAAGCTTAATTTAATCTGTGTATTTCATTCGCTTACTGCTCGGTTTTTTGTACAAATGTAATAAAAATTGCGTAGCACACAAATCCTTTTGATCTGGTTTTTTTAATTTAGCAGCTTGTATTTAAATTTGTTTCTTCTTCTTATATTTTATTATTATTATTATTTCCTTTTTGTGTGCAACACATGGCGTATACGACACAAGTGCGCCAAGTTGCCAACGCAATTCACTTGTGTGTTTGGTGAATTTATTTAAGAGTTTGGAATAAATTTGATAACACGCTCTCTCATTCTTTTTTGTTTCGTGTGCGCTGTGATTTTTAATTTCAGTCGACTTTTAACTTTGATATTAGTATTTTTTTTAAGCTTTTTACTTTGAATTTACATTAAAGTATTTGATATTGGTTTTATGTGCTTTAAGAGCGCATTTCCTGCCGACCTGGGACAGTGGGGCAGCGGAACAAATGCCGTTGGCACTAAACAAATTTCTAAAAGATTTCCACTTTTCATATCGCCATTTTGTGCTCTCAACTAACACTAACAAACGCATATACAACGTCTCCGAGCATTTGTACAGTTTGTCAACATGAAAAGGTTAACAAGGTAAATAAAAAACGCTAAAGCAAAAGGTGACAGCATGAAAAGAAAAGATGCAAAAGAAGTAAAAAGATGGAACACCAAAGACACAAAAGGCGCACACAGACAATGTTGTGCACACAATCTGCCAGGACTCTGAGGTTGGGGCAAAAGACAACGTCGAAAAGGTGGCAACTCTGCTGCAGACTCAAATCTCAGCCAAGGCAGGCGCGAAACTCTTTTGTGTGTGTGTGTGTGTATGTGTGTGAATAACAACATTTTAAACATGTTTACTTTTTATTTTGCTCGCTGTGCCAACGCTTATGCAATTTATTTCTGCATGTACATACATAAAATAACCCCCAAGCACCCCTACCAAACACATCCCTCTTACATAACTTATACAACGCCTGACTCCATCTTCATCGGTTTCAGCTCTCGCCTTTTGCTCCATTACAAAGCATGCCCAGCGGCTGGGGCAGGTATAATCTTTTGCTTGTCTTTCACCTTAGGTGGCAGCCAGACGCGTCCAATGCAACACTTGAAAAAACAAATGTGCAACCAAGAAAGTAGAAAATCCTCAAAATCATTTTTGTACGGAACTGCTTATAGATGTAGAAATAAATATGGATAAACGTATGGATACTGATATTTAAATGATAATATTTATATTTTTCTAAGTGTAAACATCCGTTTTAAGCCTACTCTTGCAC
Source organism: Scaptomyza pallida (assembly GCA_018152965.1). Classification (NCBI taxonomy): domain Eukaryota; kingdom Metazoa; phylum Arthropoda; class Insecta; order Diptera; family Drosophilidae; genus Scaptomyza; species Scaptomyza pallida. Next base: position 707,310 of record JAECXP010000008.1, read on the forward strand.
TCGAGGGTATTTTAAGATGCTTAAGCAATTTGATTGAAATAAAAATATCTAATTTTTTTTAAATACCAAACTTCATTAATAAATATGAATTTTTACTTTTCAATATTTAAAGCTCTAAAATTTCCTCAAGCCATATCAAATAGAGAGTTGTATTAGGTGGCAGAAATTGAATAAAATAAAATAAAACATAAGATATTATATTTAAATTCACACTTAAGACCAAAAGAGTACTTAAAAATCATTTTCATCCCAAGGCTGCTTTTATTTTAGTTGCTTCTTGAAAAGGTTGAAAAGCCAAGTTAAAAGAAGCTTACGCGTTGCCCGCGGCGGTCAGCGCTTTAACTTTAACCTGAACTTTGCCATAGTTTGTCTGCTGCAGAAAAGTAAAAGAGAAAGAAGGCAAAAACAAGAATGAACATTCTTTAGTGCGTTTAAGTTGGCAACACTGGGCAGCAAGAAGGCAAGTTGTAGTTGTTGCCCATGCCCCCCATTTGTGTGGCAGACACGCGTAAACTGCTTGCTTATGCAGCTCAAGTTGCCACGCTTGACACATTTCTCTGGAGACTGCTCTGCTGCTTGCTGCTTGCTGCGGCAACTTGTCAACGCACAGTCATCAATGTCGGCGTGACGGCATCAGCGTGCCCATACCCAGCCATGCCCAGGCTCATGCTCATTTTCCATGCTTACAGTTACGCCATGCTCGCATAAGCGTCTTTAACATGTTGCATGCCACACAGTGGGTCGCTGGGCCACAGCGACCACAACAGCTAGGAGTCGCTTGCGATCTACTTACTGCGACCGCTAACAAATATTAATGAGCGAATGTGCTCAAAATCGCAATGAATATTAACAGCTTTCAAGCCAATGGCCAGGAAATACAAGCATTAAATATCAAATCGTTAATATCAACTTTCGAAAGCAAAAACAAACACACACATAATTACATATATGTGTATACTTTCTTAAAGCTGAAATCTATCAAAAAGTAGTTCAAGTTATCTACTGTTTGCCATTGTACAAGGTTCTTCCTGTTATTAGTTAACATGATTAGTTGCCATTGTAACCGTTGGCGTATGCTTGATTTTTTATGATTATTCCCCTTTTTTGATTGCGCGACACACACACACATCCATAAAAAAGTGTAAGAGACAAACTTTTTGCAACTGCAGCACGTGCTCTTGTCCCGGTAGCATGCACACCAGCAGCCACTAGAATGCTCTAAAAAAAAATCCCATAAAAAAAGAAGACATAGCAAAAAAAAAGAGTCACGTGCAAAAAACTTTCTTAATTTAAAAGAAATTTTCAAACAAACTCAATTAAATAATTTCAGGCGCAAATAAAGATGTGCCCGAACCACCGGAAAGCCAAGGGCGGGACATCAGGAATACATGTGGTTTTTACAGTTTTCTTCTCTTTTATTTTTGGAAACACACTTCCCTCTATGATTCTCGTTCTCTTTTTTTTATTTTTGCAAGATAATTTCGAATGCCACAAAATTTTAATTGAGTTAATCCTAAAAACCACATGCTGGCTAACGAGCCATCTGCTTGTCGTTGATTCTCAGCCAGGGCTAATTTTCTGCTGCCAACTAGAAGCATGAAAATATGTTGCCAAGGAAGTTGCATGCAACTAGACACATTTAACAGCTGCAGCAAATGATTATTACTGTTCACGAGATTAGCTAAGTTGGCTGTGCTCTGAAAGTGATGAAGTTTCCAGTATTAAAACATATTGAAACAGGACAAACTAAACTTTAATATCAATACAATTTACAAGAAAATACAATAACAATGACCACCCCAAAGGTACACAGTGAATTGGAGGAGAATTTTTTGAGCAAACCCTCAATGGTAAACGATTTAATCAAGTTCATAATTGAAGTGGCCAAGAGTACCAAGGTGGAGTAAGTAAATTCTGAAGTGAGAAACAAGTGTAATTTAAACAATCTCCAAAATTTCACAGCGGCGGCAAGGAAAAGGAGTCCAAGGCTGAAGTCGATATCAGTGCTGGTGTCACAAATGACAACTTTTCAGTTATGGAGCGTCATCATTATGCCAACAAGAGAGCTAAAACTAGTTCACGAAACATTAATGTTCGATCCAATATGAATCAAATGACATTCATGCGTCAAATCGATATGCAACGCAAGGATCGCATTAAGGCTCGTGAGGAACGCATCATTGTGGCAAACAACTTTCGCAGGTTGCTTTTGAATTAACCAATGATTTGTTTGTTATTAAGGGTTTTTCGCTTAGATTGGGCAATGCAGAGTATCGCAAGACAGCCTACGATAAGGCAATTCAATTCTATACCAAGGGTTTGGAGTATATATCTGATTCCCCAGTACTTTATGTCAATCGCAGTTTGTGCTTTATTAAGTATGTTGAATTCACTTTTTAGGTATCCTGCAGTCTTAACACCTTTTTTTATATCTAGGAAACGTGAATTCAAGCGTGCCTTGATTGATTTGGACTATGTGACAATCAAGTTGGATAAACTGTGTCTTCGGGCCTGGCTCTATAGGGCAGGCGCTATGAAACGCATGAATAACGAGGCTGGCTTTGAGCAATGCATTGAAACTGCACGCAGATTGAATAGGCAAGAACTCGAATATATTGATTACTTTTTAACTAAAATGCGAACAGATTTTTGATACCATTGTCATAAGATTCTTAGGTTTTGGAATGATAAAGGCATTCTCTCATATTCCTAAATATTTTAATTTTTTGTTTTTGTCTGTCTTGTGTGCATACAGTACAAAACAAGCACAACAAATAAAAACAACAACTTAAACAAGTTTTTGTGTCAGTTTGTGTTTGGCAAATGAAATTTTGCAATTTTTGCATAAATTCAATAAAAATTCCAATTGTCATGGGGAATATTTGCCAATACAATATACTCGGTACTCAATGCTCAATACTCGGCACTGTCCCATATACACAAATATACATATATATACATAGAACATTTGCAGATAGCAGTGCTACCCATCCCCTACCCTCTGTTTCAACCAACAACAGTTGTAGCCACGATAAGGGCCACTTATACGCTTCGTTTGGGGTACACGCTGTCCCCAACGCAACTACTACCACAAAAGACTGACTCTGCGGTTAGATCTGTGGAGGGAGAGGGGGCTGTATGAATGTTTACCACAGAGTTTTCAATATGACGCCAACAGCATTTGCATTTGCTTTGGCTAAGCCTTGGCAGTTTCACTTCATAATGAAATGCAGTTCCAATGCTTGGGGAGTAAAACTTTTCTCACAATTCACACAGGACGATGAGGGAGGGGGAGGGGGGGGGGGGAGATGGCTAAGGGGTATGGCTAGTTGTCGTTACATTGTAAAGTGACAAACAAACGGCAACGGAAGTGCCACAAAAAAAGGTTTGCACAGTTTGTCAATTGTGTGAATGTATTGCCGGGTCGACACCTAAGCCGCAGCATCGTACTAGCAATGTCATGCCACACCCAGCCGCAACGAAACGCCTTTCCCTTGACACTACTGACACGCTGCATAGTCAGCGAGAGGTCTGGTCACACTGCACACACAGTATAGTACAGCAGTACAGCAGCAATCTATTGGGTTTGCGATCTAAGAAATGCAAAAATCCTTGTGGGGCTAAAACTCTAATCAACAGCAACGCCCACGCTTGTAATCAATGCTGTAAACACTTATTTTTGTGGTTGCAACGTTGCAACAGCAACAACAATTGCCACACACACACAACACACAGACACAGTGCTAACGCCTGCTGGCATGCAATTTGGTGGCACAGTCAAAGTTTGTCGCATGCCTCAACATTGTTCTCATTCCCCAGACACTAGTCGTAGTCCTAGTTGTTGTTGCTGCTGCAGTTGTAGTTGTTGTTGTTGCTGCTGCTGGTTGTGCTTTGCGCTTTTTGCAATCAGATGAGGCTCATCCTTGGCATCGGATTTTGCGTGCTGCAACATTGCGGCATTTTATAGGTGTGGCAAAAATGGTAAACCGACAACCGGCACTTTTAACATAGTCCTGTGGTTGGGCGTGCCAAAAGTGCCAAGATACTGCTAAACTATATATAAAAACAGTTAGTTACCTTGTAGGCTTTAACATAGCAAGGTTTGCTTAACAATCGGAATTTCTATGTTAGCAGGTATGTTTAAGTTATAGGGAATCAATCCAATTACCAAATTAAAATTGCATAGTTCTGTATAGTTTACTCCCAGAAGGTCAGCACAGAAACGAGCCCTCGCTCAAGCTAAAAACTAATGGCCTTAAGCCCGATGTCAAGAAGCATCTTCATAAATCAGGCAACGGTTGATCTCTGTTTACACAAAAACACAGAGGGTTTTCTCTAGAGGATCACTATAAACCCATTTTCAACACGCATTTAAACTATATTTTAGTATCGCAACATTTTTAGCCATCTTCAACTCTTGTTTAGCCATTTTGTGCTCCTTGTTGCTGTTGCTGGCAAGTTGTCCGGCTGCGTTTGGTTGTCAGCTTGCGGTTCGTGGGTTTGCATCTTGCCAATGTCTTGGCCAAAAAAGTAATTTGGTCCTTTATCTGTATTGCGGTTTAAACAGCAAAACAAGACCCTAACCCAAAGCGGCTTGGATGTGCATTGGGGAGTTGGTTATGGTTACGGAAGCTCAACTCTCTCTCTCTCTTTTCTCAACTGTGGCTTTGTTGTCAGTTTTTTATTTTTAATATTTTCTTCGCATATCCTGTTGTTATAAGGGCTTCAAAAGAGGTATCTTACACTCAAAGATGGGTAAGTTTTCTTCTGAGAAATCAAAATAGGGTGTTTGTTCGTCGGATTGCTGTGAACAATATTTGCGTATACGTTTTGGTTTAACGAAAACTGCATTCAACTTGTGAACTTTTTGGTAGTCTTGTCCAAAAGTTGTGTTGTGTATTTTACAATTTGGGGTGTCTCGAAACTCGCTAGAAATTGAACAGAGCTGAACGCCAAGTTTTTCATTGAAAAACAGCATTTGACACTGACGCTGTCACTTTGTGGACTTCGCTGGCAGTTCATTTAAAAGTTGTGGCAATCTTCCGGTTTTAATTAGCATGCCAATTCTCGCTGGCACAGCCTTCATACTCCATCCAGCCAAGCCTCCTTTGACTTGCGCCAAGTGGAATCAACAGAAATCTATCGACACTTTTTGTGCTTTATTAAATGTTTATTTGCTTTGTTGATTTCGATTTTCTCATCGAATGCGCAACGAATTTCAAATGCAAACAGCAACAGCATCAAATCATCAATATGTGCGGGGGTGTGAATTGGGAAGGGGAAGTGTGTGTCACAGGGAGTAGCTTAGGGACCGACGCACAGCTCAAGACTTGGCGCAAACTATAAGCAATGAACAGTAAATAAGGCGTAGAGACAGAGAGAAAAGACAGAGAAAACACACTTATTTCACTCTCCCTCGCACGGTATCCCGCAAATGGGTAAGGCGACTTGGGACAATGACTGGACAAAACAAATAGTAGAGTCAAAGCATAGCGTAACTGTCATTGTAACTGTGACTGTGACTGTTGCATTTACATTTCCAGTCACTGTTACTGAATTAGCAATTGAGTATGCCTTGTGGGGGAGAAGTGTTGGTATTGTTTACCAATACCTGCTGTTCAGTCGTCATACACTGGAAATAAAGTTGAGTTTTTGGACTATAAGTATAATATTGAATTGATTGTATGACAATTGTAAAATATTTTTCAAGCTTTTCATAATCTAAATCTAACAAGTAAGGACTTGAAATAATTAGACTAAATACAAAATTAGAAGTTTAACTAAGCTCACATTAATACAATAGAATAGTCAATTAACTATTCCGTTTAGTTTACTCTGAAGTATTTCTTACGTGTATTTGCTTCTCTTGATACCTACATATACATACCTTTTTTTCATCTTGTCTCACACACGCTGTGGCACAATAGGAAAGAACAACTTTGGGGTCTAGAAGAAATGTATTCACGTTGCTTTTTCATTATTCATGACAACTTGCTCTTGGCCGTCGTCTCTCGTTGCTAGATGTAACTGAGTCAAAGCAAACACCAGACACAAACACAGACAGAGATAATAATAAAAACGAAAAAAAAAATATACCAGGAAGATAGGTGGCACACACACTACTGATGGAAGGGGAGAATAACAAAGATGACAATAAAAAGCAGTAAAACAATTTTTGCTACCCCACGCATAGACAAAAAAGTCAAGACAATAACAACAAAAGCAACAACAATAGCAAAAGGAAACTAATATTTTAAGAAAACAAGACACGGCCAGCAGTAGAAAGGGGGTTGGGTGCTTAAAGTGGTTGGCAGTTTATATCAACTCGCATATGTGAATGCGTGTGCACAAAAAAGAAAAAACAAAAAATATACGACAGGCAACAGTTTTGCTCTGCATGTGTACGAGGGGGCTGCAAGAGTGACTGGGGAAGCGAATGGTGGGTGGATGGAAGGAGGGTCTTTGATAGCTTTGCGCAAGTGGCCGTCGTCAAATTCAAGTGACATATTTAGACAGCTAAGCGACTCCCAAGTGTGGCATCTACAGCACAAAGCAAAGGTGAAGTGGCATTGCCACAGACGCATCAGCAACAGCAGCAGCAGCAGAAGCCGGCAGCTAAATTTTTTCAACCACCCCAAAAGTATGCAGCAGTTTTTTCGTGTGTGTGGGTTGTTGTTGTTCGTGTATCCTTTTTTCTCCCCACTTTATTATATTCTTCATCTCCTTTTTTGTGTTGGCCATGCAGCGCGAGTGGTTTTGTGTATCAGAGAACCAAACCAAAATTGGCCAAAAAGATAATAGTGCGCCACGTAGAGATACCCCGTAGGCGCAACTTATGTGTTAATATATGCAAAAAATCAATTAAACTTATCTTCTTAGAATAAAATAAATGAAAGCTAAGAAGTTAACAATATGTATGTATTATATACCCAACAACAACTACATTTTCTCATTAGTTATACAGGGTATAATAAGCAGGAGTCAAACCCACACGACAACAGCAACAACAACAACGATGACGACGACAGTTGCTTTTAATAATAAAATCATTGAGCATCAAAGCATAAAAATCAGTCAAGTGCAACATAAGCTTAAAGACCAAAGTCGCATCAGGGGGATGCTGCTGGCCAGAATCCAAGGTAGAGCTAAGGTAGTTAACCCCCCACTTTCGCTTTTACTCTGTTTCTATCTCTCCTGTGTCCCCTCGATTTCTGTCCCATGCTTTCTTATTGCTTAAGAAAAAAACGATATGAATGTGATTTAATGTTATTTTTACAGCCAAATTAGTTGGCTTTTGATGTGCGTTTAACTTTTTGTGGAAGCTGCGTTCACTTTAATTTTGGGGCAGGGAAATGAATCAACATATAAAAATGAAGGCTTTAGATGACCTTCTGGAAAAATGATATTAAATTATATGATTTAAGTATAGGGTATAGAAAAAAAGAGAAAAGAAAGACAAAGAGACGAAAAAACATCAACATCTTGAAGAGTACTTATTCCAACTGTAAGCAAGCGTTTTGTGCGTAAGTTTTCTGTTGACAGAGTGCGAAAGAGAGATGCATTCACAAAAGGTAGTCATAAAGAGACACCGCAGCGTCAGTTGGGCCCACAGCGTGCAGCCATAAAAACTCATAAACTGTATTCAAAGTGCGCGGTTCTTACCGAGTATAACCACACATACATACGCACGCACAAACATACATATGATGTGTGCATGTGTATCTTAAAGATACATTGCCAGTTACTTGAAGTTTATGGCCACACTTATAGGATTGCCAATGGACAGCAAAAGTTAAGTCAAGTGCAATCATTTCAAGCTGCTGCTGCTGCTGCATTCATAATTGCATAAAGTACTCAAAAAGTACATGCTCACAATTCATATGCCTTGTTGACTCGTAATGTGGCAGATGTTGCGACTTATATACAAGTGCAGACTCTTGACTATGATGCCACTTGATTTGGCTTAGGAAATATTTATGAGTGGCATAATTGATATCAATTAACGACATAAATACATAACATAATATACTACGATAAAAGTTTGTTTTTACAGAGTATTAAATGGTCAAGTTTGGTTTGTTTTTATCTTTTGCGTTTGTTTAATTAAAGTTGAATTCCCAAAATGTTATCGTTTGTTTTGCGTGTATGAACGCGCCGCTCGGCTATAAGAGCTAGAGACTCAAATTTCATTAATATGCAGTTTGTTTGATTTTCGTATTTGGATGGTGATAAGAAAAACTCTTGATTTCAAATTGTAAAACCGTTTACATTGCATAAATAATGAAATTTAAAAAATTTGAAAAAATTAAAAAAAAAAAAATATATTTTAAATTTTTTATTTTTTTAAAAAAAAAAAAAAAAAAAAATTTTTTTTTTAATTTTTTTTTTTTTTTTTTTTTATTTTTTAAAAAATTTTTTTTTTTTTTTTTTTTTTTTTTTTAAATAAAAAATAAAATTAAATATTTTTTTTTTTTTTTTTTTTTAAAAAAATTTATTTTTTTTTTTTTTTTTTTATTTTTTTTATTAAATAACATGTGGTTTTTATTGGCATTAGGCGCACAACTTGCTTGATTTTTATGTGCAATAACATTTTCCAATTAATTTCACAAGGATACTCAAATCATTGCTTTACTTGAAAAATAAACAAATAACGGAAACAACGAAACTTCATCCTATTTGGGGTTAAATAAATTAATAAATAATGCATAATTTATTTAAATATCATTTTAATAAAACATATTTAGTTAAGTGTGAATACAAAGCCCAAACATTATTGAAATAGTTTAGAGACTGAGTTGACATCAGTCTATCAATCATTAGGTAACCAACTGATTTTACATCAAATTTCAATTTCTAAATTCCGATTCGAAAGTTCACTTCATTTACTTCTGGCATAGAATCAACTGAATCAGAAACTCAATTGTTGGTTGACTCAAATAAATTGATTTATAATTTAAATTAAACGTTTCTCAACAAAGACAAACCCTCAGCTAACAATAGCCTGCAGTAACAAGCTATTTAGCAAACTTAACGATTGAAGCAGCAGGACACAACCCTTTAAGCACTTTCAAAGATTGTCAGCTACTACGACCCCGTCCTCCCCTGCTTGATATTCCCCTGCCCATCGCTCTTTTAAAATCAAACAGAGTCCAAACAGTGAGACTGAGGACATTGGAAACGTGACATCTTAATGTCAGTCTGTTTTTGCTGCAAAACGAGAATCACAGCACAAGGACAAGTCTGGTTGGAGTGGGCTGGTACCATTCAACTCCATTGAAATCCTTCTGAGTCTGAGTCCTTGTTCCCCCCTAAAGTAGTTTCCCACTCCGCTTCCCTGTCTGCTTGTCTATGTGGCTCAATTGACATCATTTGCTTTGTACTTGTGAGCTTGTTATTTTCTACAAATTGTTAATTATTTTCATTGCGCTTATTATGAAACTTTTTGCCTCCCCGCCGTACTTACCTCTGTGCCCATGCTTGTGCGCTTGTTGTCCTTAAGGATTTTTGGCATTTAATTAAGCGCAATCAAATTGACATTTTCAAACAATTTAAACAAGCAAATAGACGATGTCGTCCGTACCCCCCTTCCTCCTCTTTTTACAGACACCACTTCTTCTTCGCTACCAGTTTTGTTTATTTTTTGGCGCATATTGAAACGCTTTCTTGGCCAGAGGCCAATTGCTAAGCTTTGTGCCTCAGAGGCCAAAGCAAAAAATCAATAACCGAATGAACAAGCAACGCCCCTTGCCACCACGACTCCTGCCCCCGCCCCACGCACATGTGTCTATTAATTATGTCTTTTGCCGTTTTGTCGCATTTAAAGGCGACGCAATTAAGTTGCCAGTAAGTAAGCAGCCAGCGGGAATTGTTGGTTAAAAAAGCGGGGCGGGGCGGGACGGGTCGAAAGGAAAAGTTATTGAAGGCAGGCAGGCTGCTGGTATACGTAATATATACCCGACCAGAGCTCACATAATACGTATCAATGGACACCGACATGGACATGGACATGGACATGGATGTAGTTGTGGATGTGGAAATGCTTCTTGTCCGTCTCCATTGCCCACTTTGCTACGTGACCAGCACAGTAATTCATATGAAAATTTAATTTGTTAGGCCGTACAAAAGTGAACAAACGATGGCAGGGAGAGACGTAGAGAGAGAGAGGGGTGGGTTGAGAGGTGGAAGGAACGCGTGGCTGGGCAATGAAACCAAATGGTTTTTACGTTTCTCTAACCGCATGTGAAAATAAATATTATTAGGTTGGCCAACAAAAATACACAATACACAAAAACAAGAATTGCATGACTTGCAAATATCCAGTTTTAAAGTTGTTCTCTTTTAATACCAAGCATTAAATAGATCCTAACAAGCTTCAGAATAAAACTTTACCGAACTATTAAGTCCTCGTATTGTAATCGTTTTGGTTCTACATCTTTAAATATTTAATGTTAATAACCTGCTACAAACCTTTAAATTTTCACGATTCAAACAATTTCCTATCCCCACTAAAAGCATATAGGGTATTCAAAAGAACACATGAAATATGAAAATTTATTGCATATTCGGCATAAACAGGACCCAAATGCGGTTGCTGTGCGTATTTGTGTTGTTGTTTTGTGCGTGTTGTCAACACGTGGCCCAAAAGCCACAAAGTATGCAATGCACTTTTCCGCTTTTCAGCGATAATTTTTGTGATTTTGATTGCACACACCGCAATTTGAATGATATTTGGTTTATCTCGTGGTTGCCACGTTAAAACATACACACACACATTTACACACATGCATACATTGGTTTTTGTGTGTCACTTTAGCATTTAAAGTTCAACCTCGGCATTAAAACAATTAAAAAATTAATGTTTTCTAGGTTCAAATTAGCCTTAAATGCATTTCACGACGATTAAAGGCATCGATCATTGGATGCAATCTTCAATGCAAATGAAAGATGTAAGCGATGCATTAAGCTCATTAGCTCAGCAATGCAGAAAATGCCAAGCAAAGGAGTCCGAAGACAAGTCAACTGAACAGCTTAGCAAATAAAGTCCATTGAAATAATTAGCAGAGCTCAACTGCAGTGCTGCACAATTTGCATGGTCGACGCCTTGTCCACCTGCCTTTGGTTTGGTGGCTCGTTGGCTTAGTGGTGGCTTGGCCAACTTTGGACAGCGTTTTAAATTTCATTAAATCTGCTCACTTCGTTTGCCAATGCCAATCAGCATTGCAAAGTGAAAAGCAAACGGAAAGAAAATACAAAAAAAAAATGAATAAAACGAAAAGAAAAGTAAAAAATCGTTAAGAAAGCCTGTCGAAGGCGCCGCATTTCATTTGCAACGCCTCAAGTGCTTGAAATCTACTTGGGATCCCGTTTTGTTGTTTTCATTTTTTCGTTTTCTCCCTGTTGGGGTAGCTTCGGGGCAAGTGGCAGGCGCTTAACCTTACGTAATTAACTCGCTTTGCACTTATGTTTTATCTTTTTATTTCTACGTTTTCTAATGCTCTTGTTAAGCAAAGAGAGCTTTTTGAAATTATTATGCGTTTTGATTGCTTTCATTAAGTGTAAGTGTTACATTGAGTTTATCTTATAAATAACATTTTTTTAAATATTGTATTGGATTAAATAAAAAGAAAAATATATTTTGATTATCAAATTTAGTTTCGTGTATGTCAAGTGGGTTGAATGTCCGTTGGACCATTTTTTATTTCAAAAATTTGCATAAGCTATTTATAGTACTGTTATTCCTTTTAAAAGTTGTACTTAAGTTTAACATTTTTCATTTATTTTGTAGTCTTTTTTATATTTTTATGCTAACTGCAAACTTCATTCAAAATCATGCTAATGTTTATCATAACTGGCCTAGGGCATTACAGCTTCGTTGAGCCAGCATCTTTCCCTTTACCCCTCTGCCCACTCTCTTACTTACTACTATGTCTCGCTTGTGCCTTGTATTTCACTTGTTATCCAGTTGTTTATTTTTTATTCTTCTTTCTTGGCTTGATCCACTTTACGCCAGGATTTTAGTTTAATTTCTTGCAGTTTTTCTCAGTTTTTGTGATATATTTTTTTTTCTTTCAAAAACTTAATAGGTGGAAATGGTGTTGGGTGGCTGCATGAAGGAGGCGTTGAGTTTGCGTTGTGCTTTCGCTTTTTCTCTAATTTCTTTGCGCTATTTTTCACATTTTTTTCACGTTTTTTCTTTTCTAACAACATTGTTGTTGCTGCTACGCCCGCTGCTCGGCGTTCTAAGTGAAAAAGTAAACAGAAATCCATTAGCTTGGCAATCATTGACGGCGCCGCCAGTGGCCAGGCTCCCCTCCCGCCCTGTTCCAGTGACCGCTATGTGTGTGTCTATGATTGTGTGTGTGTTTGTGTATGTGTGCGGTGCAAATGAGTGGCAGAGGTCAGTGTGGCTTTTATAAATTGCTGCCATCAGCGAATTTGCTCCACTTTTGCAGTTTTCGTTTCGCTTTCGGCCAGACAGAATGCGACAGTATTTTTTGGCAATTTATGGGAGATATATATTTTTGGGATTTCAATACTGAAAATCCATGACGGAGAAAACAACAGCAACGGATGGTACATTTAAATAAATAATAAAAATATATCTTAAGGCTAAAGAATTTAATCAATGTGCAACTAACTAATCGATATCAATCTTATAGCCCAGATCGATGCTGGCACGTATGTGATCCTTTAAATTGATATAGCCGTTGCGCAGGGATTCTTGTGTTAGGAACTCTTTGACCTTTGTCTCGCTCTCGCAGAACACCAAGTTTTCGGTCAAATCAATCATGTTCTGCAAATGGGGCGGAAATCTGTAGAGTATTAAGAGCAACGAACTGGAGGCATCCGCTGCACGACACAAATCGGTCGATAACTTCGATATGCCCTGCGCCGCTGTATAATCCAGTCCTGTTATCATCTGGCCATCGATAACAACGGTGATCTTGAAATCAGCCTGTTCGCAAGCCTTCAACACGCGTTCACGCAAATGATTGATGGCCGGAAAATAGATGCCATTGCCGGGCACCACGGAGATATATTGCATTTCATCCAGTTCCTGTATCCGCACCACAATCTCCGGTCTCGCCCACAGGAACAACAAATGCAGCGCCGTCACAATAATGCTAACCAGCAGTCCAACCTCCACACCAAACAGCACACACACACAAAAGCACATCAGCCAGATGCCGCAGTCGCGTTTTGATTCGCGCCACAAGCGCAGTGGCAGCTTAAAGTCCAGCAGTGTGTAGATCGAGCATATCAAAATGGCGGCCAGTGTCGCTTTCGGTATGTAGTTGAAGTACGGACTGAGATAACTCAGAGCCAGCAGCACAATGATGCCTACAGAAAGATGAAAGCTTTAATAAGCAAGTCGCCAAAGATTGTTAGCTTGAATATTGCTTACCCAGATACATGTTGGCCATTGGCGTCTTGAGGCCACACGCTGTGCTGATCGCATAGCGTACAAAGGCGCCTGATGAGGGCATTGCCTGCACACAGGATCCAAATATGTTGCACAATCCGACCGTGAGCAGCTCATGATTTGTGTCCACAAGACCCTTGGGTGCTGCAACAAAAACAGGTTAACTGAGGTTGAATAAATATTTTTTTTTAACTCGTACTCACTTAGTTTTCCAATTGAAATATTTGTGAGTATGCCCACAATGGGTATAACAATGATGCCCACACTCAGCTCACGCAAGATCTGCCAGAAGGTATAGATACGCTCCGGTGTTTCGATGGTCATGCTGGGCACCGTGAAGTTAGGTAGGCTGGACATTGCATTCTCGCTGAGTGCATATGGCACTGTGTCTCTGTAGCCCAGCCAAATGAAGGTGATGATGCCGCCGATGAGCACAATTAGGGTATTCCTGGATGTGGACAAGTATCTGCAGCAGATACGCAAAATCTTGCCACGTTTCTCATTTTGTGCCACACGTTCCATTATCTACAAAAACAATTAACGAATTAAACCTAAAAACAAAAATTATTTGCAAAACTAATTTGTCTTACAGCGAACAGCATTAGGAAAACGATGGCAAAAGTGCCCATTATCAGATCAGCCATGTTCGATTCACTTATGCGAGAAAAGAGGGTGCTAACCGAAGTAATGAGACCAGGCACTAAGTACTTGATGCCCAGCAGTACCTTAATCTGGGACTCGATGACCAATATGGCTGTTGCCGAGGAGAACGCTTTGATCACCGGCATCGATATAAACTCAAAGATGAAGCCTGCAATAAGAAGTTACAATATGTTATTTACGTTTTACTATATGCATTTTTCAATTCTCTTAACGACTTTTGTCTTCACGTGCGAGCTTATCACCTTGATAAAAAGAGAAATTAGCGCTTTGGGTTGTGTAGAAAACAAAGTGTGAATTGGATGTTAATTACATGCAAAGTACAATCTACTTATTAAACTAAATCAAATGTTTATTTATACCTTTCAATGAAGACTACAAGAATATCTAGTGAAATCAGCGCGCTAATAAAATAACCAAATAAACAATCTTAGTCTCAATCTGCCTCAAATCGGATATAGCACGAAGCTCTCAAGTGCTCGATGCTAATCAAAACTGTAAACCACAAGTTCAGGGTGAACGAAACTAATGAAGATGCTCTATACAAGTGACATGAGCGTATAGAGTATTTATATATCTAGTTAGAAGTGTAAGCCCCACTACGATTATGTGGGGCAGCCGCAACAATAAAACACATTATAAGACATCGCACTTGAGTCAATTGGCTGTGGCAATAAAGTGCCAACGGGGCGATAAAACGTTAAACAGCACAAGTTACGACACAGTAAGTCGCATACTAAGGTAAAGGTATAGGGTGTCCAGTTACTCACCCATTCTTAGGGAACCCATTATGATCTGTACGACGCCACTGAGAAATGTGAGCAAGAAGGCAAATTCAATGGGTCGTCCAACAGTGAACTGGACGCTGACCAGCGCCACCAGGCTAGTCGGTCCAATGATAACCTTGTCAATGGAACCAAATATCAAATAGATGAACGGCCCAATAAACGCCGAACACAGTCCATAGCGAGCGGGCAATCCGGCAAGCAGGGCGCAAGCAATGCTCTCCGGTATGATGGTAAGGCCCAGCGTGATGCCAGCAATAAAATCATCGATGCCACATTCCATGTTGTATAGGGGCAGCCATCGAAACACGGGCACATGACGTAACAGCATGCGTCTCCATTTGCTGGGTGGAGGCGGCTTTTTGGGCACGATGTCAACCGCATTCTCGTTAGCTTTGTCGTTGGCACACGATACTACGGTCTTGCCATCCGTCTTTATAGACAGCAGACGCACCTGGGTCTCCCGATCCATTAGCTCCGGCTCCACTTCCTTTGGCGGATACATAACTAAGTACGACTTAAGCTACAGCGAGATACTCGACAACGAGATGTGTTTACCGCGAGTCGCGATTTGATAATGACGCTGATAGCGGCGCGCATCTCACTGATGAGTGTTTATAATCCCAGTTCGCAGATCGCAGAAAGCAGTTGACAAAACTGCGTTCAACTAGCGTTGATCGCCCGCCAGCCGCCCACTTGTCGGCATTTGTTTGCCTTACAGATCAGAGCGTCGTTCACAGCTCAATTGTGAGCTCACTGTGTGTGATTGTGTGTGTAAGAGTGTGTCCAACAGATGCAGATAGAGATACATTTGCTTGTACGTAGTACAGATAAAGATGTAGACGAATATAGCAACAAGTGCAAAAAAGCTGTTGATAGAGAGCAAAAAAAAGACATAAGAGTGAAAATAAGCGTGCACAGAAAGATATAGATGCGGAAAAATGTAATCAGATTATGATTTTAGTGAGTTTACTAATTGAGTGTAGAAAACAATCTTAACTTTATTGATTCAATGACAGCTATGAAAATATAAACAATTTACAATGTAGATTACAAATACAGCTGAATTTATCTGTGCATTCTGTTATTTGCATATGCTATCAGCTGATAGCCAGCTCTCCCACAACAACTATGTATACGATTGATAGCTCTCACCTGTCGCATCGTTTGTTTTCCTTTTGCACGTTCTGTCGTTGTTTGATCTCATTGATATTGATCATGAGAGATGCTAACTGCTCTCAGTGTGTTTGTGTCGTAGCTATCCGTACCAGGGGGCGTGCTATAATTTAATTGCTTGATTCAATGTTGTTGAATTCAGCCTGACACCTTGGTACCAACACCCCGTACTCCAAACAGATCTCCAGATGACGCATGTGTAATCCACAATTTGCTAATTGGAGACTTTGTCTGTCGAAGTCTCCAATAATCGTTTTGTCAAGTATAGCACGATTATTATTATGTAAATTTCCATGTGACGTCTGTGACAAAGCTTTTGTTAAAAATTAGTAAGTTTGGTGGGAGATCTCATTGATTGCAGCTATTTGAAGAAACCTTCTTCATCCATTTGCATTGGGTGATAGTGTATAACAATAAAAAGTCCAGTTTTCTTTGACGTCTTTGTTCAACTTGCATTCAATTGCAGTTTATTTAAAATGTTAGCTTGAAACTAAAACTCATTCAGCATAAAAGTAGGCAAATATTAGCATTGTTTAATTAGCCATTTCAAATGCAGTTGATAATTATTAAGATGTTAATTTTTAAAGGCTATAGATCAGTTTGTATAGCCTCTCATAAAGTGATATTAATATTTCCTTTTTATTTCGCAGAGTTTCAAAAAGTGATTACAAAGCACAACTTTTGTCACAACTTTTTGTGGCACATGTGTTGGCAAGTGAAAGGCATGACTTCAATCTAATTGTTGCCACACATGGCGTTAGATTAATATATATAACTCGTGCTTTTTCATTTAATGGTAACGCTTCACACTCTACCTATCTGCTTGTCTATATATTTTCAGTTATGCAAATGTGTTTCATTATAATTTTTATTATTTTATGTTTATGTGTTTTGTGCCCAAAAAGTTTGACTGCAAGTGACGGCTGTTGGCCCCTAAATCGAGTTTACTTTTAAGCAAACGAGAGATGAAAAACCAGAGCAAATATTGTTATATAAATCAAGGGCATTGCATATTTCTGGCATGTGGAAGCCAAATACAAATGTGTGTGTGTGCGTTAATTTTAATGCAAATTAAAATTACAAACTTTTGATTGACTTGAACACATTTTGTTTATTTGTTGCTTGTTTGTTTGCTTTTATTTTTTTTTTTTTTTATTAAATATTCGTTATTTGTATGTTAAGTGTAAAGTTTTTCAGTGACAACAACACAAAAATTAAATATAATTTTTTTTAACAATTTGCATAGAAAGTATGCAATTGATAATTAAATAGGATGGAATAAAATACTTACTTATTTACAATTTTAACAATTTAAAAAGAGAATATTAAATATAATAAAAGCAAGTTATTATGACGAGCTACATTTTGTATTATAACCTTAACTTTTTATGAATTTGTATCAAATTTTTATCTTTTATTTTTGCTAATGATAAAAGTTTAATTGTTCTCATATGTTTATCGAATATATATACTACACTAAGCTGCTCATTTGTAATGTTAAATCCGATTTGTTGTTGCACTATGTTTATTGTAATTGTTTATGGATTTGTGTGTGGCATTCGTTTGCTAAATCCCTAGCAAATCACAACTCTGGCGCTAGAGATTTGGATGCAGGGATTTGTTGTATTATTCATTTATAAATTTGTGCATTTCCAATCAAACAGAAGCGTGAGCAGCATTTCAATTGCGAGCTAGTCGTTAAAAAGTGCAAACAATTACCGCTAAATGCGTTGTTATAGCAACAACAACATAGCGTCGATTATAGAGTTATGAAACTGTTGATGGGTAAATCGAAATGTGCATAAATGTTAATGTAAGTGATATGCGAACTGCATTTGGGCGCAAGTTGTTGCATATTTGCACGAAATCAATTAAATTGAAATGCAAATCACCGCAAATTAGCCCCTGAGCGTTATAGTTGATCAAAATGTATCTGCAATAATCATAATTATGAAAATATATCATTTGCGTACTTGTGCCGTATGCGCAATGAAAACTATTTCCGAGAATTGGAATGTTTTAGTTTCTTTGAGCCAGCTGTTCATTTAATAACAGAAAATATTACATAAATTTTGCATATTGCATTTAAAGAAAATGCATTTCTATTACTTTTCTCGCTAAACGATAGAGCATATATGCCTAAGAGTCATACATAACATCAATAATAACTTAATAACAATATTTCACAGTAAGCATAAGTCTAGTACAAATTGGAAAACGTGTTGCATACACCTTTTATATAGGCAATGGCCAGCTTGGAAGGTTAAAAGCCAGTTTTCGAGAATGTTGCTGCAAATGTAATTTTCAAAATTACTTTTCAAATGCAAACTGCAACGTTTTCGCACGTACTTTTGTGCTTACCGTACAACAATGGCATGGAAAACTTTACAAAATGATGCACTTTAAGTTATTATATCAGCCGATTATTGCAACTGCCACAACGCACGATTGCACATTTAACGATGCCTTTATGTGTGTGCCACAGCTATATTTAAATGAAATTTTAAGTGCTTGCCATCAGATATACAACCCACGCCAGCAACAACAACAACAGCAACATCAACGGCAACAGCTGTGCTAAAGACAGAGACAGTTAGTCAGAGAGAGAGAGAGAGAGAGAGAGAGACAAAGAGAGGAAGCAAGTTGATGCTCAACCTGATTATTATTTCCAGGCACACTTCGTTGTGGCATTATTATAATGACTGTTGCAGCAAAATTCACAACGCACCTGACTTGCATAACAGCGTTGAAAGGAAGCTTCCTCACATTGAGCTAATGTCCTGCCAGCTGCTGGCACTTCGTCCATTAGTTCAAAAACAAACAAAACCAAGCAAACAAACAAACAAACAGGGAAGAACACACAGAAACATGCATATAGTGGAGTTAGGCAAACAGCAAAACGAGTTAGACATGTCTCTTGTTTTCATTTGAGTCTGTTCTTAAATGAATCGAAATTTCAAAATGTTTCTTATTTATTCATATTAACACAACCAAGAGCTTAGATCAACTGCTTTATTATATACAAATGTTTTATTATATGTATAAGAAACTAATATTGATTCCATTAATATCCTTTTGCTTAAAACACTTAATAAATTGCGAACAGCGCTGAGCACACTTCACTGTAGCATTTCCACTTAATTTCCTATATATAATGTGCTCAAAGGTTTTTGCCAAAGTACTTGAGCATTTTCAAAAGTACATACTTCAAGCATTTCCTCTCTCTCTTCACACAGTACTTTTTAAGGTGTTTGCTTTTTGCTTTACAGATAATACTAATTAAAATCGGCTTGAGTTCGTTTAATTAATACTTTAACTGTTGTCATTTCACTTTTTATTTCTTCTCTGCCTTTGATTAGCGTGCACGCGTCACCTGTCAGCAGGTGATCATTGTTGTTGATTCATTGCCTTTAGATGCGTCATCCATTGTGCTTTTATCTCAACTTCATATGGTGTTGACAGACAAGCGTCGAGTAAGCTCTCTGTATTTTACAAAAACGCATGATGATTGCCAAGAATCATTGTTGATACCTTTTATAAACTTTGTGATGCAACTCCATAGCTTTGCTTACCTGCAGCCGATCCACACTTTATAACAATATTAAAATTCCAGCTGATAAGACTCATTCTTCATTCACATTTTTATTCAGATTAAAATCCGCAAAATCGCAAAAAAAAGTTTATTCCCCACACGAGCGATTATAATTAAAAATGTTATCAGGCCTCGCATCAAACGCACACCTGCTAAGAAATGGAAAGAGAGTGAGAATGGGAGATAGAAAACAGAGATCATAAAAACGAATATCAGAAAATAAATGAAAATTTGAAATTAAACGAAATTTTATTTTTAAGTAATTTATTTTTTTCTCCATTTTTGGGATTTTTATGATTATTGACGCATTTGGCAATTGCCCGTGTAATAAAAAGCCAAGTAAATATTACGTATACGCTGCGTGTAGGCAAACAAAATATTATGCAGCACGTACACAAGTGCCACGCCCACAAACCGCCTATGTGAAAGCACACACACACACTGGGGGATCCACTCAAATGCGACGCCTTTGATTTTTAGTTAAGGGCAACGAAGCGGCGACGATTTTGCCAATTTTGACAGACGCCGCATTATTTCCGCCAGCTGCCATGCCCACCTTGTTTGTATGTGTATGTGTGGTAAATATTGAAAATTTTACCGCATGTGTGAGTGTAAGTGTGTGTGTGTGCTTGTGTTCTATTCCCACTGTGCTGCTGCCGCTGCTGCTGCTGTCAAACGTGCCATGGATTTGTAATGAAACGTGCAGTGAAGAGAAGATGAAAATACTCATACGCCGTGTGAGCCGAACGCTTTTTACGAGTGTTGTTAGGCGTAATTTTAATGGCTCAAACATGCGGCGCTCTCACTGAGGCATCCACAAACAAACAACCAAAAAAAAAAGTTTGGCAACGATACCAAAGTGTTTGGTGCACCGTTAAAAATTTCGAGTTGCATTTTCATTTTATTGCATATAAAATGTTTGATTATTAATTACATAAGTCGTAAGATTTGTATTTTGTAATGATTTTAATATTTCAACATAAATTGTATTTTGTTTTAGATTTTTATATGATTTCTTATAGGGTTTTTTGTTCGGTGTAGATGCCACACACACACACACACACAGCAAACACATAACACCTGAAGTTGAATGTTCTATCCGGAAATTTAATTGTGTGCGTGCTGGCACAGTGAATTTTTGCGCTTCCCTTCTCTGCATGGCTCTGCTTTTGCTCTGGTTTTGCTTTGAGCTTGAGCTTGTAAACAGGTGTAAAAATAAAAACTAAGCCACTCGGCGATGGCTGCCATCATTGTGTTTGCATTTTGTGTTATATTTGCGTTTATTTTTATGATCATGTTGCTCGTTAGAAATAATGCCAAACAATGCTTACAACACAAGACGTCTAGAGAAGGGGAGAGAGACCGGGGTTTTCTATTGGATTTACAGCAATTTGCGCCAGCTACTCACAATCACATTGCCTAACCCTTAACCCCCCCATAACAACACCAAACACAAACCCTTATCCAATTTGCTATTGTCTTCTTCTATCTTCAATTGTAATTGGCATTTTAAATGGAGGCAAATACTTGGGTAAGGGCCACAGCATTTTTCTCGCAATCTCTTAACCTTAAGTTTGAGGTTGAATCTAATTAATTGTTTTAATTGCTGCTGTGTGCGTTTGTGCGTAAGTTGTTTGTTTGTCAAGCGGCTTGACACAACTTGGCGGCTTATGGCAACCATAATCAATAAATCAGATATGTAGGAAAAAAACTTAATAGCTAGCATCTGCATTTAGAAATAGAAATATAAGATCTTATTATCTTCAGATAATTAACTAGATATTTAATTGAATAATTACAGTTTCTCTGAGCTACCAGCCATGTTACAGTTGCAAAATTCCTAATAATCAATATAATGTTTGTATACATGTTTGTAGCTCATTGACAGTGACCGCAACAAGGTCCGTTACCAGTTAAGCTCCTCAAATGCCAGACAAACAAAGACTCCCCACCAATCAACGCTAATAGCAATCGTACTCATATCTACAATATACTCAAAGTGCTTAGAAAACCAAAAGCCGAAATGCTTAAGGTACAAACCCTCACACACACACACGAACACAATAGGAGGAGAGACATCGGTGATGAGTTGGGTGTTATGGTTTTGTGGATACGGCTCACACACGCACACACAGAGACAAAACTATTAATTAATTTCCCAGGCATAGGCACTGCAGGCGATAGACATTGACATGAAGGACACGAAGGACATATGGACATGGCTACCGCATGCCGTTGACATTTGAGTCAAAGGCAAAACCAATACTCAACCTAACGGAATTGCAGGAGATCAGTGTGCCAAGGCACATTCACATATGTAGATAGCTATCCAACAATGACACCAGCTGAAAGTGGCACTTACAAATGGGATACAGTTATTGGTCAAACTGGAATAAGATTTCAAACAGTTATAGGCAGCTTTTAAAGAGTCTTGAGAAACCAAGAATAAAGAATCTGACATGTGGGAAAACCTTCACGTTATTTGTAAGCTCTTTTCTTCTTTGTAGAGATTAATCCAATATTTAAACAAATGAATTACATATGGGAATTGGCTGACAGTGAAAACTTTGCATTGTTACCAAGGCAATTGGCTTCCGACTTCAAGTGCGGAGCCTATCCACAAGCGGCACTCAAGTGCTAGGCTCCACAAGCCGTTCAAAGTAAGTGAGTGGCAGACAAAGTATGTGTGTGTGTGTATGTGTGAAGGGAAAGAAGATTTTGCTGTTGCGATGTTATCAAACAAATTGAAATCTTGCAAAATTCTTGCAGTCGAACATACTCGATGTTTGTCTTAAGTTGTGAGGCTTCGGCTCTAGGCCAGCCAGTGTTGGTAAATTTGTGTGTGTGTGTGTGTACAAGTGGGTAATTTATGTGTAGATATCATGCTATGAAAATTGCAGCACTTGACTGCGCATTTGCATAGATTTAACAGTTGCCAAACTGACAAAACACAAAAACACAAATTTGATCTCTCTCAGCAGTAGCAAAACGCATTTTGTTTAATTGAATGTGTGTGCGGCTATCTGTGTGTGTGTGTGTGTGTGTTGGTCTACAGGTGGGGTAATTGAATGAGTCCAGGCTCTAGTCATTTACATTCAATTAACAGTTGTTGCCACAAACACTCACACACAAACACAAACACACCCAAGCGCATTTTGGCATCTATCTAAGTATGCATAAGATACAGCTACAGATACATTATGCAGATACATGATTCAAATACCAGCCCAGATGCAGATACTCGCACTTAAATGTTATGTCTGTGCCCTATGGCATTTATATTCATCACAAATGTATAAATTATGCCTGTTGCTGTAATGAAACTAAGAACTTGCTTAAACATTTCTACTGATTAGATAGCTCACTAAATATTATAAGCAGTCATACTTGATCATAGAAAGGCGTATCAGAGTCTTTATGTTTATGATACAATGTTTCAACATTCATGTAATAAAGTCTAGCCTTAAATACTATTTGCATAAGTTGCTTAAAAATGCCTAGCTTCAGCTTGACGTCCTGCGATTTATTCTTTGTTTGTGTACAGATCGTAAAAAACCTATTGTGTTTGCGTTTTGACATCCCCTCGGGTATGGAGAATCAATAAAGTTCATTTGGTGTAAAAGTTAGGCTTGTTGTTCTATGCTGCAAATCAAAAACATCTCAAATTTCATTCAAGTTTCATAGATAAAATTCATTGAGAATCGACAAGAAGTTAACTTCTTGGGCTTTTGTTATTATTGGCTTTGGCTGGCAATGATTTTAGCAGCTACTTAATCGCTGTAAACTTGATTTCAATGTACTGACAACAACAAAAACAACTGCAAAGCAGCAAAGAGCAAACAACAACAAGATGAAACAAGCACAAGAACAACATTGAGATTGTATGCAAACAATGTAACCAAATTGTATCAACAAATAAACATAAACAAACGAAGGACCGCAACGAAGCAAATCAAGGAAGAAGAAACCAGCTGAGAGGCCAGGACGGGCATTGTTATTGCGAATAAGCCCAGGGTTTGTTGATGGGAACTTGCCGCGGGTCAAGTGCCAACAAAAGAAATCGTACACAAAATAAGTGGGCGCCACAAGACGCTGCCGAAGGAGCTGGCCAAGCTCAATGTGCGTGCAAATGCCAAGCAAAGAAAGTGTTGCGTGATTTAGTTGAGCTACGTTTACTTTTATAGCCCTTTGTGGCGCCGCTTAGATGTGGTGTGTGTGTGTGTGTGTGTTGATTGAATCGAGGCAAATAAGCAAACAAGAAATCAGTAAAGCAGCCACAACAAGAAGAGTTTGCGTACCCTCGGCTAAGCGATAAGTGCATAAAATGCTAGACAGGACTAACAAGTGGGGAACTGTATCCAAAGGATACGCTCATATCCGGGCAATGTGCATGGCAAGTATTCAAGTATTTGTCTAATATAAACAAAGCATCCTCAATACGTTATTCACAATTCTTCGCAGAGCTCTTAACTATCTCTTAACCCGCCATTGTCAGTGTTGGCAACATTCAGAACCTTTAAAAGTGAGCTGAAAACGAAGATGATTATTAATATAGTTGTTGTTGTTCATTGAGAATAAAGCTGAATTGTCAACACTGGACCAATTAAGTGTGTTGGGTAACTGTGTGAATTTGTCATTAAGTGGTGGGTGCCAACCTGTGCGACATTTGACAAAGTGCCCAAGTCAAATAGGTCTTAAGTTTTCCCATTCCAAGCTAAACCAATTCATCTTTCTTTTTCCTCCCCCCAGTCGATTTGGAAGTAGTTTTGTTTTTGACATGACAGTTTGTTTTGTTATCGTTATCAGACAGGTTGAGCCCGATAAAATGCAAACACTCAAGCACTCAAGTTCACACAGGTACACAAGACAACCACAGAGTGTCTGGCCTTTAAATAGTACTTGACTGGATTCGTTTTGTACTTAATTTGAATTAAGATTCCAGCAGCAGCCTATTTTGTTAAGTTTCCAATAACAATAATTATTAGGTAGCACATTGTAACTACCTGTTCAATAATCATAAAAACATTCTTCAATACAATGAATTTCAATTAATGATAGGCAATCATTAGTATTCGTCTTCGATAAAGAGTGGGCAAACGATAGAAAACTAATCGCCTTAATTAATAGCATACCATTAATAAATGTATATGCTCTCAAATACAAATAAAAATCAAAAGACTTGAGTGATTTGTCGTATCAATCAGTGGCAATGCCAACAAATACTTTTATGGCTCTGGCAATGAAAGTGGAGTTCTGACATGCGAATATTGAATATGGTGCGTATATGGGGCGTATGATTGATTTACAACGCACTTGTTAAGTGGCAAAACTTCTATGTGCAATTGTTGTTGTTGCTGTTGGTATTCGCTGTTTTTGCTTTTAGTTGTGGGTGACCTGTTTGGTTATCATATTTTATCTATTGCTCCGCACTTCTTTCTGCTTAGTTTTGTTATCTTATCAGCGAATACTTTGAACATGTCGCGTACAAATTAAAGCACCGATTGCTAAAAGCAACAGCATTGACAACAATAACCTGAGTTCAATGAAAAACATTTTAAAAAAAAAGTATGGCACATGACAGTTTTTTGTTTCTTCTTCGAGTGAATTTTTAATATTTTTTTTTTTGTAGTTTTTTGTTTTTTATTTTGCCTTGATGCGTCAGTTGTTTGTTTAGCTGGTGTTGGCACAGTTTTAATTTTTAAATAAACACTAAAAACTAAATAAAAGTCGAACCAATACTCTTAAGCATTTAGGTGTGAGGCAAGAAATCCGTTCAAATGCTTAGCAATTGAATATTTTCTATTCCATCTTAATGAGCCTTGATCAGCAGCAGAGCCAGGGCGAGGATGCCAGAAATCAAGGGCAGCGACTGGGCGGCCGAGTTTCTGGTGCAGCTATAAAAAAAGAAACAGGTCAGATTTAGATTCGTTTGCAACACTTATCATAAAAGTATTCAACAGCTGTTTTACAATACTGAATCATTAGTGATTGCCATTGGTGAGCGTAACTTACCCTACTTGTGTGATGTTTGCATAGTTTGTGTTGTCCTGGAAATTGCTGTACGATGGGGAAAGCATCATCATTGGCCTGCTTAATGCCTTGGATCGTGTAGTTGTGGCGGCCAAGAATGAAGCCATAGCTGGTAGAACTGTTCGAGGCATTAGTGTAACCACAACCAACGATATAGGTGTAGTCAACCAACTGCAGCAGCTTAATGAACACAGGATTTTTTTGAACACCGTTCTCTGTGAAGGTCACATTGTAGCCAGTCTTGGCTCCCGAAACCAATTTAACAGAAGCTGTCTCATCTTGGTTCTGGTACAGCGAGGTGTTTGAGCTTGAGTGTTTGGCATCGATGCTCAGCGTCACATTGTCGTGTTCAAGACTCACAATGAACTCCATGCAGGCATTGGGCGTGGGACTGCCAGCAGGATTGCGGGTCAACTGCAGCCAGGTACCGTTGATCAGCTAAGACAAATAATAACTCAATTATAAATCGCTTGCCAACACGGTGATTTGTTGCCCAACACTTACTGCTGTACTATTCCAATCCATACTTTCGGTAATTGCACTGCAAGTTTGTGGTGTGGGTGCATTCTGGGCACACGCCAAGGCCAATGCGGCGACGATTAAAATCACAATTTTGCACATTATCACTGTTATTTGCTTTTGCTTTTTTGTGTGTGGTTTTTGAAATGATTCTCTCTAATCACTTGCACTTGGTTTGAGAATATCCTGAACGCGCGTTCGATTATTTTTTTTCCTGTACTCGGTTCGGTTCGATTGAGTTGGCTCGTATAACTGTCGCTGCCAACATTGCTGTGGTCTCTTTTATAGCCATGCCACATTATTTATCTCTGTGCCTCTTATCATACACACACACACACAGCTATAGTCAGTGTCTTTGGTGCAGCTTACTTTTTGACTCTGGTTGACGTCTCTTATCATTTTGGTATTTTTTTTTTTGTGTGTTTTTTTTTTGCAATACTTAAGGAAGAGTGTATGTTTGGGGAAATGACTAATCGGCATTGGCTTAAGTTATCATTATATCAACCTGTAGTTGATCAAAATGTTCCCCTTTTTTCATACATTTTGCACATATAAGCCTTTAATTGCCAACGTGTGCCGGTAAGGTAAGTTTTTTTCTCTTTATACAGGAACAGAAATAACTTCATTGACTAATATTTTTTCTGTTAATCAAGCAGCAAGAAATTACTATATAATTATGTATGTCAAAGCTGCAAGAATGTAAGAAGGTAACTTATGATGTCATGGCTTCCTATCTGGCAAGAAATACTTTATTTCCACACTCTTGATAAATACTTGCGTTTTATTAATGTACGCATTATTTATTTATGTAGCACATAATTTAATTGATAACATCCACCCGCAATTCCAAATTGCTTTATGTTTGGAATTGGTTTTGATTTTAATTCAACTAACTGCTAGAAAACAAAGAGTTTTTGATCAAAGTTTCATAATAATATTGTTACGTTTAATTTAAAAAAAGAAAAAAATTTAATTTATTTAATAATATAAATTACTTGAAGTTATTAAACTTTAGATAATTTAATATTAACATGCAACACCATTAAAGTTTTGGCTTGAGCTCAACAATAATACTTTTCATGCAAAAACTTGTGACTAGAATTCAACTTTGGAATCAGTCAAAACTCTCGATTGCCATAGATTCTGCAAAATTAACCTGATTTTCAAATGCATTAAAACTCGTTGTTTGCGCTTTTAAATAATACTGCACTTGAGTCTAGAATATAGATTTTTCTTCATTTCCCACTTCCCAAAATATTGCTTACATTGAAAAGCTTATAAGTTATCGATATTTAGAAGTAAGCTTGATTTGAAGTATCTAGCTCTTATACATTTTAGTCTATATCGAGTTTGCTGTTGATACTAAACACGAATAATTATGCCTTATGGGGTCTGACATGCTTTCTTCTATATGTTACATACTTTGACACAAAACCATCGTACCTTTTTAATTTTCTTTATAGGTTCAGGGTATACCAAAGGGCATAACAGTATTTCTTTTTGGATAAACTCAACTCTTGGCTATCTATTTTAGAATCATAAAGATATTTGCTTTTTGCTCTTCTTATTTCTTTTGTATCTGTTTTTTCATTACTCACCATCCAATAAATGAATCAGACAAAGTAAAATAAAATTCTTGTTAACTAAACGGAACGTTTATTTTTCTTCGGATTATTTTTAGTACAAGTGGCGTTATTGGACTTAAGAGATGCGGCAGCCTCTTTGCGTAGTTTACTTCAATTTACTTTTGTAATGCAAAACTTCATAAAACTCAATAAGAAAGAACATGCAGAGGACGAGTAGTTCTAATCAGCTCAGAAGTAATAACAGGTCCGTATATATGATTACTTTCTTTCATAAAATGCCCTAAAAATTCTTTTAAGTCTTTGTTTTAAGCTAGAATATAATTTAAGCCACAATTTTCCAATAAACTCTAAAAAATAACGTGAAGCAAAATCATTACAACTATTACGAAACAAAACATGCATTTCAAATTATAAAAGAGTTGGTTTTTATCTATAAACTTAATTTATAGATATTACAACTTTACTATCTTGGGTAAATTCTTAATTATAATTGTACAATGTACATATTTGAACAGGCTTTAAACTATAGATATTTCTATAAATATGTATGTGTGGTATCTGGGTTTTATCAGTAACACTTTGTGACTCACAATAGTAAGTACAATAATAACGAAGGGAAAGAGCACAATACTGATAAATAGTGAACATCGTCACTGAACTAAAGACCAGACGCCAGCTACACAAACGCAAGACAAACATAAAAAGAATAAGATAGGAAATTGCCATCGTTATCGAGATAATGAGACCCATAGACAATTGCGTATGGCAAAGCTATAAAAGAACTTCAATTAAACAAATTGTGCATATATAACTGCAACCGGGTATATTTTAAATATTATTGATATTGAATTTTATTGTAAAAATTTATTGCGCAATTAGTTTATTATAGCAATTGTGATTATCAGCATATATGGCAATAATTTAATTACTTTAATTGAACTTGTATGAAGACGGTATCAAATCATTAATCAGTTTTCTTAAGACATTTTTGAATCAAAACAATATTAATTTACTTAAGATTGTTAAGTAGTAAATTTACGCGTTCGAGTACTATTTGGTTAATAGATATATAACCATTGCAAAAATGGCATAAAACACAGTAAACGCCGTTGATGGATCAGCGCCATTACCCTCACAACTGCAAAGGAATATAAAGATTAGATAAATATATCAAAATAGGTAAAACAAAGGCACTTACGTTTCATCTTGAGTGGTTAAGGTCATGCTGCCATTGTAGAAGTTCTCATATTTAGCCGAACTATTGCTCTCGAGCTGATCCAAAAGGTTTGTGGAAAGTACGCGTTCGCGTGCCAAAATCATGCCAAATGCCGTTGCATTATCGGTGGCATTGGTGTAACCGCAAATGAAGGCATAGTCCGTATAATCAGTATCCAAGATCTTGAAGACCGTGCTGGGCGTTGGAACGCCTGGACTATAATAGCTAATATTATAGCCAGTCGGTTGAACAGTGTTGTTAGCCGCAGTCAGTGTGGCATTCATGGTCTGATTAACCCACGGATACAGATACGTGTTCGAATAGGTCGTAACAATACGCACATTATCTGTGGGTGTGTCCTGAACTGTGACATTAATCATTGTGCAGAAGATGGTGCCAACGGGCTGTCGAGCAATCTCCCACCAAATGCCAGAGAACTATTAAGATTATATACGATTACTTAATGTTCATATCAGATTTAATCACTGTTACCTTATCCAAATCAAGAGCCATGCTACTGCTGACATTGCAAGCCACTGGAACTGTTTGTGTTGGATCGTTATCTTGTGCATTAACACCTTGATTACAGATTAAGCCCAATAGCAGGCAGATCGAAATGAATTCCCATTTGAGAGACAACATGTTGTAAGTGGTCAAGTTTTGCGTGTGACTTGGCTTCTGTTGACGGACCTTCTGACGTTGTTGAGTTCTTCAACTGAACTGTTTGGTATCTAGCCATAATTTGCGCTAATGGACTGTTAATTAATCATATGATATCATTGCTTCGATAATAATGAATACATATGCAAGCGTGTAGTGTTGGTTAACACATAAAGTACACGCGTAGCATGGCAATGTGTTGCATCATGTGATATTGGCCAGTTAAGCTACAAAGCAATTACTTTCAGCTACCGTTTCAATGCTTTGAGTTATGTAATATTTCGATACGGCTGTGAACTTTAATAATAAACTGATATAGGTGACCGTTGAAGTGGTCAGCAAACATTTTACAAGCCTGAAGACTAAAGTGTATCATAATAAACAAAAATACACTCCAAAACACATTCTGCTCATAAATATATTTTATAGTTTTCGTTCTTAACTTTTTTTAGCAATTTAATCAAACTTTGGTCTACTTTTTGTAACTAGCCTAGTTGTCTCTAGTGTTGAACAACGCCCAATGCTTGTAGCCCACTAACGGTAAACAGTTAACGGCAAACTTGTCGCCATCTTGTCCTGTCGAACACGCAGCTGCAAAAAGAAAAAGGCGTACAGCTGCCTGGCTGACTGGCATATAAATTTTAAACGACTTACATGTTTTAGTTACAAGATCCGAAAGTAGCATAGTGTAGCCAGGAGACAGCTAAATCGAGCAAGAGCAAGAGGAAGCGGAAGTTAAGGAAAGCACAGGTGACAACTTTCAGGCACACACACACACACACAGAGACAGAGAGAGAGAGAGATGCTCAGGCATTTGCAGTTATTTTCGTTATAGGCGCCTAAACGGCACCCATGACGACCCCAAAACTTTAGTAACAAGCACTTGCCACGCCCACATACGATGTGCGAGGACAACCATGTATGTATGTATGTATACGTACAGGTAGTACACTAGTACACATGTGCCTGTTATTTAATTAAAAACTATTGCCAGTTGTGCTCACAAAAAAGTTAACAAAAGTGTGTATATTTTCGACTTATGTATGTATGTCTCACATGTCTTGATTATTTAATTGGGCCATGTGTGAAATTTTAATGAATTGTAGTTGTAGTAGAAGTAGTTGAAGCGCTTTACCCAAAAATCCATACGAACATCAGTTCACAGTGTGTACACACTGGCGCTGTGGGGATGCGAAAAGTTTTGATTAAACTAAAGTGGAGTAGAGCACAGCATAAGCTATATAAAACGAGAAGAAAAATCTCATTTGCACACAGATAAACGTAATTAGTTAGTTTATACAGTTAAGAAGTGTATAAAATTTCAATTGGATAATTTTAATAATTTGCAAATGCAAAACAAAATAGCTTTAAAATACATTTTCTAATTTGTTTCCTGTAGATTAATTACTCTTGATGCTCTGGGTGATTATGATTGGATAATTTCCTGGAAATACAAGAAGAGGCTTACCATAGACAAGACAGTTATTAATAAAAAATATCAATGTGATAACAATTCAAGTACAAATGTGCTAAACAAACATATATTTATTCCTAGAAATACTCCTGATAGCATATTTTTTAGCGGGGGTTTTGCTGTGCTCGTGGCGAAAAGTTGACAATGGCCAAAATCTGATAAGTGCGAGGGTGGTTGAGGCTGGCCAATTAAATCCATCATCGCCGATAACAGGCTATACAAACAAAATAAATATATTTTGCGTTCTCACTTGTTTGTTTTTTATGAAACAATTTTTATTAGATTATTAAAAGTTCCGCTTTGCAACGCAAAAGAGATCGGTAAACAACAACGGAACCTTGAACGGAAATGCAGAAAGCTCTATAGAGAGTGAGAGAGAGCAAAAGCTTTTGCATGCTCATGCATTTTTCTGTTCCTTGTTGTTGTTGTAGGTCAGTGTTCCACACACTCTGAAAATTTGTTGCGGCTGTGCTTCGTTTGTGTTTGTGTTTGTTAAATGAACGGGAATTACTTGTTGACACATAATTAAATGTAAAATGCGCACTTTGCATATGATAAATGCAATGAAAACTTTTATATAAAAAATGTTGCCACGTGCTTAAACATTAAATACACTAATAGCAGAGGCGGCTTATTTTTGTAATGGGTAAGTAGATATATGAATAAATGTGTGAGCTTGAAATGATTAGGGATTTATTTGGCTTTTTCAGTTGATCTCAGCTTTTAATCAGGCTTATGTAAAACTTAATTACATTCAGTTACTTAATGAATGATGCTTGCTGCACTCTTGGATCGCTTGGATCCTTATGAAACCCCAAATCGTCTACATCCTCACTTGATTCCCGTACCCTTTTATGCATTGACGAAATTGAAAGCTGCTTTGCTAAAATTGGCATGCTTGATATCATATAAATCTACTTATGTATGTGTGCATTTAATTACTCAACAAGCTTTGATGCTTTCATTAACAGCTCTCGCCTAGGAGTTAAGTTTTGCCTGTTACTGTTACTTGCACACATGCATTGCATATGTAGAACATTTTGTTGTTTATTTTTGTGCGCTGGCAACCGCAATAAAGTGCGAAGGCGGCTGCACACGCACACTCACACATGCATACATACTTACACTCGTTGAAAATAATTAAGTTGTTTATCTTAATGCAAGCAATGCTCCTGCTCGCAAGTAACTGTTAATTACACTACTCTGAGCGCCTCATGCAAAAAGTACAGTAAAAACAACAAGGAGATGAAAGCGTCATGCGAAGAAGAAGAAGCAGCGCAATGTAAACTTTCTATTAAAGTGAAACCAGCATGCGAAGTACTCGCACACACACACACGAACAGGCGCAAGACATTTGAGGCTTACTGAGGCAGCTGAGCTGCTTGCTGCTCCTTTAGCTACTTTTCTTTTATTCTCTTTCTCACTCTCACTCCACACACACATTTTTGGTTGGCTCAGCTCGCTCAAGTGCGCATTGCGCAAGCCAATTTAAATTTTAAAATAAGCACATTAACTGCATGCTCTACCCATCCCACCCACACACTCACACGCACCCACACACACGCACGCTTGCATATTTAATTTGCTGCAGATTTACGCCTTTTGTCATGCTCCTCTCTCGACTTTGCCATCTGTTTCATTGTTACAGTTTGAAATGCACTGGATTCAGTTTTTTTGCCCCTTGCATAGTTAAGAACTCAGTACAGTTGTTGTTGTATATTCATAATTCGATTTTAATTATTATCCATATCTGCTTATAGAGAGAAGAACTAATCGTTAATTGGTTTTACAAAAAATGTATAAACTAACTATTTATTTTTTTTTTTCATTTCCTGCTTAATTTTTTTTTGGTTTTTGCATAATTACTAATCATTTAATTTAATTGATATAAATGTGCGATTAACTGGCGTTTAACATTATAAATTCGATTAAATCGTTTTTTCTTGAAATATTTTTTATGCATTAAAACATAAAACTAAAAAA
Source organism: Scaptomyza pallida (assembly GCA_018152965.1). Lineage (NCBI taxonomy): Eukaryota > Metazoa > Arthropoda > Insecta > Diptera > Drosophilidae > Scaptomyza > Scaptomyza pallida. The sequence continues at coordinate 740,414 of JAECXP010000008.1, forward strand.
AAAAATAGTTTTGGTATACTTAGGATCTTGTTGAGACCCAATGCTGATATGCTGTCAAAGTTCCTACATAAGTAAAGGGAAAATACCAAAAACATAAATAATATTCTATTTACAATTTGTATCTAACACAAATGACTAAAATGTTATCGATTAACAATAGTATTATGTTTTGTTGGAAGAACTATAGCAATTTACGAGTTATTATTGACTTGTCATATTTACAGGAAATTTGGAATAAAAAAGTATTTCTGTGTTCCAGTTTTTCGGAATGATAGTTGAACAGTAAAACTCTTTTTGTACTGATATTTGATAGTATCGGAAACCTAGGTGTGCTATATTACATAAATCGGATTAGGACTCAAAAACTATGCTCCCATTTCAATAAATTGATATGTAATATTCGACAAAAACGAAGAAAAGTAATTGATAAAAATGGGAAAAATGGTTCAAGATGGACAAAAACTAAGAGTTAGATGCTTCCTAGTTGTATTCTAAGTAAGTTTAGGTATTTTATTTACTGGCTTGAATTTTATATTTTATAGCTGTTTTTTATGTTTGTCACTCGTTCAATGATTGTGCTTTTGCATAATTTTTCTCAATATTTCAACATTTAAGCTTTAGCTCATGAATTTATTCATATTTATTAATTACTTTGGGGGTATTTTGTGGTATTTTTATGGTATTTTTTGTTTCTCCAAAAATCACAACGACTTGAACTGTTACAGAAGCATACTCTATGGCATATACTATATATGGGAGGGAGGGTTGGGGTTGGGTTGGGAGGAATCGCTACCAATGTTAAGGGCTATAAGTCTATATACAGCAATAAATATGTTTCGGGTTTTTTTTCTGGGCTCAATTTCTAGTTATGTATATGTATGTATAAACTACTAATTATAGGATACATTGCATTGTGCTCATAGTATGTAATATATATGTTTTAACATGTTCGGGCAGGGTTAAAGGGATGGTAAGATTGTAACTGTCTTATAGGATAAGTTATTGGCATTAATCGCATGCTTTATATAATATATACAATACTGATACAACCTAGCAAGTGTTTGAATTTAAGATGGGGGCCATTAACAATTGGGGTAGCCCCACACTTAGTGTAGTTCTGCGGGTTCACTCGATATACCTAATGGGTGTTTAGTTTACAAGCAAGTTATCAACTAGTTTAAATCTATCAACTTAATGTATTTGGCAATAAGTAAAATATGTTTTTGGTACTAAGATCAATTTTGAATATTTTTCTTTTAAACAGTCTTATGAGAGCCTTTTGTTTGTGTCGCAAAAGGCTATGTTAAATGCATTTCTTCTAAGCGCAAATCAATGAAAAGATATGTTGAATTTATTTATTTATTTATTATTATTTGAAAGGAGAAAAAGGTAAATGGAATCAGCACAAACACTTTTGTTCAACGCGCTTGCGAAAGCCAAATTATGTTCTTATCAACCAAAAAAAATTTAAACCGAACAACGAAAATCGAAAGTCGCGCGATCGTTTTTGATTTCAATTCAATTTGGCAAAAGTGATTTTCGATTTTCGATTTATATGAAAAAAAAAAAAAAAGTCTTGTAATTTTATTTAGAATTTTTCTGCATTCTCAATTTTTTTTTTTTTTTTTTGACATTTTTGGCGTTTTTTAATTTAAAAAATTTAATTAATTTATTAAAGGTAGAATTATTTGGGCATGAATTTTTTGTTATACCTCAAAAGTCTTGTAATTTTATTTAGAATTTTTCTGCATTCTCAACTTTTTTTTTTTTTTTTTTCGATTTTTTTGCCGGAGTTTTTTTTACCATCCGCCATCTAGCGCCGGGTGTCAGCGAAATTCACAGGGGAAAAGTCGCGCGATCGTTTTTGATTGGTTGTTGGTTTTTTCTTCTTCTTCATTCTGCCGCGTTTGGCTGTTGGTTGCTGATTCGCTACGTTCGAAGTGCAACTCCATCTGCTTGGTTTTTTTGCAAAAACTGTTTGCAAGAGAATTGGTTGGCTGTCTAACTACTTTTTTTTGGAAAACTGCAGAATTCGCCGCCAATGGCCGGAAGATGGCGATGGTAAAAAAACTCCGCCAAAAATGTCAAAAAAAAAAAAAAAGTTGAGTATGCAGAAAAATTCTAAATAAAATTACAAGACTTTTTTTTTTTTTTTCATATAAATCGAAAATCGAAAATCACTTTGCGGGTTTATGGCCAAATTGAAAAAAAAAAATGTATAATGCTCAAAATGATATGTGGCAGTAACATTATGTTTGCGCTAAAAAGTATGCTACACTTTTTAATGCTGGCAGTTGCTGTTAGTTTTAAAATGAACCGCGCAAAAGTATGCAACAGCATTTTTCATTTGTCACAATTCCTTCCGATTTTGTTCGATTTTTTGTGGCAAAATATGCCGGTTTAATCAAATTAAGAGCATCTATTAGGCTGAAACTTCATGTTGCTTTTTCGTAATTGTTGCGCAAATGAAAAAAATCACAAATTTCCCTAAAATTATTATAAGCCAAAAAAAAAAATCGTTAAAAAATCCAAACTTCGCGACACGCTAGATAATTTTGGTCAAATAAAATTAAATTGCAACTAAAAATCAAAAAGCCAATTTTTGTTTAAATTTTCAAGTATTTTTTTTAATTTTTTTATCGTTTTCATTCGTTTTTTGTCGTTTTGTTCATTTGCTTAGGAACTAAAATAACAAACAAAATCTAAAAAAATTAATTCAATTTACACATTTCATTAGGTTTGGACATTAAAAATAGGTTTTTACATAATTTACTTAATAAATTAATTTGTATGTTGTTCTTTTCATAAAGATTTAGCATTATTATTAGTGTTATATATTGTAGAATTTGGCAATCACATTGGAAAAACACTTAGGCGCTATAAGTTCTTTGCATTCTAGTAGTTACAGACTAAAGTTAAGCTGACTTTTGTTTTACTTATGGCAGTTTACCCTTTTGAAATAGGATGAAAAGGGTTTATAAGTTCCTAACTTTAGCATATTTATAACATATGTCTATTGCTTTTACGATGTACACGCAGCGAAGAGAGAGTTGTACTACACATAGTTACAGTTAACGCTCACTAATTCAAACTTTTGACAAAAATTAACAAATTCTCCATAATTCATGATATTTAAATAAAATTTCTTTCTTCCAATTAAAGAGCGTTCACTATAAAACGAAAGCTTACATATCTAACTGTACATAGCTTATGCGAGAGAGAACGAGAGCGAGCTTTAGCTCATCTATTTACATATGGGCCACAGCTTACGCTGGCGATAAGCTCGCCGCATTATTATTATCCAGTTGCGAGGTGATCGTTGAACAGGCGCTACTATTATTATTGTTGTTGGGACTGCTGCTTGCCTCATTGCTGCTGCTGCTCGAGGGCGCAATGGGAGGAGCTTGCACATTGCTGGCAGCCTTGCGGCCACGATGCCAGCCAAAGCTTAAGGCTGCGCTCAATTTACTGCCCATTTGCTTGGGCTGCGTTGCTGCTTCCGTTGCCAGGTCATAATCCTGGCGTCCAATTGAACTGGCTGGCGTATGATGACTGTAGCCGGAATCGGAGCCAAAGCTCGAATCGCCATAGGGTGCATGATGTGGTTGTTGTTGGTGTTGTTGTTGTTGTCGGTAGTCGAGTGTGGTGGCATAGGGACGCACTGAACCCGCCACTGTGGCACTATCATAATAATAATTGGCATTATACAAAGGTTCCGCATAGCCATAAGCAGGCTCCGATGGCAACATGGGTGCAGCATGAATCCTATGATGCTGATGCTGATGTGCGGCAAGCCGACGATCGATGAGACGCGGCTGTGTCCTTGCACGCATTGTGGCAGCCATCAAACCATTGGCACTATTGGGCGCATACTGTTGCACGCTCGGATACCGTATGCGTTCCCTGTATATCGTCGAGAGCGGTGGTCCCGGCGCCTGACTCAGTTGCGCATTGATGCGATTGCGACGCTCCACCTCGTGCTCCAGCGTATTGTAGAACTGCGGCGCCGTCGATCTGGCCATATAGCCCAAGGACATCATGTTGCTGCGATTATCATACAGTGGCGCCAGATCGGCAATCTCTGCCGTGGATGAGCTGCTGTTCAGCTGCTGTTCCCGCTGCTGTTGGCGGCTGCGGGGCGTGCGACGCAGCTGCGTTGGAATGGGATTGATGGAGAGGGCGGCAGCTAGTTCATTGCTGCTTGAATTGTTGTTGTTGCTGTTGTTGTTGTTGCTATTGTTATTGTTGTTGCTGGTTGTTGAAGCACTCGCTGTGGATGCATCCTGTGCCGTGGAGGAACCCGAACTAAGCACACTATGCCGCTCCTGTGTCGGTGCGGCTGTGGTGCCTGTTGTTGCTGCCACACTAACGCCTGCAACACGCTCGTGAAGTGCCGCAGCTGCCGCGGCATTTGTCACATCCTTGTGGAAACTGCACTCGCCCGGCAGCGACAGCTCATCCTCAGCGAAATCATCATCCGAATGCAACGGTGGCTCCGACTCGCCATCGGAATCCACACGTCCCGGTCCCAGCTCCTCGTACACATTGTCATTGGAGCGATAGGGATCGGGTCCCAGGTGACGAGCTGACCAGGAATGGTGGCGAGCGCGTCATTGGGAAGCCACTTGGATAGTGAATGCTCTTGCCCTGCAGCAGCTGTAACGAACTAAAGAGAGAACGAAAGGGAGAGTTAGTAAGATGTAAGAAAATTTTTGACAATGCTAAGCGATTAAGCAGCAGAAAGCCCTGAGGCAACAACGTTAAGGACAATGTAAAATGTGTGTCAGGACAAAGCGTAAGCAGCAAAAAAAAGAAGCAAAAATGGATAAATTTGAATAGAGAGCAAAATAAAAATTTACCCTGTTAGCATGATCATAAACTATAATAACGATATAATTAAAAAGTTAAAGAACAAAATGTTATCGATTTTTATCGAATTCTTTATTTTATAGCCCAACTTTAGGAAAACTCATATGACCTCTGCCTGCGAATGAACATTTACAGGGTTAATAAGTATAAAAAAAAAAAGAAAAAAAAAAAAAAAAAAAAAAAAAAATTTTTAGTTTTGGGTATTTATGTTAAGCCGGTGAGTGTAACGCAGCTGTTGCAAGGGGCGAAAGGCAAAATAAATGCCGCAAGAAATGAATAATAAATAAAGCACAAAGCGAACATGAACGTAAACAGCACGAAACAAGGACACAAAAAAAAAAAACGAGGAGGAAATGCTTTTAAAATAATATGCGGAATAAATTATGTGGAGAACGGATTAAGGCAAAGGATTTCACCTGAACTCATTCACGAGCGTCTAAAAACGGGGCTAAAGCAAAAGCAAATTACACGAAAAAGCCAAATGCACTAAATAATTGCAAGAGATTTAAGTCAAGGAGATTCACAGAAGCCCGAAGCTGAAGTTGAAGCCGTTCTAGAGCCTGAAGGAGCTGTTTATCAGAGACAATCAAATAAACACACACTTCACTTTTAGCACACAGGACACACAGAGCACAGGACGCAGGACACAACAAAATGGACCATAAAGCGCCATCAAGAAATATGATGATATGAAAAGAAGACCGAAAGGGAAACAAGAAGACACACAAAAAGGACAAAACAGGCAAATAAAAGGCGTCGAGAGTCGTAAAAATGGCACAAAAGGCGCACAAATTAAGCCAGCAGGCAAAACAGATAATGCATAAATAAAGAATACACACAAACATACAAACATATATCGTATGTCATAATATATGTATGAGCATAAGATACAGTCGAACTTGCATAGAACGAATCGCAAGGGGAAGAAAAAATAAACTTTGTTATAGGGAAAGGTGGAGGGGCTCTGGGAAAGAGTTCTTTATATGGAGGTTTGACTGTACAGTGTTTGCTTGCCATGAAAAACGATTTGGCTTGAAGGGCAAAACAACATTTTTTGCCAATTTTTGTTAGGCTATGTGAAAATATGAATATTTGTTTAGTAAATGAAAGAAGTGTTTGAATCGAGTGAACACTGTACTACTAAAATATGAATTTGATATGTGTGTTTGGCTGTCAAGTTTAAGTGTAAATTGAGGCGGACTTAAGACATCAAGCAATATGAACAAATGAGAGTATCAATGAATTGAATTGAATTGAATTGAATAAGTGAATAAATGGAGAATGGTGAGAAGGATAAAGAATAAGAAGGGCACTCTAAGGAAATGCGGTCTCATTTTACACACTTTTTGACAATTGAATTGTCGTCTGTGTGTGTGTGACAGGTTGACAATGACAGTGCAATGTTTTGACAGGAATTGTCGTAATATTATCAACCCTAACTTCTAAAAAACAAAAAAACTAAACACAAAAAACCTGACAAAAATTCCCAAAAAAAAACAACAACACGATTTCCTGTACGTTGACAATTAAACAATTGTGACGGGGGGAGGGGTGAGAAAGGAGTTAGGGGTTATATGTGATACTAACCTCTGCATGCGGATGCTGCTGATAATGATGATGATGATGATGATGCAGCGAATGCTGATGATGCGGATGCTGATATTGATGATGATGGCGCATCACCAACGGCCGATGATGACCCAAATGTGCATCGGGATCCTCGTACATGGCATGATGATGATGTTGCCCACTGTGCGAACCGCTGCCACCTCCACCGCCACCACCGCCCCCGCCACCCAGCGGCAATGCACCATTCAGTGTGCCACGTGTGGGCGTCTTGCAGGGCAACAGATTCTGTACCTTTCGTTTATTTCTGTAAAAATAGAGTAAAAGACAATTGGTTAATAAAGTCGTTTTAGAATGTTTAAAGCAGCTTAAGGCCAGGACTTAACAAAGAAGAAGAGAGCAAAGTCTTAAGCGTAGCTTAGAGTCAATAGAGAGAGGGGGAAAGTTAAAGCACTGTCATAAATAAGAGAGAGCCTGAGCCTGGACTCATTTGAGAAAGCAGCTTAAATGGAACAACCTTGAGCCAAATGTCCGGCTATGATGATGACGATGATGATGACATTGATGACGTTGTTCGAGCATCGCTTCTAGCTTAATTGAGAGCCATAAGTTTTCGGCCCAGGCCAGGCGAGAGGGCGGGCGAGCGGGCGGCCAGTCGCCTAGAGACAAATCGATTTGTAATGACTGCAAACATTTCTGTGTGCTTGTGGAATGGGCGCAGACAGACAGGCTGGGGGTGGGGGGAGGCGTGGCACTATGGCCATGATAAATGCGCAGGTAAACGAAGAAGAAGCAGAAGCAGATACTTTTATATATATATATTTCATTCAAGCAAAGTCGTTTGATTAATAAAGAAAGCAAAAGACAACAAAATGCGGCCAAAAAAGTGTGTGTGCCACATAAAATTCAATTTAAATAAGCAGCTAGCTATAAGCACACAACAAGGACCAAGAACCAAGGACCAAGGAGCTAGGACTTGAAGCAGGAAGAATGTCAAAACAAGTCGATGGCACTCTCTGGGCCCGTTGTGTGGGTTGTGCAAACCGCGTGCCATGAAAATAATGAACATAATTAAGTGTTGCCCATGGCAAAAGACAACACTCCCCCCCCCCCTCGCAAGGCATATGGCAGCAGAAAACTCTCAGTTTCAAGTTCCCAAGTGCTTGGCATAAGCATAATGAAAAATGTGGAATTAAATTGACGCCACGTAGTGAGTGTGGCATGCACCGCCTGCCCCAAGGAGCCAAGCATACAAAATGTATAAGTTGTTAGAAGTGGGGGGAGTGTGGGGAGGATGTGGCAGCGAGCTGTCAGCCTTGTAATGTCTTGTAGGTAAACATGTTGCGCGCGCGTTGTCAAACGGAAGTCGCTCGTAAAAACTCACATGCCCCATGCCCCCACCCCCCTCTTGCCACTCAAAACAAAAGCGAAAGCTAAATGTCGTAACGCATCGGATTGTAAAAGAGAGGCACACACACACACATGCATATATGTATATGAAAAATGCTAGCCTATTTTCAGGCGTAGGCAAAGAACCGAAGACTTGATGCTCTCATCTTTGCAAAAACCTTAAGTCAAGGATCAAAAAGGCTTGAGAAGGTGAACCTAAAGGGATAAAGAGAAAAACTAGCAATTAAACTGCCAATAAAACGTTTACGAACAAGATTAAAGACAGTTTACAGTTTAAGCTATTCGAGAATGTGGCATAAACTCCAAAAAAATTGACATGTTGCAAGTGATAACCAAGCAAAACGAGAGAGAGAGCATATATGTGTGTGTGTGTGTGTGTAACGACATGGAGGTTAAGAGTCGTTGTCTGAGCTGTTTGCTGGGCTGTTTGCCTTGCCTTGACTTAGGCGAAGGGGGGGTGGGGGTGGCAAGGACTGTCAGTGTTGTCTGCGTGCCTTGTAAAATATTCTTAAAAGTAAATTAAATAATGTGGCATGCCACAAGATGACGCATAAGCTAACACACACACACACAAGCAAACTGTCTTTGGGCTTTTGACTTGGTTTTCAACTTATTTCATTTCATTTCACTTCACGAGGCGTAAAAATGAAATCAACGCGTGCGATTTTAAATGTTGCAACAGCAGCAATGTGTGCTTCATGCTTCAAGTATCCCTTAAGCAGCATGTTTGATTTGGATGCCCAAAGCGAGTCCCATGAGTGTCGTACAATTTGCTCTTCAAGGCATAGAAGAAAGTAAAGTCCAAAGAAAGTTAAGCTGTGAATGCAATCGAGGGCAATGGAAGGGAAAGGGGTAGTAGTAGTGGTAGCTGTGGCATACCTTTGGGGCAGCCAGCATCAAGGGTTGTGTGCCTTTTTCGGCATAAGCAATATACAATAAAATGTCTTGGCAAAGCAAAAAGGGGAGAGAGGTGGAGAGAGAGGGTGGAAAACGTGTTCTAAGGAAATCTTTTATTTATGTACTACTATGTTCTACTCTAGGGTTGTTGCACGTACCACCACAACGAAAACAAAAAGAAACTTAAATCTAGTGCGTGAACATTTGCAACAACCATAAAAGTCTTTGACTTTGATATGCAAATGCGAAATGGAAAACGGAATCGGAATCCGAATCCGAATCCGAATCGGTTTTGTGGCTAGCGATTTCCTGTGGCTTTGGCATTAAATCTAATTGTCTGTATATATGGTTTGTTTTGTGGTGGCATTTTGTATTTGATGATTACACAAACTGCAGGCGGCCACACATATGCCACATGCTTGTGGCAAGCATTCAACAGCTGCAAATGCAACAAACTGAAATGCTAAAAACGTTAAAAGGTATTTCATTTAAGCTTAAAACTCAAATATAAACCTTAATAATAATCAACTTTATTCCCTTCTCCCCTAATCCTCCTCCCACTTCCATCTTAATAAGATTCTTAAGGGTCTGCACTTGATTAAAAATTGCCAAGGCAACCCTGGCCGCACAAAAAAAATGTTTAAGCAATAAGTTGGAAAATGCTGTTTTGTGGCAAAGGCCTAGCAAAAGTTGTCTTCCTGTAATAATAATAATAATAAAGCGCAAATTCTGATTCGTTATGCCATCAGACAGAAAGAGAGAAAGCGAGAAAGACAGGGTTGTCATCATATGCATGCTCAGAGGGGCAGAGGCAGGCGGAAGAAGGCTGGCAAAATGAAATTGCAAGCAGGTGAAATTGATTTTATTTATTTAGCAGTCAACATTAACCAAGCTATATGTGTGTGTGTGTGCGTGTGTGTGCTTGGGTGTTGCCAGGGCTACCCCACTCGAGGTTATCTCCTCCTGTCTTTTGCCATTTAATATGCATGAGCGTGCGTGTGTGAGCCAGTGGCGCCCTCTAGCGCACGCGACTTTAATGTGATTCAATTGCAAATGGGGTGGAGGAGGAAAAACCGTTTTAATTTCAATTTTACTTTTCATACGCAATTATTTGCCATAAAATTAAACTTATTTATTGAAATATTATTAACTGGTGACAATGTTAACAATGTTGCACAACAAGCTCTACAGTTTTTTTTTCAACTTTTGTTGTTGTTGCATTTAATTTTATTAAATTTTTGTGCACTTGTGATTGCAGCACATGTTTTTTTGTGTTGGGTGGCAACTCTGCAACGCTCTCTTTTCCTCCTTTGACAATTTTGATGCAATTAATAACGTTCAATGTGCAAACATTTGCAAAAAAAAGTATGGAGGAGGGGTGGAGAGGGGGTGGTGGGTTTGCTGGTGGAGGTGTGAGATTTCAACACTCTGGCGGTTTATTAAAATAATTAAGGTAATTATGCACAGGCGACTCTATGGACTCATAATAAATGCCATTTATGGTTTTTGCACAATAAAAAAAAAAAATAAAAATAAAATGAATTAAAAAAGGGAAAATGTAAACGAAACTTACTAAATGGTTTGGTATTTCAGTTCATAAGCGTTTTAAGTGGAAAATAAGCGAAAAAAATTCGACTGTAATTATGAAAGGGTTTTTGTTTGGGCCTTAATGAATCCCTAATGGATGGATAAAAGTTTGGAACTTAAAGTATTGTCTCGTATTTGAAGTGATTCAAAAAGGAAAGTCTTTAAATCTGATTTTCTTAGCTCGTTTTGCAACAAACTTTAAAGATTTGAAAGCTTTTTCCTCGCTCTTTAAGCAACTTTTGGGCCATTTTATGTGATTTTATTATTATATTCACGCCCCTTAACAACAACAAAAACAGCTTTAGATTTAATGTGTTGACGTTACGATTATTTTATTTCTATTATATGTGCCACAACAACGAGCAAAAAATCAAAAGAGAAAATAAATAAAATTAGTTGCTATTTTATTTATAGCTTTTCTATGTTGCACGCCACACGCAATACGATAACCTAAACCACACACACACACACAAACAATATATGTTTGTATATGTATTCACATTCACATTCATATTCATATTTATTTGTTATTGTTGTTGCCGCCAGCCCATAAAGGCACAAAAAAAAAAGAAAAAAAAAAAAATTGTAATGTGCCACATCATAAATGCCACAAAAATGGCGCTAGACTCAAGTTTGTTGTTGTTGTTGTTGGCCGACTTTTTTTCTTTTTTTCTTCCTTTTTGCGTTGGACATTCATAGTCATTTACACACACACACACATGCATATGCATACATATATAACACACGCACATGCAGATAGCAAAATGGAGCAAGTTTTTGGGGGCAAACACTTAAAGGCAGCAGCTTTTGCTATCTCTCTGTGTGTGTGTGTTTGTTTGTAATAAAGATGCTCGTCGCTCGCATTTTCTCGCCCTGTGTGCGTGTGTGTGTGTGTGTTCTGGTCATGGCCATAACCTCAGAAATGATGAAGCACAACGGCAGCAACAACAACAACAACATGTGTGTGTGTTCTTTCCTTCCCTGCCCCTCCCTTCCGGTCGGTGCGTTCGTGCGGTCAGCAAACTTTAATGAATATGTATGAATATCGCTTGTAGCAAACTGTCCCCCATCCCGAAAAGCCACGCCCTTCAAAGGGAAAGGACACTCGACTCAATTTCACTGAGCCCATGAATATTGCCCACTTTTAGGCGTTACAGCAAAATCGATGTTCAACGTTGTTGTTTGTTGTTGTTGTTGCTCTCGAAACATGTTACTTCAACACTTGTTGATGTTAATGACAAAGCGAGAGAGACATATAAAGTGAGGGAGGGTCCGAGTGACAGTTATGAAGAAGAAGCAGAAGCTGGAGCAGAGCTTTAAGACTTTTCTAATGTGTGAATTGAATTGCAAAGCAAATTGAATTTACAAGGGGAACAAAAGAAAGAGGCATGCCTAGAAGATCCCATAGCTTAAAAGCTCTTTCAACTAAATATCTTACAACTCTCTCAAGCTTTAAATCACGCTATAAAACTTTTTGCTCGCACACTCATGAAATCAAATAAATGTTTAGCGATTTATTCATATGCAGCAGCAGCAAAAAAAAACAACAACAATTTGGTTAACCCATTAAAAGGAACACACACAAAAACACACACACACACATACGTTGTGAAGAAAAAAAACAGTTGAACGGCGGCTGCTCGCTGCCGACTTTAAAGCGAAGTCTGCCTTTTTTCTCTCTCCATTTCGCCTTCTCCCTTTGGTCATTTGCTGTGCGTGCAAAAATCTTTGGCTGCTGTCTCGCTTTTGCACACACACATACAGTGCATATATGTACATACATATGTATGTATGCCAAGCAGCGTTGAGTTGTTTGTGTTTATTTTTGTTGTTGTTTCTTCTCTCTTTTTTTGCGCTTGCCTTTACTGTGGTTATTTCTGCTGCAGATTTCATTTGGTTTGCAATCTGACAAGAGTCGCAATTTTTTTTGGCGCTTTGTTGGTGTAGAAAGTAAATTGTTTTATTTTACTTTTTTGTTTGACCAAATAGTTGTTGTAACTGTGTTTGCTTCTGTGTGCATGTGTGTGTGGCGGCCATATCTCACGTGTTTTTTTATTATTTGTTTTTTTGGCCATGTGTATTTAAAATTTCAATTTAATTTAGTTTTGGTTTTAAGAGTGCAAAAACACACACACACACACTCTCTAATACACATTCCACCCACAAACACATACCACTATGGGAAATTTTGCCAAAAATCGGGCATTTATTCGAATTTACATATACTTAAATTAACTAATGATTTGCAAACATGTTGTAAAACATTGGACTTTAGTGTTGCATACGAAATGTTGTTAACAGACGCTGTCATGTTATTAACAGTAGTGCTGTTGTAAAAGCACTGGTCGTTCAACAGCAAATTTAGAGGTTCTAAAAGTAAGAAATCTAAGTTAACCAATTTAAGCAACAACTGGCAATGGCAGTTAATAATACGTGTTTGTACTGTGTGTTTGCATCATTAGTTTAATGTTTTGTTCGTGTATTTGTATTTGTTGTATATTTAAAGTGGCTTTCACCAGTAATTTTTAGAAACAAAATTTAACTTTGCATAGATTAAAAATGTTAGCGGTTGGTAAATGTGAGTATACCACCGTTTTTAGGTCTATTGATTCTGAATCCAGCGCATATAATCATAATGTTTGTGACTTTTGAAAATTAAGTTTTAAGACCACAACCTCTGTTCAAATGATGAACTGTTAAAATGTCATTATCATTAAGTAGCTTATTCAGTCAACGTGATGTTTTGTTACAAATACATAATAATATCATAGAACGCTTATAAATTTGAGTTTCGCATTATATTTGGGACATAATAAGCAATTTTGTACATTTTTTTTTACGACTTTTCGATTGTTTCTATGGAAGCTATATGAAATAGTCCGATGCTTATAACTTTACCCGAAATGTAGAACATTAATATACTGATTTTCAAAAGTTTAAACCAAATATTTTCAAAACAAAAGGTTTTCATACAAAAATCACAGTTTTCCGATTGTTTCTATGGGAGCTTTTTTTGCAACATGTTAGTATTATATAACTATAACTGCTAGTTTGTCTGATTTGACAAACATAATCATAACTATATTTTGTAAGGCGGTCACGCCCTTTTAAATATTTTCCTTTAGATTAACACTTAACGCAAAACCAAATAAATATCTTGCATGGTTCCGTTATTAATTAATGCCCGATTTTGCAAATTCCCATAGCACATACGTACATTCAAACGTGTATTGTAGGTCAGCGCTGGAAAGTAGACTACATTAATTTTCGTTTGGTCGCCATTGCATTTTACGTGCGTTGCTTTTGTCGTTGTTGTTTTTGTTGTTTTCAGTGGGACTTTAGCAAATGAGTTTTACACAGTTATAAATGTACCATGCACATAGTTTATAATGTTTATTTTTGGTTTCGCTGTTTTTGTACATTGCTTGCATTTTTTATCAAATGGCGCTAAATTTTTGGCTGCCCAACACTTTAACTCCATTATGCATGTTAACTATTTTGTTGGTATGTGTGCTGTGCAGCATTTGTTTATAAATATTTATGGGTTAGAAATATTCAACTTTAAATGCTAACCAATATATGACTAGATTACCCCAAGTATATGTAAGAATGTATGTTAAAACCGCAAAAGACACAGATAAAAGCTTTACTTAAACTGTTGCAGGCAAAAAAAGCAAGAGAGCAAGAGCTGCATTTAATTAGTTCAAGCACACTTTGCGCCTACGCTTAAGCAAACGTTTCTTGTATAAGGAGAGAGTAGATGCTTTTTGTTGTTGTACTTACTTCCAGACAAACAGCGATGAGATGAGCACAATGAGCACGAGTAGCAGTGAAAAAACCGCAATCATTGCTGAGGTCGCCAGTGATTGGCTGCTGTACAGGCTGGCATCAAGAATCTGCAAGAAAGCGAGAAAGAGAACGATGAAAAAAATGAGCATGAGTTGAAATTACTTAACCGACTGAGTGAAGAGAGGGGGGAGAGAGGTGTAAAAGTAAAAGTAAAAAAGTTCAAGACGATGCAAATCACGACGCAACTCAAACACAAAGCCATTTTGCATGCCAGCAAACAAACAGCCAAAAAAACAACAACAACAACAAGATGAGCAAAAATGCTTGTAAGAAAGAGCAGAAAATTTGGGTAAATATGCCTAACGAATAGCAAACAAAAGAGGCAAAAGCATGCCTTCTCCTTAACCTTTTATATATGTATGTATAGGTATTCTTTGCTTTATTTTCCCACATTTTTTTATAAGATGGCTACAATTGAGTGGGCCGCCAATTTTCTTCTTTCTTTTTTTGGCAATCAACAAAATTAAGGTCAAAACTGTTAAAAAATGTGCCTATAAAACAAGTACGGAAGCACAAGCAAGAGGAGAATGAATAAGTAGGAGGACTCTAGTCGAGATATACCGACTAGGACATACCCTTAACGCTTTTGCATATTGACTGAACTTCAATCTACGATATATGTATATCGTGATTCCTAATCGATCTCATTAAGGGTATAAAAAGTGGACAAAGCTAATTTTATAAAAAAAATTCTAATGCTAAAAATTCTTTCAAAAACTTCTGCCAAAGATAAGCAAACCAATAATAATATTTTTATTATTTATTTGCTTTGCGTTTTTCTTTATTTTTTTTTTTTTTAATGCATTGAAAACAAAGCAACAAAAATTTTGCTTCTGCACCTGTCGAAAACAAATACAAAAATACACAAAGATAAGCAAACACACACACACGCATAAATCAGTCAAATGCATTGAGGGGAAAAAAAAATATTTTGTTGAACACGCAGTGCAAAAGTGAAAGAGACAGAGTGAGAGTGTGAGAAGGGGGGGGGGACAAAAAAGCTGCGCTCGATGCACAAATTGAGGTCAAGCTTTGACAGCTGTGCAAATAAGTTTCGCGCCCGTCGCACCCAATGCAATGTGTGTGCACAACTGTTCAGTGTGCGTACGTGTGTGTGTGTGTGTACAGTACACACAAAATATGTAGGTCGGGTCTCTCTCTGTTTTAATTTGTAATTGCGATTTTGTGCATACACTAATTTATTAATAAATAGTTTTTATTTGATTTATTTGCGGAAGCATTCAAGCGCTTATCTCCTCCTCCCCTCCCCCCGCCCGCTCCTCTGCCACTGCCACTCTTTGTCTTTGCAATTATTCATTTCATATATATTTGAGTGCGCAAGCAAACACAACCCGCTCCCAATTCCGTCATGCCACACAAAAACGCTAGATAAGCTATTAAAATATTGACAGGCGTTGCCGTATGGCGAAATTGTTTAAACTATGGGGGCAACACTGGAAGCACCCCCGACCCCTCTGAGCAGTTGGCTTATCATAAAGAAATTTGTTTTCACATTCGAATATTATTGGGGTTTTGTTTTGAAAACAAATCCGTTGCATTTCAAAACTAAGTCAAACAAATAAATAACAATAAATTAAACAATTATGCGTGTGCCAGCCCTGGCCGATGTCTACAACAGCAACAACAAAAGAAAAGACACAAGAAGAAAAATGAAAAAAAAAGACTGTGAAAGCTCGATTGCTCGTAATCAAATTGATTAATGAGCTGCGGCATGGCATGGGGCAACCCAGAGTTGTCAAGTGTGTGTGAAGAGTGGGGAGAGAAATAAGCTCACAAGTAACGGAAGCTGTTGCTCTTTGGTGGCCTGTTGAGTGCTCTACACCCCGAAATTGATCGCTTAAGTTTGATATGAGCTGAGTATGAGACTAAGAATTTAGTCACATTGTGTGGATTTATAATGGAGACATAATGTACTGGATAGAGATATAGAATCTAGATAGGAAACACTTTAGGAACTCTTGAAAACATGCTTTGACTAAGAAACGAATAAAGTGTGGCGTTAAGAAAGCTTTAGTTTATGATACTTAAGCGTTTTAGTCGCTTTAACAAAAGTATCTTAAAATATATAAACTTCATTCTTTCGCTTGTCTACATGCCACAAAAAATCCCCTACAGCTTTGAAAATCTCCAAAAAATCACACTTACGACATTCAATTTGAATCTTGAAGGTAAAGAAAGAAAAACGACAACAAAAAAAAAACCATTGAAAATAATGAAATTTTCTTTTGTTTTCTTTTTTTTGCTTTCATGCCTTTCACTTACTTTTCTAACCGCAGGCAAACGAACGTTGCGACGTGTACGTTGATAATCGATAAATCTATATGAATAGGCGCGGAATGTGTGTGTGTGTGCGTGTGTTTTTACCTATTTTTAATGCTCATTTCAAAGCAAACAAAGTGAGCTACATAAGTGGCTGATACCGAAGAGGGGGGGCGAAGGGTTTGGGTAAACACTGATTGTTGCCCCCCCTCTCGCCGCCGCCGCCGCCGGCTAACAACTGTCGACCACCGTCAGCTGCAGATGGGGATTAAAAACTAAGCCCGCCTTCAGATAAAAAGTTAAACAGAATGAACTTATGAACACTCTCCCCACCCTCTCCCCCCTCTTTCTCTAAAAAGAGTTGTGCGTCTTCTTATCAATAACAAGCAGCAGTAGCAGCAGCACTTTCGTCTGTTTGCCCAGATAAGCGGCCCGAGTTGTATGCTTAATATTTTCCAGTAGGAGTTGATTGAAGGCTTTCCATCGGGCTACTTACCCTACATATATGTATATAGATATAGGTATAGGTATAGGTAGCTGCAATCGTAAATTAAATAAACATTGTGGCCCCTTCGCGCCAGATAACAAACGATAACAGTTTGAACGATTTATGTGTAGGCAAATAGACAAAAGTAAATAAAATGTCAGTGAACGATAATAATAATTAAGGTAACTAACTGAAAAGAAGCTGCTTCAACGATTAGCTAGCAACTTTTTAATCATGAATAACTTTTGTGGAAAGTTTTCCAAACATTTTCATTAGCATGAAAAGTGACCCAGTTTTTTAATATTGTGAAAGGGTTTTTTGCGTTCGAGACCTTTTCATTTTCATTCGCCATTTTGTGCAAGCCATCAAAATCAGTTGTGAAAACACACACACACACGTACACATACACACCTGCAGAGTTTGAAAAACTCTAAACTTAAAGTTAACAACTTTTGTTGCACAAAGTCGTCGTCGTCCTCGTCGAACGCGTTTTCATTTTCCTGATGAAAAACACAAAACTTTGCACACAAAAACAATTGCAACTATGTGTGTGTGTTGGTGTTTTAGAGGCTTGCAACAAGCACGTGCCACTAGCAGGCACAGCAACAACAACTGAAACAACAGCAACAACTGATAACATGGCAAAAGTTTTCTACATGCACATTCACGTTGCATGTGTAACGCCTTTTTCAACACTACCAACAACACTACAACAAACTTCGATTTCATTGCACGTGCATATCGACAGTACACCCCGCCACCCCTCCACCCCCTGCCTGTGTTTATGTTGGCAACTTGACGCAGTTTTGTAACCACTTGACAGTGCAATTGTTTGGAAACACAGCTCGTGATTGAGATGCATTCCATTTGTTCTACCTATCTGTCTCCATCTCTTTCTCGTTTTCTCGTTTCGTTTTCTTTTTTCGCTTTTGTTTTGCAAAAGTTGCTTGTAATGAGTTGAAAAATAACTTGAAGCTGCAACGTTCAGTTGAAGCAAAACAACAGCAGAAAAAAAATGAAAGAATAAAAAGCGAAATGTGAGATGTCAACTTTTGCGCCTCTTTTTCTCTGTTTTTGAAAGCAAAAAATTACTGCGTTTCACTTATTTTCTGCTTACTTTAATATGTATTTGTGTTAGTTTGGGTGGTATACTTAATATCTATACAGAAGCTTAAGAGAAAATATTATTTGGGAAATACTTAATATCTATATAGAAGCAGCTTGTAAGCTTAAGAGAAAATATTATTTAGGGAAACAAAACTCCGTTTGTAGTATTATAAGAATAAAGTATACACTACTGAAGAGGGTTTAAACTAACTGAATCATATTCTTTTGCCCAATCGATTATTCAAATATATAATCTAAAGAGATATTTTGAACTGAAAATGGTAGGTTTGGAAGTGAAAAGATTTTTTTAAACACTTTAAAATACATAATATGAAACAAACCAAATCAAAAGTTATTTTAATCAAATTATTTTTGTATTATAGGCACTAAGCATAAAACTAACCTTAAACGGTTTCTTTATTCAAAAATGTATTTAATCTTTAAAAGGCATGCGAAATAGTTGTTGTTGTTGTTCAACTATCGCCCCAAAAGCTCATCTGTTTATGGCAATTTTGCACTCGACTTGCGACTTCTCGGAATGCATATAAACACGTACGAATATGTGAATATAAATTCCATTATATACACACATATATATATTTTTCTTGCTTTTGTCATTGCAAAAGTTCCAGACGATTTTTCATTTTGTCTCTATGTGTGTGTTCGGTGTGTGTATGTGTGTGTGTTTTGTTGTGCCTGTCTGCAGCTGTGTCTGCTATGTGTCAACTGTAAACAACATCAACAACAACCTCGACACTCCACTTTTCAAACCCCGCCACCCACACCCGCACCCGCCCTCCACCATCATCATCATTATTGTCTTCAGAGTCGCGCACGCCAAAAAGCAGACTACAAAACTATGCAACATTTTGTAGACAATGGAATGTGTAAGCGTATTTTGTGTTTGGCATTCGCACGACATTTGATATCAATGTCAAGACATTTTGAACCCCCTAACGTCCCTTCTCTATCCATTCCTTTTGCTTATTTAAAGCGATTTTTTAGCAAAAGTTGAAGTATATTCGTGCTAAAGCCAAAAAAGGAAACAAGCAAAAAATAAAATATATATATAAATAAGAAAGGATTATTCTTTGCTGCCACGCCCAACTGCAATCAGTTTGAGCTGCTTTTCGCTGCCTTCGTTTCGACTTCAAATACCCTTATTTTTTTTCTTTCTTTTCAGCTTGTCAACTCGCTTGCTTTTTGTTGTTGTTGTTGGGGTTCGCGCAACGCGTTCCAAATTTAATTTCGCATGTTTGACGCGTCCTGCTCGTACCACTGAAACCGGTTCGCTCGCTTTCTGCTCCAGCTTATTTTTCCCCCTTTTTTTTTTGTTGTTGTTGCTGCTGTTATCCTGAATCCTTTTTGCGTGCTGTTGCCACTTTAAAGATTTGCTTACCCTGTGTTTTAGGCTTTTTTTTGACAAGGGGCATATTAGTTTATCTAAAGTTTAAACTCAAGTTAAGCTTAACTAAAAAAAGTTTCTAGGGTAATTTATAGTCGAACAGACTTTCATACTCGTCTTCTTTCAGTTGACAATTACGTCCTCACCTCCCCCTTCACCTAAACGTCTTGCCAGTGCTGCCAAATTGGCACAATTCCCGTTAAACTTATCAATTTGATGAGAGAGAGAGAGAGAGAGAGAGAGAGGAGTTAAAAGAATTTCACATATACTACACACGTTGGCGCTTAAAACTTCCCAAGCGTAGCTCCCCACAGCCCCCTCCCCCTTGCACTCTCCGTATGTGTGCCTTGGAGTTTGACATTTTTTGCACGCTAATCCATTAAATTGATGCTGATGGCAATTGAATTTAAGCTGCTTCGCACAGATTTGAGGAAAAAAACTCAAACGTATTTCACCTCAATGGCTGTGTGTGCTGTGTTAGTGGAAGCATGAAATTGCATTTCGATAAACGATAGACGCACATATCGATACGATATAGCTTTAAAACGTGACATTTATTTGCTTGTTAACATTTGATTTGTCAACATAAATCAGGGTATATGGATCAACTAAGCGGGGAGGTGGGGGGGCTAAAGAGATGGTTTCAAGTGGACCACACACACACACACAAACGTCAAGATAATCGTTATCTGGCGCTCTCTGTCATGGACCACACACACACAGACAGAGAATGAAGTTGCGCGTTTTTTTATGTTTATTAAAATTTTCTGTTACATTAATGTCGAAAATTAAGTGGAAAACACTTGAGCTGGAGCTGCTCCAACCTCAACAAATAAGAGATAGTTTGGGAAATACGTATTTCTCTCTCTCTCTCTCTCTTTCTTATGCTTATGCTTATCATTTGAAGTGTTGATGTGGAATTTGATCTTATGTTTTCTTCTTTTTTCCTTAAACATTTTTTTCTATCTCATTTTTCCGCTTGTTGCCTAAACAAACACTTGAACGATTACGAGCAACAACAAAGTTCTTCTTCTTCTATTCTACGTTTTTTCTATTAATAAAATAATTTGTAACATTTTTTTTTTTTGTTCCTTTTTGTGTAACCGCTGACAATCTTTAACTTTGCTTTTTGGGGTTGTGCAGCATGTTTATGTTGAATTCGTTATGGCTCGCAAGGCCATATGTTGCCACACCAACATCCCTCCCCCTGTGTGCCACGCCCCTGGCCAACTACTTGGGCTGGCCCTTTCGTGCTCTCTTTCTCTGACAACGCTTAACTTTTCATTGTTATTGTAATTTGTTGCTGTTGCTGTTGCCGTTGCCTGGCCAGCAGACAGGCATCCTCCCCAGTCAAGGATTGGGTTGAGTTTCTTGTTTGGGCCAGCCTCATAATGATGACGTTTTTTTTGGTTCTGTTCTTTTTTTGTTGCTTCTGCTTTGTATATTCCATATTTACTTCTTTTTTTTTGACAAGGTTGAAGGGGCATGGGGCATGAGGCAGTTACAACAGCTGTTGCTTGGGCAACCGCTAAGACTTCACAAGCAGCAGTTTTAAAGTGTAGCCTTGTGGCGGCTTTTTTGGTTGCAAGAAGAAAATGATACAAAGATCTTTATGTTGTGACCTTAAAGAGTTTAAGCCATTGTCTTTTGGGCAATTGGAAAACAAGGATAAACTTAAATGCCCGATGGGATTTGTGGGTGAAAAAGTAACTAATTGATAAGTGTTGGAAAGCGAAAAAACATAGTGTTAGGAATAAAAGCTTAAATAGCTTTATGCTTTAGACACTTCTTCTGAACAAATGTGGTAAAAATCGACTCCCTCTCCCTAACATACATTAAAAAGTTCTGTTAACATTTTCTAACGCCTCTTTTATTTTTCCCAACAATGCACGCAATCAGCTGAAGTGTCAAACACTCAACTCTTAACACTTTTGTGCCTCGAAATCCATACAAAAGCCCAAAACCTTTAGAACCCGCCACCCCAATTACGTATAGAATGAATCAGGCGCATTATTATTATTATTATGATTGTTGTTCGTATGCATAATGCAATAATTCAATAAGGCAACATACATTTCTGACACCTCTAAAAAAAAGGCAAAAATCTCAACAGATGCGATGTGAAAATGTATACAGGTCTAGCTCATTAGAGAGAGAGGGCATGGAAGAGGGGTAGCGGTGTGGTTGTGCAACCCTTGTTTGGGATATGTACTTACCGGCATTGCCTGACAGACATCACTGTCCCATTGCTGTTGCGCCAGTTGCTCCTCGTTGCAATCCTGTGGCACCACCGTATACTCGGCCAGGGCTGGCGGTCGCGGTGGTGGCGGTATGAGAAACTGTGGTGGCGGCGCCAGTGGCATGCCAGCGCACTCATCACAATCGAACATAAACAGATCTGCATCCATGATGGTATCCAACATTTTCCACATTTGCCTTTTGACTTTAACGAATTTTTTGATTGTTTTGTTTTTTTGGTTAATGATTTTGGTTGTGTGTGTGTGTGAGGGTGTGTTTTGTGTGTGTGTGTGGATGTGTCTTTCTTCCTTCAGAGATCGTACACTGCGTGTCAAATGCGTTTCCTGATCGCTGTCATCGCTGGACAGCCGTCAAAAACGGCGGCAATGCTGCAAAAAGAAAGAAAATACAAAAATTTTAAAGATTAGAATGGAATAATGGAATAACATCTGGCAACTGCTGCTTGTTCTATCTTAATTATCTGGCAACCTTAGGGCTAGGCACGTAACAGTTGCATTTTGGCCAATACTTAACGGCTCGACCTGATCCTGGTCACACTTCTTGTGGCACATGCAAAAAATAGACAAGATGCTTCCCACTTTTCACACCCCTAAACAAAAAACGAGGACACGATCCTAACGGTCTAATGCGTGCGCTGTTGTTGTCCTGGAACCCACCCCAATGTTGAGGATGTTAATTTTTATTGATTTTGTTTAATGCGTTTCTATTTTTTTTTTTTATTTGCTTTGGCTTTTTTGTGTGTGTGTGTTTGTCCTGCTTTGGCCTTTCCATTTTTATTACTCTTCAGCTAAATATACATTTCTTTTTTTGTTCTCTTTTATTTTCTAAATCTGTCGCGTCATTGGCAATTGTTTTAACCACCGCCCCTAGCTGCAGCCACAAAGGGTATATTTCTGTGGTTGTTGTCGTTTTTTTTAGGTTTATCCTTTTTTTGTATGATTATTATTATCCTTTTGGTTGCGGTTCTGTTGTCATTTTTCACACATATGCTGACAAAATAATTGAGAAATTGCGTACACACCAATGAAGGGGGTATTATTTTATTAGGAATTCTAGATTGCATTTCCTAGATTCGTTTAATTGACATTTATCGATAATTGGAAGATGAGTTATTATATGATTAGAACGAGCTTATGTGAACGTTTCTGTAAGATATTACTGTCAATATTTGGTATTTGAGCTAAAATCTAAATTTAATACAGTAATGTCATCGATTGTTATCGGTTGTTATCGAATTTTTCAGAGAAAGATAAGGTTATGGTGAAGGCTTGCTAATATTTAGGCTTTTAGCTACCGATCAACATATGTTATCGATTGTTGTCGGTGATCGATTGTTAGCTATATTGAATTAAAAATATCGATTTTATGGGAGATTGCTGGCACTGAAACTTTTAACTATTGATTAGATGATTTTTAGCTGTTATCGACTATTATCGACTATACTTAAATTTGAATGTTTTTGACAGTTTCTATCTAATCTTAAAGTTTTTGCAGATTCCTTTTTTAAACTCGATTCGATTGTCTGCACTTTATCGATAACTGGCAGTTTAACCTTGACAGTCGCCGTCACAAAATTGAATCCATCAATGCAAAAGGCAGAAGATGCTCTCAGCCTTGTGGATTACGATTTTTTTGCGGCTTAAGCTCTGGGCTTGTCTCTCGCTGAGTTTAACCAGTCGAGAGTTCTCCCTTTGCTACTTGACAGCCGGGAAAACTCAAGAGTTTGCTGCTTCTGCCGCTGCGGCTGCTGCGTGGGGTAAGCAGCAAGTAAGAAGTAGAAAAAGAATGAGGAGTAGGAGGGAGTTTGAGGGAGGTTGCAAGCAAAAGGCAACATATGTTGCCAGTTGGGCCATTTAATTAGCTGCACAGTGAGCTCTGACAGTTGTCAGAGAGTGTGGCACTGACTGAAAAGAGCGAGCCGATGGGCAAAGAGAGCGAGGGAGAGAGGCAAGCCAAACAGGCAGCCAGTCCAAGCAAAACTGATAAGATCTCAAATGAAAAGAAAGAGAGAGAAAAAAACTACAATCGATGCTGTTGTTGTTGTTGTTGCTGTTGTTGCTGTTGTCTTGCAATCAAATGTAAGCCGCTGTTGACATTGGAGATTAAAAGATATTATAAAAAAAAAAAAAACGAAGACGACGACGAGGGAAGAGAATCTGACACACAACAAACAAACACACACACAACAAACAGTGTTGCATTTGGACTAAAGAAAGAGACTCCAACTCGAACTTCAAATAAATACAATGACAAGACAGACAGACAGGAGAAAGAGACAGCCACACAAAGAGTAAGCGAGAGAGGGAGCGATACATATATATATACAAACATAAAACATGTCAAAGATGAAATGTTGTAAAGAAAATTGAATTGAATGGAATTGGAATTGAAATTGAAACGAAGTCAAACTAATAAATAACAACAAAATAAAAAAGAAAATAAATAAATATAAATAAAACCGCAAGAAAAGTTTCAATATTGTGCGACTAAAAAGATGCTCTGTTGAAAAACAGGTAAGAAATAGAAAACTTGATAAAAATTTAGATTCTGGGTACAAAATTTAATGTTTTGTGATTGAGAATTTTTTTAAAGTCAGTGAGAACTTTAAGAACGATAAGAAATTAATATTATTTTTTGGAAAAAATCAACTTCAAAGGAAAAGAAATGTTTAAAATAGGTAAAAAGTTTTGGGAGAAACAATAATTATTAAGATTCTAGATTCAAAGTTGAATGTTTCCAACTTTAAAAATATTTTTAAATTCAATAAGATCCTAAGTCTAAAAGAAATTATAGAAATATATAGAAATAGAAACTTAAAACTTTAAGAAATGCTTATTAAATTAATTAATTCTATAGGTTACAAAAACTAAACATCTAACTAATGCAATCTTCAATCTCAAAACCAAAAACTTTAACGGAAAATCACAATTTAAAAGCTTTCTGTTATACAAATATATTTAAGATGTTTTGTGTCTTTTCTCGTCCGTTTCCGCATTCGGTTACCTTTGTCCAAAATCGATTGAATTGTCGTCTCGCATCTCGCGTAACTGAAACTGTCTGCTGATTAGCTTTTGAAGCGGCCCATTAAAAGCGAACGCTGTGCACAAAACCCCAAAAGAGCGCCAGAAAATAATGAAATAAATCGTGTTG
This sequence comes from Scaptomyza pallida, assembly GCA_018152965.1. NCBI lineage: Eukaryota > Metazoa > Arthropoda > Insecta > Diptera > Drosophilidae > Scaptomyza > Scaptomyza pallida. The sequence goes on from JAECXP010000008.1 coordinate 765,280, forward strand.
AAAAACTTCAACTTGGCCAACAAAAAAGCATAGGAAAGGGCAAACGAAGGGAGCGAGAAGGAGCATAACAGACGAGACAACGAAATCGATTTGTTTTGAGATTAAGTCTGGGACGCATTCAAAGGTTCTCCGGGGACACTGTCTTCAGCTCCTCCTGTAAAAGAAGGAAGAGTCCGTCGAAGCGTAAAACGGAAATGTTATGGACGCGCCAAGGAAGCGTAAATGGAAATCAAAGTACGACTTGAAGTTCTGCTTCTTCAGCTTCTGGTAGGTGAATCGATTGGCGTAATTAGCAAACGGAGAGGGAGAGACAGAGTTGAAGTATTGTGATAAGAACGAATCAAAGTGAAATGCAAGCAATTAGATAATTGGCTTAGAGTGGGGGAGGGGGTAGAGACAGCTGCGCTCAGCAGCTTGTTATGATAGAGAAGAAGAAGCAGCACTCAAGGAAGAAAAAGGGTAAAAGGCGATACAAGTTACCCTTTGGGAACTAGTTACCAAGCACTTACTTTCTCAATCAAAAACACTTTCACCCATCAGCTGATTTATGTACAAAATGTCTTGAATGCAATTCTTGGCACTTGAAAAGAACAACAGCTGTCTACAATTGAATTGAATTGTTCTCTTGACTAAAAATGTTCAATTGCCTTATTGAATATAACAAAATTAGCTTCAGTCAGGGGTTGTATATGTTTTTTCTACCTCAACTATATATATCTTTTTTGCCACGCATTTAAATGACTCAATCGTTGGGCTATTGGAAAGCCAAACCACGTTTCGGGTCAGCAACAGAAACCGAACCGAAGGCAGGTAACAAGAATAAAAAAAAAACACATTTATTAACTACAATGATAAATGTTCTTTCCAAGGATCGACAGCATATGTATCGCTATCTCTCTCTCTATAACTGTCGCGACGGTCGAAACGTGTAATTTTAATTCGTTTTGGGCATTGGGACAGCCGAAGGTAGTCGTCGTAACTGATATGGGTGCAGCTCAGGTAGAGAGAGAGAGCGAGAACTGCATTCGACATTTGAGAAAATTGAGACATTTGATGTAGTTAGTAGAGTTTTGTGTTGTCTATTCTTGGCCTTCCTTTGGGTCGACTACTAACGATAAGTGTTATTGAGCACGGCGGGATAGCAATTTTCCAATATGTGGAACAAATGTAACAAAAAACACTAAATATCTAAATGGCAGGGTTGATTAACGAATATTTTCAAGTAAGTTTGAAACTTTTCTGTTTAACAAATTGCACAAAAGCAAACAAATCCAGGGCTAAAATATGCGTCAAAATTTATATACGAAAGTTAAAGCAAGAAGAAGAAGTAGGAGAAGCATTTTAGTTGACAACAACTTTTGCCTTGGTTTACATATCATTTATTATTTGTTGTGCTTGTCCAGTCGGTCGAGGTGTGTTTTGCGGTGTGTTTTTGTGGGGGGGAGTAAGGGGGGCTGTTAACTAACATTGTCACGCCTTAGCTAGCACAACTTCCTTCCTTCCTTCCACCCTTGTGACCACCGACCACATTACGCAAAAACTTTTAAATAAAGCAGAGCGCGCCTCGTTGAAGCTGAGTACAACAGCAACAACAACAAGCACAAAACAAACAAGCAAGAAGTAAAAGCAGAGGCAGCGCAGCGGCAGAGGCAGTTGACGTTCATGTCACATCAATGTCACTCAGCATTAAGAGCAAAAGCGCGCAATAAGAATGAACGAGCGAGTGAGAGAAAGAGAGGGAGAGATGGAGAGCTGTTGAGATTTACAGTAAGCATGTCCTGCGAGTGCGACGATAAAGTTTGTTTTCTTTTTGCATGCTTTCTCGCACACACACACACACACACACCGGCCGCCGGGCAGCTGGGCATGAACAAAAAAAAAAAAAAACAGAAACAGCGGCATTTACCTACTTCTGCTGCTGCTGCTGCTGGGGGAGGGGGACGCCCCATTTCTCTTGCGCTCTGTGTACTTCTTCTATCTTCGTGTAATTCCTGCCTTTTTTCACGGCTTTCGTTTTTTTTTCGCTTTTTTTTTTGTTGGTGCGAGAAAATTACAAGCGCATAACAAATATTTTGTTTTGAGATTTGTTCCTTGCTTCCTTTCTACTTTCTTTCGTTCCCTCATGCCATAAAATGTGTATGTATGTGTGTGTGTATTTATTTTTTCGTTACAAATTTTCGCGTGCATTTTGCCTACATATTTGCATAAGGTGCTTAGCGAGTGTTTTGTTTTTGTTTTTTCTAAGCTGCTTAGCATATGGCAAACAGAGACAGACATATATTCAATGAGCTTCAGCTATAATTCACAAGTGATTCTAGCTATACATAGTATATTATTATTGAGTATTTTTTTGCGTAATGTACATAAATTCCCACGCCGCTGACTTTAATAAAGCCATTACAAGTCACAAATAGTTTGTGGCAACCTTCTTCTTCTTCTACTTTTTTCAGGCTTAAACAACGCGCCATACATACTAATTAGGCAGCAAGAGCGAGCGGCAGAGAGAGAGAGGGATAATGGAGCTAATGGCGGCTTGGCTAACAAATAAATTTGAAAGGCAAACAACAAACGGAAATCCTGTGAGCCTTTTTTTTTGTTGTTGTTAACTCTTGCAACCGAAAAATATAAAGGTAAACATGTGTAGAGCAGTTGAAAAAATGTTTCCAATTGTGAAACGTGTATACAATTAAAATTCAATTTGAACCCAGAGTGTATCCAATGTGTATCCGTAAGATACATTTGTTCAACACTTGTGCGGATTTTTGCGTAGGGAGAACTCCGTTTAACAGCTCATTTAGCGCTTGTGGCAGATACATACTCCAAGAGGCAAGACTCGTTGCACATAAATCTCTTTTTTTTTTGGCACACAACACAATTTATGAGTTATGCCTTATGATTATTTAACCAAAGGATTAAGTCGTGTGGGCAAAAAGCGAATCATATAAACAACTTGCCGCCAAATGTGGCAGAGTGTCTGTAGTGTGTTGCACTTGTTGCGCGCGAGCGTTGCCGCTCTCCGCTAATAATTTAAGCAAATTTACTCAAGGCAACAACAACAACCACAGCAACAACGACAACAAGTTAAACAAAGGTGTGTTGTTGTTTTGTTGGTTTTGGTTTGTTGTTGTTGCTTTTAAAGGTCGTAAACGTTTTTTTCTTCTTCTTTAAAACACACACTTTTTACTATTTGTTTATAATTAAAGCTTTGTTTTGTCGGCGCTTTTGTTTGTCGCAAGAATCTACTCGTTCTTCTTCTTGTTCTCGTTTGTTTGCATTGAAGTTTTTAGAAGCAAGAGACATCATATAAGAAAGATAGAGTTAGGAAGTGCGGTGGGGGTATTGGGCTTTAGGCAAATGCATTTCTATTGAATCCAGCTGAATCACACTTCAAAAAAACCAGACTTTTTTATGATTGTTTAAACAGCTGTCTTTTTAATTGTTTAATAAGGAAAAAAGCCATCAAATCTTAGCTGTCAAGTGTCTATTGCAATATTGTATCTGTTTGCTTAAGGAATATGGCTTTAATTTCTTTATTTGGTTCCAAGAAATTCAAACTATCTAGCAGAAAACAACTGATTTTTTGATCAAGTTTCCTTTGGGGCTTGCTTAAAGTTGTGAAAAGTATGGAAAATATTGAAACTAGCAAAAGAATTCACTAAATAACACTTTATATGAGAAGTTTTCTTTACCTAAAATATTATTCACTTCAAAAGTTTGTTATACAAATCATTTGTTTTAAGAATTTTCTGTGTAAAGCCTCAGATTTTTGTAGTTTGAAGTTTTCAAAATCTCAGCTTAGATTTTTTATTCGAATAGAATGTTAAAAAAGAATCACACAATTATCTTGATTGCATTACTTTTTTCTTTAAATATTTCTCATAATTTGCAAAATATTTCAATAGATTGTGAAATAGTTGATTTTCCTATTATACCATTGTGATGAAATTACGATTTTAAAGAATTTCTTAACTATGATATATAGCAAACAACATAAAGTAGGTCCCATGGCACCGCTTCTGAATTAAATCTTGGCTAAAACCGAACTTCAATTCATAAATATCTCACAAAAAACAATACCTCATCATTGCACCAATCTATATAGTTTCTACACTTATTTCCTCAACAATTCCATTTATCGATAACTACTGTGTACTAACTAACTAACTAAACTATGTCAAATAGTAAACTTCTTTTGCTTTACAGTTTTAGAGTCTAACACACAGTTTTTTATTCTCTCTCCCTCTCGCAGAAAGCTTAAGCGTTAATCTGCCGCTTGCGGCAAATTGAAGCTGCTTTCTGTTGTTGCTTTCTGCTTTCTGTCGCTTTTCGGGCTGCTGCTGATAAGCTCATTTCACTCGACCCACACTCAAGAGTCAAAGGCGGAGTTGAGTTGAGTTGAGTCCGTTTTTATTTTTTTTGCTTTCTGCCTCTTTTATATTTAATTTCGGGAGTATAGTTTTCATTCGCCCACTGACTTTGGCTTCGCTTCATTTTCTTTTTTGAAGTCAACGCTTAATCCACTAACACACACACACACACACAGAGAGAGTACACAGCTCTTAGGCGAAAACTCTCCATTTTTTTGGTTGGACTAGAAACTAACTGTAGTTTTGGCAAACAACGGTTCTTTGGCGTTGGCCGCCATCAGCATTTTTATTCCAGGCGGCTCTGTTTTTTGTACATTTTGTTGGGTGGAATGAAACTTACCCGCTGTTTTTTAACTGTCCCGAAAATGAATGAAACAAAAAACACAAGAAAACAGAAAAGGACTCCGCGTCGACTTTCAGTTGTTGTTGTGGCTGTTATTTTTGTTTCTTTTAATTAAGCCAAATCCAATTATTAAGTATTATAATGCTTATCGAATTCTTTTTGCGGCACAAGATTAAACAATTTCCATTTATTTCTTTTTCTCTTTAATATTTCTTAAGAACACAACACGCTTTCTTTTGCACTTGTATGTATACTCAATGTTGAGTTGTTAATATTATTTTTTTGGTAAATAATTCAGTAACACTTCACAATTCACGTTGTTGTTATCGTCAGCGTCGTCAGTCTTTTGCGTACTTCATGTAAAAATGTTTCGTATTCGTTAACGTTTCGCATTCGTATCAATTTCTCGTATTTTACGCGAGACGCACACGTCCGTTGGCGGCGACTGCGAGTCAAAAACTGAATTTGAGTTTTCAAAACGAGAGCCAAACAGCAGCAGCGGCAACGGCTACGACGACGACGACAACAAATGTTGCTGCCTGCTGCTGCACGCACAAACACGCAAGCGAGCAAGCACACATACACACGAACAAACACATAGAGACAAACGATTCATGCGTTCGCATGTTCAGACACGCTCGGCTCTGTCGATTCCTGCCAGTGCAACATTTGCGCTCTGTGTTGTTGTGTTCATTTTCGAACGTTGGCAAATGAACGCCACCTACGCTCGCTCTCTCGTTCTTTCTCTCTCACACAATTTTCCTAGCGCTCTTTGGACATTGCATTTGCGAGGCAATTGAACAGTTGAATTTTGAGCATCGCTGCCTGATGAATGTGTTTTTGTTTTGTTGCTGTTCTTAGCTGCTGTTTGAACGTGTTTTTGGTCCATTTATTTGTTTGTTTATTATTATAAAATTTTTTTTTTATGTCTCCGCGGTCTCAAATTACGCCAAGCCCCAACAGCTTTTTTTGACAGCCGACAATTAAGAACTTATTGGAAATTAAATGGATAATAGGCGGAACTTTGACTTAAGACGCGTTTCTAATTTCCATATGCAAAATAAACTGTAAAACAAATTTATTGCAAAATAGGCAAAACAGAGAAGGAATATATACAAAAGAATGGAAGTAATTTCGAATTATTTTAAGCCGTTAGAATTTCGAAAGGATTTGCAGCTTTTGCATGCAATTTACAGTTATATATGTACATGTTGTTTAAACGCAGCTGTGTTTTATGTTCTAACAAATCCCCAGACAGATTTGTTGGCCAGGCAGAAACCGACAGCAGCCAAAGCCAAAAATGACGAACATGCAACAACAACAACAGCCAACAGCATCCCACAATATGATGATCAAGGTCAATGTCTCGCATTGCGCTTTTCCAGCATGCTGCCGCCCATGCTTTATATACATATACATATACATACATATATATATTTTTTTCAGTTGAATGTTTTTCTTCCGTTTTTGAGAGCCATGTAAAAATAAGGCAGCAACAACAAGCATCAAGAGACCGGCAGCGCATTTCGAATTATTCGAACTTCGAAAATGAACAAGCTCTCGCACGATTCGGCGTGCGCTCTCTCTCTCTCTCTCGCACGCTCTCTAGCAACATGTTGCTAAGCATTCACCGCATGTTGCTACAATTGCATTTTGTTTCTGTTTTCTTTTTAACCCGTTTTGTTTTGTTTTTTGTTGTTTACGCATTTTTTTCGCACCTTTGTTTCGGCCGTTTGCATTTGCATTTGTTGTTTACACTGTACTTTCACCGTCAGCAACACACCCCCCCACCCCGCCCGCCCATCATCCCGTTTGTTTTGTTTATCAACAATACAAAAGCATTTTTTGTTGTTTTTTCTTCTTTTTGTTTATTTTCAATGCAATTTCTTTCCCGCTGGCACTTGTGATGGGTGTTGAATGCTGCAGAGGGGGTGGTTGGGGGGCGGAATGTTATCCAAAAAAAAATGTTCTTAATAATTTGTTGAACTGTTGACAGCAACTTGCGTCGAAGTCGCGACCCCCACCCCTCCTCCCTGCCACAACTATCCTTTCCCCCACCCCTTTGGGATCCTCTTGCTGGGTTTGAGGCTTGCGGTTTGCCTGAACTCATTAGGCGCGTCAACTGAAATGTTTGTTGTTGTTGTTGTTGCCACATGTAGCGCTGATGATAGTGGTAGGGGGAGGGGGGTGGGAGGCAGGCTGAACAACCGAAACACATTAGCAGCTCATTTCATGCAACATGGCCGCAAATTAAAGGCGCATTAGTGGATCCGATCCCAGCCGAAACAGATACAAAAGAGGGGCGGCCCTCGCCCACAGATTGAGGGGCGTGGCAAAACCAGAACAAAAAACCAGAGAAAGAAAACTAGAAGAAAACGAATTTCTTAAGAAAAGAAAACAAAGAAAAAATATAATCGAAATAAAAAAGTTTTATGTTAAATGGAATATTTTTTTATAGTTACAAATTTAAGGCAAAGAATGAAAAATAAATGCAATAAAAAAACATAATAGTATTAAATATAAGAAATGTATATTTTTCTAGGCACAAGAAAAATACTTGAAAAATTCGAATACACAAAAGTATAAAAAATGAGCCAAAAAAAAAGGATAAATGCAAAGATTTAGATTAAAATTTACATTAAAGATACTACAAAAGACTAGTAAAAAGGTTTATCATGCATATTTATAGTATTTAAGGTGTAATAAACAAAATTAAAAAATAAATCAAAAAATCTATATGCTTCAAGTATCTGAAATCTTTATAAGGCATTTAAATATTATGGACATTAATATATATTCTATTGCAATTTAGATACAGGTTTCTTAGATATATGAAGTTTAAAACATAAAATTTTTTGAATATCTTAAGAAGAATAAAATAAAGAAATAATAAATATAAATAAATTTTATTGAAATAGCACGAATTTAAATAAAGCAAAACAATAAAATAAAAATATTTTTAATGTAACGAATTTTAATAATAAATAAATTTTATTCTGACGAAAATAAAAAGAACTGAAAATTATTAATTAATTGATTTATTGTTAACTTATAGCTGTAAAAAAATTGAGCTTAAGCTAGAAAGTGTTTTAGAGTAATGTAAAATATTTCAACTTAAAACTGGATTTAGGTTAGGTTAGAGTACAAATATCGGTAAGATTCGTTTGTTGCAAGACCCAGCGAAAAATCTCCAAAAGACAACCCTGAATGCAGGTGTAAGACACTCTTTAAGAGGGCGTGGTTCGAGTTTGTGTCCGGCCCTGTATGAAAGAGAATTATTCTTGTTTAGAAGCCCAAATTTTAGGTAATTCTCTAAATGCGAAAAAATATTTTCACTATAAATTTTTTCATTAGTTCAAGCAAATGTTAAGTCTTATAAAAGTCCCAAAAAACTTTATTAATATGCAAAAAGAAAACTAAAGCGAAGCTCAAACCATATCAAAAGTTAAATAATTTCTAACATAAAATATAAATTCAAAATATATTAAATTTTCTTTTTTAGCTTCAAAAGTTACAAATCTCGCTCTGTGGTTGGCTAATTAGTCATCCAGTTGTCCCTTTTTTATATGACACACACACACACACACACACACATGGACAGACAGCTGATGAGCCGAGTTTCGTGCTTTCTGCAGTTATAATAATTAATAATTCCAAAAGGATAATCCGCATGTTTGTCAAACTGATGTGACCCAAAAAATACAAAAATGTTTGTTCTAAACTCCGAATACAAAATCACCTAGCAAAAGATATACATGCAAAACATACGTATGGCTGTGTGTGTGTGTGTTTAAGCCAAAAAGATTTTAGCCCGCTGGCGAAACCCAACAACAAACAGCAACAAGAATCTGATTGTTGCTCGCAACATCTGCATAAATACTTATGAGCTCATATTGTTGTTGTTGCTGTGTGTGTGTGTGTGTGTGTGGGAGATGGAGAGGGGGCGCGGGTTGCCTAAATAGAAGGCTATAATTGTATACATATATATATTTGTATAAGTATTTGTATTTATGCATGTGTGCGAGAATTCAATGACACCAAAACAGAAGCAGATATTAAATTTAAATGAATAAGTTCATAGATACAAAGATACATTCGTCTATGTATAGTATCCATTCTATGTATCTTGTATCTTGTTGTTCGCAAGTAGACATTATGTTTTGTGATCTTTTAGCCTTACTTTAACAGTCGACCCGCTAATTTTTAATCAATTAATGACCCAAAACCCACGTTGAGCCCAAAGTAAATCAAGCAAAAAAGACAAATTTCTTAAGTTGGCAGAAAAGAAGTGCATTGATATCTATTAATCTTTAATCTATACATGAATTCTTTAAGAAAGAAAAAATAAACTAAAAAAAAAAGCAAGTTAAACAAATGTCAAATTTAAGATTTTGCCCCATGCAACTTTCTAAACTTTTTTTGTCAAGGATTGTCTGTCAACTTTCTGTTCTAATCCCTTTAAGTTTTTACCATTAACCCATAACTTTGTAAAAAAAAAGAATTTTAAGCTACACATTTTACTTAAAACTTTGATAAAAAATGTTATTGAATACAACAAATCTATCGTTATGTTATTTCTTTTACGTTTTAAAAGTTTTCTTTTTATAAGAAAAGGCAAAAGTTAAATAAAATTTCTTCTCGTTAAAATTGCCAAAGAATTTGTGTTAAGAATGATTTTGTAGTTAGTTTATTTTTCATTTATTTTATTTTTCTCAGAAACTTGGCCTCATTCCATATATGATCATCCGTAGTAAAGCAAATTGTACTTCGTTATCAATTTAACAATTTGTCATAATTTACAGCAAATACTTACAGCAAAATCTTTACATTTATTATAATACAAAAACAACACACAAACGTCCCCTCAATCCCCCTTCACCCCCACCAACTCCCTGGTTAAAGCCAAATATTATACCTTAAAGCAATTGAGTTCAAGTTCAAACCTCATGTTGTTAAATAACTAAAGATAATCTCTTAAATGTGCAACAGCAACATCAACAGCAACTGCAACAAAAACAACCGATAACAATTGTCATGCTGACACTCACACCCCACCCACCCCACCCCCCATGCCAACCCAAACACCCCTCGTTCGTACACTCTGCAAAAAGCATGTGCCAATTTCAAGTGCAATTATAATTTTTGTTTGTCATGCAAAAACAATAACAACAATAACTGAGGGGGAGAAGGAAATACAAACATCATATAGGAGAGGGGGAGGGGGGGTGTACAGGTAGGTGGAATGCGTCACGCCCACAATCAAAGTGGGTCACAAAAACACACAGAGAGAAAAAAAAGTGGAAGAAGATTGTTACAATTTGCATATGCATGAGTGTGTGTGTGTGTGTGTGTGTGTGTGTGTGCATAGGTGTGTCCTGCTAGGTGGCACTGTCCACCCCTACCCCTCCCCCTCCCTCTCCACCCTTAACGCATTCTTTTAGTTTCCTTTTTGGCCAAGCTATTCTAATAAATTTGCGCATACAAACACAAAGAAAATGGCCAAAGCAAATCGTTGGCCAGAAATATGCAAAGTCACAAGGCAAAGAATACACACAAACACACACAGCAGGATATAGTACGAGATATTTATATATATACATATATTTGTATGTGCATGTAGTATATATGCTAGGATATATCCTACAATGATAATGCAAATATACACATGTATACATAAAGCTACATATTTATATACACATATACATATGTGTGTAAACACTTAGCAAAAAATATATTATGTTGAAAAACAAAAAGAAAGTTCTTTTTGAATTACAAAATAATTCTTGAAAATACTATAAATATAATATAAGAATAATTAATTTTATTAGTTTTTAACTGAACTGTATTAACAAAAAATTCTGATAAAATTTTAATTAAAATAAATATTAAATAATGCTTAATAATATTTGTTCCTATTTTTTTTCGAATACAATGTGTTATTAAATACAAAAGAAAAAAAACATATTATTAAATTTTCAAAAAATTTAACTTAGTTACATTTAAAGTTAAAAAGGTTTTTTTTTAAAACTTATGTTAACAGTTTAATCGAAATTTTTTATGGAATTAAAAATGCAATATATAAAAAAATATTTTTAAACAAAGTTTTCGTGATAAAACTTTATTTTATTAAGTTTTTCAAATTTCACTTGAATTACATTTAAGATCTTTAAAAATGATTTTAAAAGATGTCAAGCTTTAAAACTTTTATTCTTATTTTATACAAAATGTTTTATGGAAACTAAAGACAAAAAATGAAAAGAAAACATTAAAATAAATTTCTGTTGAAAATATATTATGCAATTTAAAAAGATATCTATAAATGAAAAATAAATTTAATAAAATATTACCCCAAAAAATAATATTATGAAATAAAAAAAATTATTTTAAACTGCATTTTAGATCTTTAATAAGACTTGTATCACTGCTATATATAACTTCTCAAAGCATATATTTTGGTTTTTCGTTGTCGATTATTTTTCCAAGTGTATGCGCATGCCTTTGTATATGTATTGCTCATAAATCAGCGTCCAACTGTGTAAGCTGTGAATCGAGAGTTGAGCCTCTCTCTAGCTCTTGCTTAGCACCCCCTCATATCTCCCCTATCACCCCCTACCGCCCCTTTTACTCTTTGCCTTTCTATTCTGTTCTTTTCTAGCATATTTGCCAATGGCTTTTTCCGTTTTCAACTTCTTCATCGTCTTGCATTTGCATTTGTATTTGCATAGTTGTATGCAAGTATATCTATGTGTGTGCGAGTGTGTGTGTGTGTATCCTTGATACGAGCCTTTGTGCTCGTCCTGGCATTATTCTAATATCCATGTGCCGCAACATTTTCCAAGCTTTGACTTTGGCTCGATCTGGCGACCTCGAGATATGCAGAGCGCTCTCCTTCTTCTTCTTTCTCTCCTTTTCTCTCTCATTTGCATATTGTGTTGCAACAGGAACACCTCCACCCCACCCCTCCTCCATCCCACCCCCTGTAATTCCTCTTTTCTGGCACACATTCGCTTTTGTGACGGTAATTAAAGGTGTTAATGCCGCTGATAATTACAATCACGCCCACCCCTTCCTCCCACACTCTCCCCACTCACTCGCTCTTGGCCAACAATGCCAAAAACTTTCTGGCCAAGGACTTCCTTTCTGGACACGCCCCACCACCCACTGCAGCCCAGTAAAGCTATCGCGTTGACCATAAATTTGTGGTGCGAGCTTAAAGCCAATGCAGGCATATTTTATGCACGTAAGTAGTCGCTATTTATGGCCAAACGCTTTGGCCAACGACAATAATGGGACCTCATTTCACACTGGGTCAAAGCCCAAAGCAGATGACACTACGACAGAGAGAGAGAGAGGGAGAGGAAGAGAGGTCAGCATCGATGGGGTAACACAATGAAGGGTAACGAGTAAGAGGGAGAAGGTTAGCTGAATGCAGGGAATAAGAACAGTTGCGTTTAAAATAATATTTTTGTTATTAAACAAATAAAATGGGCGAGAAGAGTGTTATTTAAGACATTTTAAAGTGCAACGTTGATGTAAAATATATCAAAAAAATATTTAAAGAAATTTGTATAATATTAATAACAATTTTTGAAAAAATTTTATGAGCATCTTATTTAACATTTTTGAAAGATACATTTTAAACTTAGAACTAAAAAATCTAATGTTATCTCTTGTAGTGTTTATATAAAAAAAATAAAAACTAAATTCTCTCTTTGCATAATTTTTTTGTTATGGTTTAACTTAAAGGACTTCAAAATGAGCCGTCTGTTTGTTGATTGATTGATATGATTAAAATATTAATGTTCCCGGAAAATCGGTTTCATCTTAGTCTATTTAAATAATAAGAGTTTTGTCAAGGCAAGAGTTTTTGAGTTGTGCCATAAACACTTTGCAAAAATTCTTTTAATCTACTTACCTTCTTAACCTCATCAAACATAGATATCAATAATTTCTGTTTAATTTCTTAAAAGACTTGGCCCTTAAGCTACCTGTTTATTTGTTCTTACTTAAACTTAAAACTGGCAAAACATAAATCGCTTCAAGCGTAATTCTTGTTTATATCCTAGCCACGACATTAACCCACCCCCAACACCCATTCCCCCTCCCGGCAAAGAGTAGCACTTGCCCACAAAACTATTTACAGTTCATTGGCCCTGAATGGATGCGAAGACCGCCTGTGGCTGCAGCATATGAAATTACAATGCGAAAAGGAAAACAGAGTTGCCCTTGTGGCTCCCGCGCGTTAACAACTACAGCAACAAGCTGAAGAAGAAGTGGGCGAGAGGACTAGTTCAGGGAAAGAGAGTGAGAAAAACCCATTACACGCAGTCATGTAAACTAATTTAAAAAGGCCCACAAAATCACCACCAGAAATAACAAAAGATGCTTAGTGGCAAGGCTGGAGGAGTACAGGGTTACCACCACCATCAACACCAACACCCCACTAGAAGAAGAACGAAGAAATGAAAGAAGGAAAAAAAAACAACTGTCAGGGTTGACTTTGCTAATGAAGAAAAAGCAGCTGTCAGCTGTGCATTACAAGCCTGCGCCAAAAACAAAATTGCAAAAACTACGAAATTCAATCACCCCCCAACCACCCCTCCACCCCCTCCTCCACCATCAACGCTCTTCTAAAACTCCCTCCAAACGCCCTGGGAACACTGCTGCCAAACTGCAGGTCAAAGGCGTTAATGCACATTTGTCGGACAACAATAACAACAGCAGGCGGGCAGTGGATGAGGGGGAGCGGTGGGAAGGTCGATGTGGCTCGAAAGTTGGGCAAAAAGGAGTTGGATTTGCTTCTGGTTTTCGAATTGGTTGCCTTCTGTAACAAGTGTCCGATTTTTGTACCAAAAAAAAAGAAGGGAAAAATGTGCGAAAAACAATTTATGAAACTGTCCAATGTATAGAAACAACAACAACAAGAAAAATCAATGAAGAAAAATGTGGCAAGAAACTTGAAAAAAAGTTAAATTTGTCAAAGTGTAAAATGTTACAAACAAAGTTCAAATACACTTTCTGTTTTTATTTTTGGTAATAAAAATGGAAAAATAGTTTTCTATTTTTTTTAAAACAAATTTTTATGTGAAGGGATAAGATTTCCAAATTTTGTATTTAAAGACTTTTTTCTTCTTGAGATCCACTTAAACAAAAAAAAAAAAAAATAATAACACTTCAAATATTTGTACATTTTTTTTATTGTTGAAAAAAAATCACATAAAATATTGTATTTTACCAAGTTCGTGTTACCCTTTATTAGAGTATATAGCTGAGAGTCAATTGTTTGGGAGTTGGCGGAAAGAGAATGGAGAATGGCGACAACAATGTCACGGCAAAATCAATTGAAAGCAAATTATAGTTTGCTGCAGTTAGATAAGCAATGGAGCAATTGGCAAACGCCCTTCCCAAACCCAAACCCATTGATGTCCAACTCCCTTTCCTCCCACTGAGTAACTGAGTTATGGGGCAAGTGTGAAATGGAAACCGTGTAGCTTTTCCAGTTTCTTTCCCCCCTTTTTTTTAGAACTTGCGAGATAAAGTGACGGCCCGAGGCGGCTGGACAATTTAGTCGCAGAAGCAAAGGACAAGAGAAGAAGTTTTTGGGTCAATTTGCCAGGCAGTGCAACGGGGAAATCTGAGAGCACAAAGCAGAGGACGAAGACGAAGAAAAAGCTCACAAAAAGGGGAGGAGCAATGTCTAAGAAATTGAGCTGAAATCTGATGATGAGCTGCATTTGTAATTATGCCAGGCAATTAAACGATTAAGCCAAGCGCCAAATGAACCAAAAGCTGCCAAGAGGGGAAAGAAATGTGTGTGTCTGGGGATTTCTAAGGATAAACCTGTAACTAATTAAAATGATACATGGCTTAAAGGGAAATCCAGAAGTGTGTGAAGAATGCGTAAGTTATAAAGAATAAGTTGATTAAAGAGATTTCAATGGTTGAGGCTAGAAAAAACTTAAGACTTCAACGATTTACATATATTTTTTGCCCCAAAGAAATCAACATAAAACATTTACAATTGTGTTTAAAGTTGAGAATCCTTTTGCCTATGGCAATTGCTTTGTTATGCGTGTGGTAAATAGTTACACACACTACACACTTTTTAATCCCCATCGATGTTGGTCACAGCTCGCCCCAAGACCAATGTGAAACACAAGACAGCTGGACATGGATATGGGAATGGGAATGGGGATGGGAGCTTTGGAAACATTACAAGCTGAAAGTCCGAGGATCAAGCAAAAACTTTCATTTATGTTCAACGCACGGCCATAAAACTTTCCAAAGGGGCTGGGGGGCTTGTTGCATGAACAGACCAAAAAAGTCGGAAGTTGCGAAAAGTGCGAGTGTTCCTTGTTGTTATTGTTGGCTGTAAGGGGTGAGGGGTGGTGAGGGGTGGGAGGGTGTTCGGGTTGAGTGCTAGAATAGTGTTGCAGTCTCTGCAGCTGGCAAACATATTTGGCAAAAAGGCGGAAACGGAAATATTCGCACCATGCCGAGACAACAATACTAAAGAACTTTTTGGGCCATTTCAACGGCTGACAAGAGCAGAAAAGGGAGCGAGGAGTGCGAAGGGAGATGGGGAAGAGATAGACAGTTCAAACTCCCAACTTCAACCCTCAATCACAAACTCATTGCTTGGGAAGACTCTAACAGTTTGTCAGTACTTTTGCAGGTTTGTCAGTTGTTATCCCCCCTCTTCGCTCCCCTGCCTATTCACTGTCTGTGTAGTGCCTTTAGCTTCTCCATCTCATCTCAAGTCATCTCATCGTGTTGCTCGTATCATTTCTTCATTCTTCCTTTTTTTATGTGTACATATTTCTAAATGCATTTTTGTTGTTCAATTTCCAAACTGCGTCTGCAATTTTATTTGCAGTTTCCTTTTCTGTGCAGAAATCACCCAATTCCCACCCATTGCCCAGTTCTTTATTTTCATTTCTTTTTCCCCACTTTTGTCCATTGGCATTTTTAGTACCCTATAGCCATAGAAAGTTAAGCTCGGGACGGCGAAATCATTATGTGAGTGTGCAGAAGGTAGGTTAACGAAAAGCATCAGTGAGTATTTGGTATTTTGATTATTAAGGAGGTTTGTATCATTACAATCTTAGGATCTTTGCCATAAAGAACTTCTAGGACTGGAAAAAAACTTTACTTGGAAAAACTATGTAAAAATTAAGATGAAATAATCACAAAAAAATAATCACGCTCTTAATTTAAAGAATAATTAACATATCTTATCATTAAAAATGAAATTGGATCACTTGGAACACAAATATATTAGATTCTCGAGTTAAAGCTTATGTATTTTACAAGAATTTCCCTTGTTCTGGTATCCTTCATATTAGTTCACAAGAGCTCAAAAAGGAATTTATTTATGACCCAAAAGTTTATCCAAATATTCTTATATTAGTTTTTGAGATATCTTTACCGAAACCAAAACGATTAAAATATATTTTACGGTATTTTTCAGTCGAGCCATTCTTTACGAAAAGTATTTTTTGCTTGCTTCTTTTGGCCACATTGGAAATGTGATAAGCAAAGTTCTCAGGCACGGTTTGTGGTTGAAATTGTTAGATATTTGAATCTAATTAGGATATAATGACACTTTTTTCCACTCTCTAAAGCAAAGCTATCTCTTTTGCTCCAATCTCTCCTCCTCTCCATCTCTTTTGCCTTTTTTGCATTTTCATTTGAATGTCTGAGCAAATGCAACATTTTTTTTTTGTTCAGTCTTAACGCAAGTGTTCCATCAAGCTGTGATGCCTTTCTCTTTCTCAATTGAAGCATATTGTGAAATTATGAGATTCTATTTAAAGTTTTTCTGGCATTGTCATGCTAATTTGGGTTTTAAATCTTTTTATTTCGTTCTTGCTTTTCCGTTCTTTGTGTGGCAAAACTTTCTTGTTGAACAATTACATATTTTGAGGAACCTTTTGCTTGAAGGCGAATGAGGAAAAAAAAGCTGCCTGTGCCATCAATAAAATGCAAAAACTTGTCCAAACTTGGTGAAATGCATGGAAAAAGGAAATCAAATGCCTGCTGTGCCAGGGTTGCCATTATCATCACAGCAATATTTGAGTGTTGCTTGAAGAGGGGGGAGGGGTCAACAAAAAATTGAATAATTAAATTAGAAATTGCCACTGCTGTCGCATTGGACAACAAAAGCGCGCCAAATTGGCTGCCAAGCACTGACAGAGAAGAGAGAGAGCGAGAGAGTGAGTCAAACAGAGTTGCCCCCTTTTTGTCGCATACTGTTGTTGTTGTTTCTGCTGCTGTGACTGACGCATGCAAAAATTTCCGCATTGCAAGAAGTGAAAGGGGGAAAACACACTGGCGACAAAAAAAAAGTGACAGCTGCTCTGCTCAGCCGCCAAATGTAGAAGGAGTAATGCAGAGCTAATAGACTAGAGGGGAGATGGGTTGGAGTGGGGTGGGGTGGTTGCAAACACTTTTCGCGTGTAGCGTAATTTAATTAAATTTGTTACAATTTCAGCAAAAAAGCACTTACGAGTTACATTGCAAAAGTAAATGATTCAATTGTGATATTAAGTATGAAACTTAACAGCAATGAAACGAAAGGCAGTAAGCAACTAATTAGACAGGCAACGGATCGTATGACATATATCTTTTAAATAAACACTATATATTTGACAAAAATATTGTTAAAAATAAGCTATCGGCTATTTTTGGCTTGAAAACCGTTGCCAAATAAATGATTAAAAAATATTACATTAGAATGCATTCTTGATAAATTTTAATTTTACTAAAATCCTATTTAAAATCTTTTGTATTAACAAATTTCATAATAACTTGAAATCAAAATTCGATTACCAAATGGAATATCCTGAAAGACTTTTATTAACACTGCATTTATATCTAGAACCTCGATTTATGCCAGATTTCCATGATGAAAACTTGTGACCAAAAAGGTCTTCCTTAAATTTTACCAGATCTTCAAGTTTAAAAACCTAAAATTTTTGGTATAAACTTTCAAAAAATACTGCATTTAAATCTATGAAACGATGAATTTACTCGATTTTAAAGTCAAAAATATATGACCAAAAAAATTAACTTGGGAGTTTGTCAAAACGAAATCGATTTTTGAATGCAAGACTTCATAAATCTTGAATTGAGCTTCAAATTAATTCTGCATTTATATCTGAAACGCGATTTTTCATCGGTTTTTATAAAATCCACTTGCAAATCGTTAAAAACTTTCGATCGCATAACTTTTGACCATTATTCATTTTTATGTTGAAAGTCTTAAATTCAGCTCCGAAATAACACGCAATTTTTAATTCATTTTCATTCAAACAATTTTATGATAAGGAACACGTTTTTGGGGTCTGAAAAGCTTTTTTCTGACTGTTGCATACTTTTGCAGAAAACATTTATACCCTTTGTTGAAACATTTTTTGGGCTTAGGATATAAAAAGAAGCTAACATCAAAACAAAGAACTAAATCAATGGCTAATCAGCTTTATATTCTCTACATTTCTTCACACAACAAATGTGTTAACAACAGAAAGTAAAAGTTAAGCCAGACACCCAAAAAAATGAAGGAGACATATGTTGCCGGCATCGGCGTCGTCCTTTTGGTGTGAACACACTCACACTCATATAATTATATAATTCACTGGCTTAGCCTATCTGATTATCACCTTTTTCTCCCTGTCGAATAATGAAGACATTTTGTATTTTCGTTGGCATTAGGCAACATTAACAAATGTGTCTCATTAGAGACTTCTTATCAAACTAAAGCACTTGCCTACATCCGTCTGCTGCTGTTGCTGCTGCTTGTTGTTCCTCTGCTTCTGCTGCTGCTCCTCTCAGGTAATCCTTTTGATAAGTAGAAAAGTAGCCCATTAAACGGCAGTCGTCATCGTCATCATTGTCATTGTGATTGTCGGCTGGGCTCAAAAGGTCAATAAACAATTCAACATACAACTTGCATTGATTTCAGTCTTTCGTGCCAAGTCAGACCAAACAATTAAGCCAACAATTCAGTGTTAGCCAAGAAATTATGGTGTCACCACAGCCAAAAAGAAAATAAAATAAGAAAAGGTGACAATGCACACACAATACTATTCTAACCTATACCCCGATCCCTGAACCTAACTTGGCTGCTTAGCACGTTGACAAATGATAGTCACAAAAAAAATGTAACACGAAAAGAAACGACGAATGTTATATACTCTTATATATGCTAAGGAAAGTCATGATAAAAACTTCATTCATGAATCGTTGGTTTCTAAAACGGTTTTTGCACTTAAGAGTGCTTAAAACATTTATAAATATAAATCATTACCAAAATATATTTTTTTCGACAAGAAATTATACTGCAATTGTTTAAAAATATGTAAAAATATGTTAAAATTATTTTTATTTAATAATAATAATAAATTAGTTTTTCCAATAAAAATGTCTTTTTTTATGATCACAACCATTTTTTTACATTTAAGTTTCATCTTCCACAAAATATTACACATTTCCAAACCAAAATCGATATAGCCTTTTAAAGAGCATTCAAAGAAACTGCTGACATGGTAGCTGCTAGAGGGGGGGCTCTTAATGCCTGATGTGTAATCCTTTAACCTGCCGCCAGACGACAACTCAATTTTTGGTTTTATTTTATTTTTTTCGGGTCAAAGCGCACCGCCAGTTGGCCAAGAATAATGGCCAGGCCGATTGAGACATTGTGCGTGAATCGAGTTTCAGTCTGAGTCGTCGCTTTTATCACTGGTGACAACAACATAAGTTGCAAGACATTTGTACAGGTAGACGACAGACGGCAGCCACAAAAGGCAACCTCAAAGGACATTTTTGTACGTCTCAATGCACAAAAGGGAAACAGAAGACAGAGAGAAAAAGTGAAACTATTGTGCAATTGGCACAATTAAACATACTGTGGCCAGCGGTGGCGGCTAACTTTCTAGAGGTTTCAGCCGAAAATGTCGAAGTTGAAGAAAGAATCTGGGGCAAGTTCAGCGCACGACATCAAAGTGAAAATTTTGTATTTGCCAATTGTTTGATTGTTTGGCACAAATGTTTATGCTTGACTGCGAGGACAAACAAACACACACCAGGGATATAGAATTTTCTAAGCAGGCGGCATTAGTTGAATCAACACAAAACGCAGAATTTAAGGGATAGTTACAACATATTTACTTGTCTTTCTCTTTATGTATCCTGGGAAAATTCAACCTCAAAGCGCTGAAAAACCGCATGGCGAAAACCTCGAAGCAAAAGTTCCATGTCCAAAGCATGCCCCAAGTGGTGTCGTGTGAAATGCAAAACTCGCGTCAAAAACGCGCCAAGAAATAATTAAAATTGATATGGCCCGAGTGCCCGAGTACGCATACAGAGCGCAGTTCAACCAGGCGCAGCCAGGCTGCCTGCCAGCCTCTGAGTGGAATTCACAGCGAACACACAGTAGCACTGGCAAATATTTTGACAGACATTTTCAAAAACTAAAATGCCGCACGCCAAGCACAGACCAAACCAGAACACAGACCAGGCCAGGCAGCCACGTCCTGGACGAACCTGGAACACAAAACCCAAACCCAAGCCCAAAACCCAAAAACTTGAGCTGTGAGCTGCCAGTTGGGAGCTTGAAGGGTTGCTCACTTGTAGCATAATTTGATTAAAATTTGCCACGGCAAGGCCAACAACAACAACAACTATACCATATACTATATATTGTATGCAGTGAAACGGGTTGGAGGTTTTTGGGTTTTTGGTTACTGCATTCGCGCGCGCTACTCAGTTGTGGCCTTCACAATATTCCTTGCCGCCTTTGAGAATTTTACACGTTTTTGCGCGCTTCTGACGTTGACGTGGGCCGCTTTGATTTTGCGTTAAAGGTAAATGTTTCTTGGTAATGGAAAAACCTTTAAAATTGATTCAGAAGAGAACAAAATATGAAGGTAGAATTATTCATTAGCATACCTGAAAAAAAATAAATGTAGTCTGTATAGATATAAAATGATATCAAAAATATGAAAAAGTTGAAATACATATTATTATAATATAAAAATAAATATATATTTATGCTGGAAGAAAACTATTATAAATATTTTGTAAGTATCAAAATAAAGTCATTTATCATATTTTTGTGATAATATGCTCTAAAAACTATCCTTAGGAATTTAATATTTCTTTTAAAACATACTCTTACATCCTGCAAGAGTGTATTTGAAAATCTGCTTCGCACCAAACTTGTTCAGCTGCAAATGTTTTATGATGTATAATTATACCCTTTTGGTTGAATCGGCTAAGATGGTCGCCGGCCATAAAGCGTGTTCCCCCAGCCGTTGCCGTTTGCCCCCATGTGAGCCATAAAAATGCGTTGAATTTAGTTTGATTTTAATGGGTTCGTGTTTATATATATCTTTATAACACACACGATTCCTAGCAGCTGTCAAACTACATATGTATTTAGTTCTTAGACTATTCTGTATGTATGCATGTGGCAGCTAATTGGCTGTACCACATCGACCTTCTCACCTCAACAGCACCGCAACAAATTAATGGCCTAAATCGGATTTTATGCACCACTCAAATTAGAAGCAAATTTCGAACAAAACAATACAGCAAAAAAGTCGCAGCAGGATACTCGGATACTCGACTCTTTTTCTTCGTTTAGTTAGTGTATGCGAAATGTCCTTGGCTTAGCTGTGAAGCATTTTACAGTTTACACTTCATTATCGCAGGTCAACCAATGCCATTAGCAGCAAATTAGACGCACAGCAAGTCCTGAAAACTGCACCACAGGATTGCACACCCGAAAACCCTAACCTCAAGACTAAGGTTTTGGGTGGAATTTACGTAGGGATCGTAGCGAATTACTTAAAAGAAGTTTTGCACAGCTCAACTGCACTTAGCATTTAGCTCTGTTTGTCTTAGAAGTAGGCTTAAAGGTTCAGAGAGTAAGATTAAACCCACAAAATACTTAGAGTTTAACCAGAAACGATATCTTTGAGAAAAAGGGATGAGACACGAAATAATTAATAATCTTTTGGCAAAAGAAAGCCTTTAACTGAGTTGAAATGCATACAAATTATCCCAAACATATGAAAACTTGTTCATATAATCAAAAAAATCCCCCGCAACTTCTCAGCACCCACATAAATCGACATCTTTGTCGAAACAAAGCAGAACTAACTTAAACTACACTTAATTGAGCTGTTAAATATGTTAACTATTAATGTTGGTAGCATAGCGAACTAAACACGCAAGATTAGCTTAGTTATGGAAAGATTTCTACACGCAAACCCAACAAAAAAAAAAGAAAAAGTAATTCCCCCCATTGCAGCATATGACAAACTGTATAAAATTGTATTGAGATATACGAGATGAGATTCTAGGAAAATGATTTCAAAAACTTCAATAGAATTCGATTTTCCATTTGTGACACGAACGATCGCATCGCATCGCAAACCCAAGTCCAATTCTAAGCCCAAGCCAAAGATCTTCTAATTTTTTCATTTTCGATCAACAATGCACGCTTTAATGACTAATTATAGATGGAACTCTTCTTGTCTTCTTGCTGCATGTCACGCTATGATGAGTTGTCATAAAATCGTCAGAGAGTGTATACCAAAGAAGACATCCATAGTACGACTGCTGAGAGGGTCTGTCTTGGTATTCTGTGGCCGTGTCAAAGTTGAGGGACAGACGTGTCGTAATTGATTTTTATGGTCTTTGTCATTGTTGTGCTTGTACAACGGCCTCGAACGAACCGAAATTCTTCATAGATCGTAAATCTGCAAGAGTCAAGACGTCTCTTTCGCTCAGTGTGTGAGTTTTGGTGTAAGTTGTTGCCAAATTAGTATTGGGTTCTATGTGCACATTTTTATGACCTTGAGCTGTAACAACCTTGAATGCCACAGTTGGGTGCCACATTTACCAGTTTTCCAGTTGCCAGTTGCTTCGATGACCGAGCATAAACAAATTATCGACGGTTTCTGTGACTGCAACTTTTGTTGTGTTTTTTTTGAATATGATATCATATGGCGTTGCTGTCGATGGAACCCCTAAGGTGACAAGGTTAAGCATTGCTTGCCAAGTTAAGATTCTTCCCCCATATGGTTCTATGGTTAGCCAAATTGCTGTGGTATCGTCAGGGCAAAGAGTTTTAGTTACGCAGTTAAAGATTGGATTTGCATGAAATTTTTTTTTGGTGAATTTTTTGAAGGTTGCGACTTCTGGTTTTTACACATTTCTAAAAATAAATGCGGACACCAACACCTCAATCAATCTTAGAGTTTCTCGTTTTTCGTTTTTCTTTAAGCATCATACCATATTTTTGCAATATCTTAAGATTCTTTCCTTTACCTTTTCATCGGTAAATCTTTTACTCTTCTTTAGTTTCTCTATGTCATAGTTTTCCCAACAATACTATACAACTTTTTCTCAGCTTTAATTTTGAGTTATTGCAATATTAATCCGGCATTAATATCAATTCAATCGATGTTGAAGAACCCACACAAAAAATAAAGCTCGATTAACTATCAACTTCTCACTCCAAACATTAATTGTCTTAATTGCAATCGAAGCAAGCATTATCCCCTGTCACACTCGATACTCCCCCTTAAGCCCGAACTAATAAGATAACAAACAAAGCAAAAGTTCAAAATAAACAATAGACAGAAGAGAGAGCGTTAGAGAATGAATAGATAGATAGAATAGACTGTTGAGCGTATCCGAGAATTATTAAAAATTAACAACGAAATATAATTTCCCATAAATTCTCGTTAACGTTGTGGCTACCCCCACCCACCACACACACACACACCAACACCTAGACACACCGCCATGCAATGTTGTTCACGCTGCCTAATTAAAAGGGCAAACAGCGTGTCGTCCAATGCAATGGAATGGATGATCATCAACAGAGAATGGAATTGGGAATGAGCCAGGCGACATTACTGATAAGCAGCTATCGAATTTAACCGCCCACACCCGCCCTCAGCCCCCCCTTGAGTCTGTCGGCGCATCACACACACAATTTGTCTCATAATCAAATATCATTTGTTAATGTCAGATCTGCGGGCGGGAGAGCGCTGAACTTACACAGGGTTGATATTTTCTAAACGAACTATCTATACATCTATCCCTTTCACTCGCTTGGACTTGCCTACTCGCCGGCTTTTTCTTACTCGTCGGAATGTAACTTAATATGCATTTTAAATGCATGCGTAAACATTGATGGCATATTGATGTTAATAATAATAATAATAATGTTGATGCCACTGAGGCAGCGAGCGATAATCATAATAATGATGTTGTTTCATAATGATGATGCAACTGCAGCTGACCACTGATAAGATGCCAGATACAGATTCCCGGCAACCAAAGCCTACAAAGATGATGATGAAAACAAATGAAATGTAACGCCCTTAATTAAATTTTAGTTTTTTGTATTTCGCAGCTCGTGCTGCCCCCTTTGGCCCCTTGCGTTTCCTCGTCCGTAAAGATCGTTAAGATCAACGCAGCACAAAATGCATTATAGGGCCGGGGAGGGACGGCAGCGACTTGGCGTCTTTAATGTCTCAATTTCGGCAGCATGGAAGTGGAGAAAATGTCTTCATAAAAACCACTCTAGTACAACCAGACAGACAGCGGGACTCAAAACAGAAGAAACGCGTTAAATGAGCGAGATCGTTAAGAGGGAATTGTGAGTTGCGAATCGGGTTTTTGTTTTTTTTTTTTGCAAAGTTTTGAGCTGGTTTTCGTCTCAGGCTGCAGGCATCAACGAGCAATGAAGCTGCTGCACAGTGGGACAAAGGTGTAGTATGGTCTTTCGTAAAGAGAATGTGAGAGTATTATACTTCAAATTTCTTAAAAATAAATATTGAAAAAAAGCAAAAGTATGAAGGAAAAGAACATCAAAATTGTTAGCTTAATACATAAACTTCTTACAGGTCAAGCAAACTTGATTAATGAGATCGCAAAAAGCTTGAAAATTTTAAAATAAAATGTGCCAATACTAAAATAAATAATTATTTCGGGATAAACACTTTAAATATCAAAAATCTTAATAAATCTTTCTTCTACAATCGAAAATATCTATAGAATTTGGATTCAGTATTGCCAAAGCCTTAGTCCTACCATGTGTGGTATCAAATATATTTCAACTTCACACAAATAAATCTCAAACCACTGTCCGCCTCATTCATCATTGCTCTGATGCAACAAGCATCCGCTAAAAAAAGCAGCAAAAATCCAGAAAAGGAAGCCCAAAAAAAAGAGCAACTGTGTGCGGCAGTCGTGGCAATAAACGAAGCCCCCACACAGCACACGACGCCAACGAAGAAGACGTCACGAAATGGCAACAGCAACCGCCACCAACAACAACAAGCACAGCAACAACTCTCATCACATTGCTTTCGCAAGTATTTTTTGACTACAGCAGCTTCCTTTCCCACTTTGCTGCGCTCTTTTGCTTTGCTGCTGATCTTATCGGCAATTTGTCATGCAAAAATTTACTGCCACGGAGCCAAAGTCACAGCGTAGGGTTAAGAGAGGGCCTAAGGGAGTGTACAAAGAGTGAGCCCAATTGCGTTTGTTTATAATAAAACCAAAAAAAAATTATATATGTATTTTGTTAGCGTTGTTCGCGGTGAATTTTATTGGGCGGCTTCAAAGCACTCGGTAAATACACAGGATGTGAGTTGTTGCATCTTCAACATCATTTCATTTTTTTCCATGTTGGGGCAAACACTCTCCCTCTTTTTCTGTCGTTATCTCTTTCTCATCATCAGCCGACTGAAAACTTAAAAATTTACCTAAAAATTAAAATTTTTTTGCTGATTTTGCTAAAAATTGTGAAAAAAATATTTTGTGATTTTATCAATAATTATAATAGTATATTTAAATCTTCGTTTATTAAAACTAACAAATTATGTACATATGTATAATTATTAATAGTATTTTATTTTCTTAACAAAACTTTAAAATGTCATTAAAACATTTAAAGGATAAAAATATTCTTACTTCCTTGAAAGTATTTTAACAAAGTTCATCTCTTCTAGCTCCTCTCCTCCCACCTCGCACAAAAATAAAAAATAAAACAGTGTATAAGTACACACAGAAAATGTGTCGATTAATGCGCTCCAGATGCTGTGGCGGCAGCACACATCAGAGACAAAGCGACAGAGCGACAGAGAGGGAGAGAGAGAGAAGCGAAGAGATGACGACTTTTGGAGCGTTGACTGGAATGTGCCTTTGATTTGTTGGCAGCGCAACATGCCGCAAGTTCCACTTTTGTTGTTGTTTTTGTTATGTTTTTCGTTGACTCCATATAGGGGCATATGGTTGAAGAGTGGGTGACGAGGGGGCAACTGGAAGCGGGTGGCTGACACTGATGAATGTCAGTCGTTTGTCAAAACTCAATGGAAAACTGACTCAACTGCAGCTGAAAGAAGATGGCTGGGCGGAGGAGCAGCTAGGAGGGAGCAGGGAGCTGAGCTAAGCTGAAAGCGAAATGAAAACAGTAACAAAAACGTAAATGAATGGAAACGCCAACTCTGTTAGCACCCAGTTGCCAACCCCCTCGTCTCATGCTCCTCCACCTTCACAATCTCGCGGGATGTGTTTGCCCAATGAATGACGCCAGCAGCGGCGCCGTGTGTGCGACGCGAGCATCGCTGGACACCTTTGGGGCCTGTCAGTGTTTGTAATTGTGCAACTGTTGAGGTGTTTTGTGGCGTGCTTTGAAGTGAAGCGGCCCCCAACTTGAAATCGCCTCGGCAATGTGTATGCTCGTGTGTGTGTGTGTGTATGTGTGTGTTATGTGTGTGGCATTCAATCTAATTTGTGCTACAGTCACAATGATATATTGTCCAATGCTCAGTAGCTGCAACCACTTCCCGGTGGGCTTTCGAGACAGAGAAGCAAAATAGAAATACAAATTAAATTTTAAAAACAAAATTTTGTTATTTAAGCTAAAAAAAATAACAAAATAAGTAAACACGAAAAAATGCTGGGTTAAAAATACTTTCAAAATTTTATTATATTTATTTATTTTCTATTTTTAAATAAAATATAATTAGAACAGAGAATAGAAGAAAACAAAGACGCTTTAAAAGCTTATTAATATATCAAAAATAAAATTAAAATAAAATTCAATGAACCAATCAAATATAATAATTAAACAATTTTTCTAAGCTAAGAATTGTTTGACATAAAGAAATCTTATATTTCCTCATAGAACAAGTTGGTTCAACAAAGCAAAAGGAACACTCTACAGTTGTTGAAAATACAATATATTCTTTTTCCATTTGTACAGTTGAAATCACAATTATAACCACTTATAAAGTCGAGGTCCAAATCGATGCCAACAACTACCTGACTATTTGGCTGTTAAAAACCACAAAAATAAGAAACACATTATGGATATATTAGGATTAGATGGGAAAGCAAACACACTCAAGACTTAGCCATAGCGCACATCCTGATCAAATGTGTGTGTTGAAAACACTTGAGTTTCCATTTCAAGCGCATCAGCCAAGTGGAAAATGGGCCAACAATGGCAACAGATGGAAGACAGCAACAACAAATTGAAGTCTTTCAGCGCCTTCAACAGTTGTTGGAAATGAAATTCGAAAATATATATATATATATTTAAAATACAATAAAACATCTTTGCGAACGAACTTAACAAAACAATGGAGGAAAAAAAGGTATAGAGTCATTAAGATAACAATCTGGTGCTGAAAATTGAAAAACTAGACGAAAACTGTAACACACAAATTGTCATTAAAAATATGTCTGTATGTCTGTGAAGGGAGTGAGAGAAAAAAAAAACAAAGTAAAAACAAAAATTAAATGAACAACATATGTGCGCAGGATAACAGAAGGACAACAGTTGTGCTGATGTGTTTATGTTTGCAGGAAATCAAAAAAAAAAGAAATTAAAAGAAATGTCAAAAAATAAATATTTTGCATACGATTTATAAAAACTAAATTAAAAGTAAAGGTAAACATATTAAAATAAATATTATTGCATTATTAAAAATAACTTCCGTGCCATGCAAAAACCACAACACAAAGGCCCATTGCCAAATTGTGTGGCAAGTGGCAGGTAGTTGCAGTTGCAACAACATTTGCAGTTCTTACCTGCTGCGCATTTGCAAGAATCATTCAGTTACGCTTAATATTTTAGTGCAATTAGTTGCGCCAAACACAAGTAAATATAGTTTATGTCAAGGCGCACTAAATGCATTTGCAACACTTAAGAACTTCGGTACAATACCATTATATGGTGGGCAGTTCTGGGAGGTCCCCGCTGCGTTTGTGAAGCGTGTTGACAGTCGTCCACCATGGCTGAAACTTGAGACCCAAAACGCAAACGCTTGTCAACACACAAGGGGGCAAGTAAGCAAGAAAACCGAACATCAGGATTGATGGCTGTCACACAAAATTTTGACATAACAAATGTCAATTGACAGTGGCGACAGTGGAATTTCCTGTCCAGATAAAGCAGCTACAAAATGAAGAGCGAGAGAGATATGTAGAGATAGAGTTTTGTTTAGTTTACTTAATGAAATGCAACTAATGTTTGTTTTCATGGAAGTTTTTGTCAACTTGTTTGCCTTAAGCACCAAAAATAAAAAATAAGACCCCAAAGATTGTATTCTTTCCAAGGGGAAATGCTAAAGCATGTGTGTGTGTGTGTCACAAAACTTCTTGGGAAACGAAGCTGCTTTTAGTATTATACGATTTTAAGACAAATTACACAGAATGTAACAGATTTTTAATGTAAATATAATTGTATAATTATATAATCTCTAGCAGATGTGCAGTATACATGTGACAAGGGGGAAAAGAGAAGAGTGTGTGTGATAAATATGAAGGAGAAAACTGAATTAAGAAAAGTGTCTTAAATACAAAATTGCTGCGCCAAAGGAATGTGACATGTCTGAGAGGTATGAAGGATCAAAATGTCACAATTGTAAGACTTGGATTTAAAAAAAACGAGATGAACAATATTTCAATTTATAAAAAACATAAAACAACTGCTTGCAAGTGTGAAAGGGGCTGAGATTCATTCTTTTTTGTGATTATTTTTATCCTAAAGTATTTTCTATAATTTGTAGATCAAACTTTAACATTCTATGATCGCAAACCGATCTTTGTCTTACACTTGAAAGATCATCTTTAAGTTTATAAGGATCATGCCATCATTGTTTTTTTATTGACCGAAATTAAATATACATATATGTATGTATGTATGTATAGCAGCAGCTGCCAGACAACAAACAGTTCTGGCCACGCCCACGTATAACGCCCCGCAGTCAAATATCTCAATATCTTATTCGTGTGCTAATCACGAGAAATTCATACGAAAAACCACAGCAGAAAGAAGGAGAATTAACACACAGTGAAGAGATCTCGAATCACGCGCCGTTGAGCAGGCCAACAAACAAAAGGATCAAACAAGTTAATGTGCTCGAGTGATGTGTGATCAACTAGATGATACCCTGTAATTGGCTTGCTCTGAATCTAAGGGTAAATGTAAAACCTTTTTAATTTTAAATGTAGTTCTGACAACATCATACCCTTTAACACAATTCTTACAGGCATCAAGGGTATAACATAAATTGGGAGTTCGGTTAGCGCAAGGCAGCTCCCCTGCGGTGAGGGGTAAGCTGAAGTAGCAGCACCCGATTGTTGAAACTGACGATCGGAATTAATTTTGAAACACTTCAAAAACAGACGACGACGACGACGACGCCACAGAGTCCGTCTTCACACACACACACACACACAAACACACGTACACACGCAACGGGGATCACTCGAAATAAATTAATTAAATATGCCCAGGCACAGGCGCAGTCACAGGCACAGGGCCAGACTTGAAACTCTGAAAAAAGAAAATATTCAGACTACGACTTGGACTCAAAGGGAGAGAGAGTGTAGCTCCCTGGAGGCAGGCAGGCAGAGAGGCAGGCGGCTGCAAGTTGCAACATTGTGTGTTGCGTCAAATTTTCAAATTTAGTTGTTAAACCCGAAAAACGAGACATGGCCTCAAGTACAGTGAAGCCAGCAACCAATAGCTAAACAAAACAAGGTCCTATCTCTTTCTCTTTCTCTCTCTCTTTCTGCCATAATTATGGGTTATTTCTTTTGGGTTATGCAACACAGCACGAAAAATGGCAAACACAAAAGGTTCCCTTTTTTGGCCAAGTCAACTGAATTTAGACATTAGACGCCTCAACTCAACTCAACTCGACTTAACTTGACTCGCCTTGCATCGCCTCGACCACATTGCCACTTATTGGCAATTGTGCAAAAGGCTTCTACAGTTTCTATAGCTTCTGGCCGGGCTGTAACCAAAAATAATGTTGTTGCTGATGCTGCTGCTGCGGCTGCCGCTGCTGTTAGCAGGTAGCTGGGGCAGGGATCATGCACCATGTTACCAGTTTTTGCATCTTTTGCGGATAACCTGTCATTAGCTTGGCCAACAGCAAAAGCAAGCAGCAGGCAGCAGCCTTCCGTCCTTTTTTTCTTACATATTCTGATTGCTGTTGCAGCGACGGCGACTCCAGGCGTTGTTGCTTGTTGTCCGCTTTGAAATTGAGACATTTGCAACAGACACTTACACACACACACACGCACGCACACACACTCAAACACTTTTGCATGACACCAGCGGGCATTGTTTCTTTGCCACTTTGCTTGCAACAGCAGCAGCAGGTTGTGCTTAGCCCTTAAAAAATTATTCTAGAGTTGCCTAAGTTAACAGAAGTTCTTATAAATATTTTGTAAGATTTAACACAAATATATAATTCTTGTAGAGTTGCCATAGTTATCAGAAATTCTAAGAAATAATTTGTTAAACTGGGCAATATATTTTAAAAATGTAGAAAAACTTATTATTACTGTAGAGTTGCCTTAGCTCCCTTCCGGAAACTCCTTTAATATTCCGCTTAAGTTAATAAATTTCCGAAAAAAAAATGATGATAAGTCTCTCTGTTCGAAAGTATATTATCTGATCAAATATAATATCCTAAAATTCTTTGCCAAGGAAACTCCTCTTACTATATGATTAAACACGATTAAAATGCTTTGACCTCTGCTATTCAGTAACCTTTTAAGCACAGCTTTATACATTTTTCAACATGTTTAGAAAATTATTTGTAGTTTTTCTTTAAGGAAACTCTACACAAAAATCCTATTCAGCTTGCCATTGAAGAACTGCCTTGTAAAGATTGATAACTAAATGCATTCAATTGCGGCTGCTGTTGGGGAAAGGGAAGAAAAATTGTCAAATAGCTTCAAAGCAAAGTGGGAGTAATCAAAGTGCATGCAACTATGCGGCATGACAGCGGCGTTAAAAAGGCAGACATCAAACTGAATGGCTGCAACGAGAGGCAAGTGGCAAAGGCTGCTGCTGACTTTTTATGGTTGCGGCTAATAATGCAATTTGCTGTGGCAAAGACGCTGTGTTGCAGCAGAAGCAGTAACACAAGTTGGAAGACGTCGCATCATTTGACAAGACATTTATGCGGCACTTGGCGTTGCCATTGCTAAATTAGGCGCAACTGGCAAAGTGGCATCACTTGCAGCCGGCAACGCGATTCTTGCCACACAATTTTTGAGTTGTGCGTTCACGCAATTATTCAGTTATGACAAACATTATGCGAGAGATATACATATATATATGTATGTATGTTTGATATATGCATCAGTTGCATTGACAAGTTTTACGGACTACTGTGTAATGTTGTCGTTTGTGGCATGTGGCGTGCGGCATGTGCGGCATTCAAACAGCCTCTTTAGTGCCCGCTTAGCCAATTACGTGCTGCAATTACAGTATTAACACACACACACACACACTCACATATGTAGATAGATACATTTGCAGTGGGCAACCGCAATATGTTAAGCCAATTGAAGCAAAATCATTTTCACAAATCAGTTGGAAAAGTTTACAGCTGCAATTTAATTATGAAGCCAAAAAGACTGATTAATTTTCAATTCAATTATGCACAAATTGCTACGCAAATCCCAACGAATTATTTGAATTATTTTACTCTGCAATGATTCATACTATATATGTACATACGAACGTATGTATGCCTGATTGCATATTTCAAGTGACCACAACAAACAATCAGATTTGAATTAATTTCATTCAAATAATATACTACCTACGTACGTGTGTGTTATACATTAATTGATGAAATCAATAACGAATTGCATAAGACAACATTAAATGTTACAAAAAATAAAATAAAAAATACATATACTCAGTGTAATGTGGTTGAGGATTAGTTAATAACTTGATATGTATATATAAATGTAGTTAAAATATTTAAAAAAATTCCATGACATTTATCTGTGGCGAATGGATTTTCCCAAGTTTGAACATTTACGCAAAACCGACAAATATATAGAAGTTGGCGGTTAATTGGACATTTGTATGCATTTAGTACTACCAATGTTCATACCAAATTTGTTTGATAGAATAAGTCGTAAATTGGTTACAATTCTAAGTGAAACACTATGCAGATGTTTAAGATTTTGTTCATATTTTAACAAAGATACATGCATTTCGGTTTTTTTAGGACGGGGGGCTTCAACGTTGTTTTGGGACGTGGCATCCAAGTATTTTTGCTTAAATTTCTAACTATATAAATAAACATTTCCAAAATCGTTCTCAAATACTCAACATGACAGGCATTTTTGTTCAAATGGAGAGGTGGGGTCAAAATAGGTGGTCATGGAATCCAAAAATCTTTTATTTTTGAGGAATATCGACCTTCTATATCGCCTTCAAATTTGGTTACGCTGTTCCTAAGTTAAACTGGGATATAAATGTGTTTTATAGTTTTGCCTTCTAACTGATAAAGTGCATTTTCTCAAGACGGAACTACCCCAATTGTAATCTTAAGTCAAATATATGAATATCAATCCCAAACATGCTTCATGTGTGAACCTATCCATACAAATTGTGTTTTTAACTTAACTTTAAGCAGTAAGCCTTTAAGCGACATAATCAGAATAGAAACCCTCTCAAATAACAAATACAGTACAAGACCATTGTTTAAGAACCTTTCGTCTTTTCTAATAAGTCTTCACATTTCTTTCAGCAAATACTTTATCAAACACTAAATGCAGTCCTATTTGACTTACTTTAAGTCTTATTTCTTTCTTGTCTATCTTTAAACTATTTGCCAACAAGATATTAACCATTACAAAGTAACTTTCAACTCCTTTGGTTCACATACCCATTTTTACTTTATACCAATTAGCTGTGGCAAGTATCCTAACCAACCCCCACACTCTTCGTGGTTGATATTGATCTATTGCTATCGATCCCAAAACATTACTCATATCTACACTCCAACATCACATTCATCTTGTTGCTGTATAGAGTTAAGACTCTCGGTTCCTGGCTTCCCACAACTGCCTGGCTACAACTTGTTTACAGTATCCAATTACCCCCGATAGAGGTCTTGGGGGCCCCCCGAAGCGACATCAACACACACAAACACACACAAACAAACAAAACGTATGCGAGCAAACAACTGTAACGACATGTCAACAAGTCCTCTTGACTGCATTTCAAGGTAATTGCCAAGAGTTGAGACAAGACTTCACCTGACTACCTTCTATAAATTATTGAAAGTGAGTTACGTTTCACATGGAGCCCATCGGTGGCAACTCTGACATCGCGTGTCTCCCTCTTCTTTTTTCTTTCCATCCACTTGTGTCGGCATCCAACGATCTCACTTATCTGATCATGGACCTCAAACTCAACTCAACTCAACTGGATCGTCGTTTCTTAGACTTCTTCGTCTTATCAGCGCACATCGGGGCATCAATAATGTCTTTGTTTAGCCAGATGCCAGATGACAGTCCAGTGAACGAAAGAGAGAGGGGGAGAGAGAGAGAGAGATCGAAGAGCGATCTAAAAAATTCAGTGTTGACACTTGCCATAAAACTTGGCCACGACTTCTGGGAATGCCTGCTAGAACTGCTCCTTTGGCAGGTGCTCCCACAACTACTGCAACCAGTTGAAGGGTGGTCAACATGTCAGCTGTAATTTATGAACTCTTCTTCTACTCCTACCAATTCCCAATCTGTTACTCTCCTTCTCTTGATCTCGATTCGTGTTGACATGTTTGTTTACACGCGCTAATTTCGTGTTCTTCTAATTATTACGCTGGCTCCTTTTGTTGATAGTTGGATGCATTTGTATATTGCTTATAGCCACAGCTAATAATCGTTGTTGCCTTCGCCTCATATGTAAAGCATTTCCCCCCATTACAACTGACAGCTTTTTTTTACTCATTGCCCAATCGCGTGTAGTATTTGTTGGGGTTGGGGAGCCGTTTGCTAGTACTCTGCTTTATTAATTCGGGGATTTGGGGAATTAGCTGATAGCTTTGAGAGCAACATATCTCGCCCTTGCCCCGCCAACCTACTCTGCTTTGCGTGTTATTTGTTTGCATTTGAAATGGACACGAAATGAATTCGCTTATAAATATGCATAAATTTATGCCGCAAAAACAAATTTCTGCATATATACATATGTACATAAATATTGTATATTTCCAGTATTTTTTCTGGAGAAAAAATATTTTTGGACAACATGTTCTGTTTCTGACGGGCTGCACCCCTGGGACAACAGAGATGAAGCTGAAAAAAAAAGAGAGCAGTAAAATTAATAGGATCTGGGACTCGACAGAAACGCACAAAGCAAACTTTACCAAATTATCAAATCAAATAATAAAAAAATAAAACAAAACAACAAAAAAATCAAAAAAGCAATCAAACGAATACATAGAAAGGTAAGCGTCTGCTCCATAAACCAAGTTCTAGTAAAGAGAGGAATAATATATTCGTATGGCCAATGCATATTAATTTCTATATTATTCCAGAAACTCTTAAAACACGACAGCTTTATAACACCGCACTTCCTGTTACGATGGCGCCAAATCAAATACATATTTCAAATATCGTAGCACAACAACAAAAAAAAAAAAAAAACAAAGAAAAACCAACTGTCTAAATTGAATAAACAAAGGATGTGACCAAGTGACAGCGCTACCGATCAATGTGACCAATCGAAAACGTAGCAAACGTAAAACTGATCGCCCAACAGCGATTGAGATAAGAGCGAGTAAGCAAGAAACCCAACTTGAGTCAATTTCATTCAGTTTAAATTGTCAACGTTTCGGGCAAAACGTTTGCCTGGAAGAGAGAGGGGAATGGAGCTGAGTAAGCGAGCCAGTTGGCAAACACAAAAGGAATTTATGACTTGTGTCACTTTCAGCACCATCAACTCGTAACTCAGACGCGCAGCTCACTCGTTCGAGCGCAAGGAGAAATACAACGAGCAGAAAAGGAAGGCGAGCATTCCACGTATGCGCGCTTGAAAATTAAGATACAAACATTGCCCAAGGAGAGGCAGGCAGCCAAGCCAAAAATAAAAAGAAGGAAGATCGCATCGCACGACCAGACCAGGCAAAATATACACTCAAAGAAAACAATAAGGTTGTTGATGACATTAGAAATTCAAATCCAATCTTAATGAAACGTTTTTGGGATCTTTAAAAAATTACTATAAATATTCAAGCAAAATATATAAAAAGGAGAATGTTTCTTAATTTTTGAAAAAAAAATTATTAACAATTTACAAAAATAGTTAGAAAAGAAATCTATTAAAAGCCATTCTAATTTAATATATATATTTTTATATTTAATTCAACTTGAACATCTATTTGTTAAATAATAAAGGAATTTAAAGACAATTCGATAAATAATACACTTTACATTATAATTATTTCTCTAAGTGTACACGCATAGATGATTGTTACGAGTCAGGCGATGCAGGCACAACTCGACTCGGTTTGGCCTGGCGACACTTGTGCTGTGAGCCCGCAATCGCTCAAGCGTTCAGTTAAAGCCAGCCCGCCTCCGTTTTGGCCTTCTGCTCCTGCAGCTCTTTGAGATAAGTGCGTGGCGATAAGCACGACAGACGACAAGCGACAAACGACAAACGTTTCATTGGTCTGCGCCTGCGCAAAATGTTTTGAGCACAGGAGCAGTCATCGCTGATGCAGAGGAGCCAAGCTATTTGGTAGGGAGCTTGAACAATTGCACACTTAAATGGTTGCGTGTAACGCACTTGGCCAACAAACATGTTCAAGGCGCCTACTGCTTCATATAAGAGGCGTTGTTTCATTGTTGCAAAAAGGGATTGCAAAGAAAAGATATTTCAGTTATTTAACTCGTAGGTTGGTTTAGTTGGGTCAAGAGCAAAAACCTTTACAAACATTGAAAGTGAAAATGTCTTAAAAAAATCACAGAATTTATAATACAGAATCTTTACTAATCTTAAAAGAATGAAATCATGTTTAAAAAATATATTTTATGACAGAACTATGTAAGTACAGTTCCTTTAATGCATTTTAGCTAAACTATAAATTGTTTTAACTCTTGAACTTTCTTCTACGAAAATCTTTCATACAAAAGATACACTCAAGTAGTATATCTAATCTTAAAACTTCTTATGTGATCCTTTTTGTGCCTACACCACTGCGAGTCTATCAACAGCGAGTCTCTTCGATACGATAAGAAAATATTTTAAAGGATTTTTAATTGCTTTCAAGTGGCCGAACGATCCACTCCATAGTGCAAAACACACTTTAAAAATACTTGAATATAGTTGTAAGACTGTTGACAATCCACAA
The DNA here is from genome assembly GCA_018152965.1 of Scaptomyza pallida. Classification (NCBI taxonomy): domain Eukaryota; kingdom Metazoa; phylum Arthropoda; class Insecta; order Diptera; family Drosophilidae; genus Scaptomyza; species Scaptomyza pallida. The sequence goes on from JAECXP010000008.1 coordinate 801,702, forward strand.
TATACAGGACAACTAGACAACACTGCCAACAACTCGCATAGCTATTATTACAATGTCTTCGCCAGTGTTGCCAACAGGCACTTAAGTGCAAGCAAGCAACTTAATGAACTCCACACACATTCCACAGCCACCTGGTGTTGCATTCTTCAAGTTCTGCAACAGACAAATCGAGCACTTACAAGTGGAATACTTCAACGCTTATCGCGTTCTCTGCATGATAATTATCATTTGGCTCGACTAATTGCGGCGATTATCTAACAGTTTAGTGGCATAATGAAGGCAATGAGTGAATGAGTGACTTTTAGTAAGTGGATTATGTCAAATATGAATGTTCCCTCAACAAATGTGAATGTCATTTAGATCGATGCAATCAATTAATGTCAAAAAATAAAAAATAAAACGGGCACCCGCATCAACTATTTCCTGCTCATCGTATTGTTCTTTTAGCTAATACTGCAAATGATAAAACTCGACCCCGTTAAAATGCATATTCATTTATTATTGGCGCTTATTTATGCATATTATTTGCATAAGCTCGAAATCCATTTTGATAAATATTCAATTAAGTGCAGTTCACCGTAACCCAAAAAATGCCAAAACTATGTTCTATGTATATATTATTTCTAGCGTAGATAATTATGCAAAATCAGAAAATATTACAAAGCATGTGATGCATAAGTAGGCAATTTACATAAGGGAGTTATAGACTTGAAGATGCTCTACAATAATAAAGTTTCAGTTTACAAAAGATATTATAATAGATATGTTTTTAACTAAGTTGAACCTGACTTTTGAAGCATATAAATAGGTTACAATATATATCATGGGCTCAGCTCTTTTATACCCTACATCAAAAAATTCACATTCACAGGGTACAATTAGAAAATAAAATGAGCGTATAATGTGAAACATAGCGCATAAAATTACAAATTAATCGAAATGCAATTTTCATTTGCCGAGTTAAATTCAAAATACCAATATAAAATCAGAATTGAGAGTTCGTTCACTTCAACGCCTTACACCCACAACTTTAACACACACGCACACACACTTTGAGCATTTTTGCGGCATGTGGCGCCCTCTGGCGGCAGCATCATCAAAGTGCCGCCATTTGACTCTCCAAAGACGCTAATTACGTTATGTTTAGCATGCGCTTTGTTCGCGCTTCCTGTCGTTAATTCTTGTTAAAACATTTTATTAGCCATCGAAATGCAATTAAATGCCATAAAAAACACAATACGGACAAAATGTGTTTTTCTTCATGTTGATGTGGCATAGAACAAGGCGAGACGGCGCTTAAGGTCTTTGATTTCTAACACCTTGACCCTTTTTTCCCACTCGTGGGGGTGTCAGAGATGTGTAAACATTTGGTGTGAACTTGTAAAGCATCAAAATGCAGTTGTTAAACGATATTGAAAAGCTGTGTGAATGCAATGTCTTTGTAAGAATATTTTCTAAAATATAACTTGGAAATTAAAAAGTGTGCGAGATCTTCAGAACGTAAGTTAAAAAAAATTGACTTTACAAATTGACCCCGACGTGATTTGAACACGCAACCTTCTGATCTGGAGTCAGACGCGCTACCGTTGCGCCACGGAGTCACTTGAAAAACTGTTGCTTTAATTATCAATTTAAAATACACAACATACTACATAGTACATATAATTTTTTGATCTATAAATAGACAACGTGGAATAATATAGCAACAAATCTTACTAAATAATCATAAGGTATAGAAATAGATAGAGATTAATAAAATTCTTGATAAGAACAGGTTTTGTTTTTAATTAGCAACTAAAATTCTTGTCTTATCTTTATAAAATATATACCATACTTCAAGGTCTAGTACTAGAAGTAGGTTAAACAAATAAGATTTATAAGAAAACTTGCTTAGTATCGAACATAAAAATGAATGTTGCCTGTTTCAGCTATAACTCAAAATGCATAACAGTACTTAGGTTCAAGTACGTAGTAAAGTCTAACAAAAATAAATTTATGATTCCGGCAACGCTTCAAGTTCATGAGCAATTTTTATGAGCATTCCAAAGGCTGTAATCAAACAATCGAGCGATTCAACATATCAGATATAGAGTAGAATGCATTCCCGATGCAGGCAAGTACTTCTAACGATTACACTTTTTATGTGCACTTTTCAATCTTTACGACGCCTCAAGCACTTCTTTGCATACAAATACAACGAAGCGAAGGAAACATAATTATAAGGGAGTTGCCATATCTTTTAACGACACTTGCCATATAAGCCACAACAATAACAACAATAACAAGAACAACAATAATAATAATTTGTGCATTTTTTGTTAAATGATTTCTTTTGGGTCATATCTAAATCTAATAAGTGCACGTATAAATGGATATAAATGTTAAGAACCAGACATATATAAATACATATATGTTTTTAATTTCTTTTCATAAGAAAAGTGGCAATAAAAGTCGAAGGAGCGGTCATAAAGCAGACCAATCCCCTAACCTATACCCCGTATATAGCAAGCTATCTCTTTCTTTTTGAGTGTTTGTTGTGCTTTGTTGTGGACAAAAGGTGTGAAGTTCTCTCGTTCAATTCTCTCTTGGTTTCCCTGATTAATATGACTCAAATAAGCAACAGACGACAAGGCAATGAAAATACAAAATAAAAATGAAAATGAAAATAAGCAGCCAAAGAAATGGATAATAAAAATTATAAAATGAAATGTTTGTTCCATCTTTATGATACGACAGTGTATTGTGTTGTGCTTATTCCTGGGGGCTGATTTTAACAGCAAAGGGACAAGTTTTATGATATTTTCTGTACACTTGTCATGGGTATTTGCGATGTGCTAAGAGATATGTAACAATATTGAAAGGGCGACATTTTAAAATTAACTGTTTTGTGTAGTGAACTCAGAAATGGTTACTTTCTGTCTTAAATGTATCCTTAAAAAAGGAACATAGAAAAAACCATTAAAACGTTGCAGAGAAAATATTTATAAAGAATCCTCAGCCACACATCAGTTAGAGTATAAAATATTCGTAATAATTGTTGAAATGATTTATGGAAAGTGAAAAGACTCTGAACGTCTTTTGTTTTATACCACAACATTAATCAGCTAACAGCTGACGTAGCCAAGTTCAAGTGTAGTTTATTGTGCTAAATTATGCAAAACACATGCCAATCGATAAGTTATCGATAAACGGAGGGGACTTCAAAGGCAACGCCACTTGAGCTCAAGAGTTTGAGAGTTGAAAGATTGCATCACGGAGAATTGCTGTTGTTGTGCGCGGCATGTGGCAAACATGTGAACTAAGACTGAAGTCTAATGAAGCCATTAGCAGCGCCTTATCGCAGTCGGCCACAGGCCACAGGATACCCGACAAAGGCATCCTTGACAGCACAAAAGGTCTACAAACACACAAAATACAGTTCGGTTCTCTTCTGTTCGGCTTTGTTTGCCACAGTTTTTGGGCAACTAATACACCTAAATTAGATCAAGATCAGCCCGGGGCATATAATAGTTGCGGCAGCTGTTCTTCCGCCGAACTGAGCACCAAAAGAGGATTCGTTAAACCGACCCGACCGCACCCTGTATGCCCTCAATCTTCTTGTTCTGCTTCTCATCGTTCATAGCTCTTGTGGGCAGTCCAGCTATTAACTTCATTCTGGACATTTGCTTGTGCCCTTTGCAATATCTTCATCAAGAAATGTTGATTTGTGCCTTTTGTGTTCGTCGTTGTTGTTTTGGGCCAAAACTTCAAAATCATGATAGCACCTGATGCAGTTGATCATTAAGCAATTATCATGCGGCAATACAAAAAGATCTGCAATTTTGTGGCATGAACATTGCAAATTGTTGTGTTTCTTTCAAAGCCGACTGCATAATCAGAAACAGATTAAGCTAAATGTGGGAATGGCATATGAACTTGCCTGTGTTTAACTAAATAAAGCAGGTGTCAGAAAGTTTTTAAAAAGGGCAAAGATTAAAAAAAGAATGAGAATATTGTACGTTTCTTGATCATTATTTATTAGATTAAAAGGATTTTGCTCTGGAAATATTTTTTTAAGCTTTAAACACAACTTTCTCATTCGAATCCTTCCTTAAACGGATGCATATGTGTCTCTGGCTCCGTTGCCTTCACATAAATTTCATAAAAATAAAATAATAATAATATTTCGCATTCTGCGCTTTACAAATATTGCGGCACTTAAACACAAATGCTGCATCTAATGTGCAGCAGTACCAGCAGCAGCAGCTCCTCCTTTTCGCAATGTCTCCTGTCTGAGCTCCTTTTTTTGTTCCTTGCACCACATTCTTTAAGGCTCCACTTCTCTACTCTGCCTCTCGCTTGTTCGCCTATGTTTTATTGCTTCCGCGCACTTTCGCTGCCTGCCACGCCCATGCTGCCCACGCTGCCGCATGCCGCGACTAAGACCAGAAGCTTGTTGCAGTTGCATGCATACATATGTGAGAAAGTTGCCAGTGCGTTTAACAAGGCGGAGGACTGAGGAAAGGGCCCAGCATCCGCTTAAGCGGCAGCTTTACCAGCCATATTGTTGTGCTGTTGTTGTTGTAGTTGTCGTTCTGGTTGTCTCTCTCTCTGTATGTGTGTTGTTGCCACATTTTGGCGGTTGCAGCGAATGGTTTCCTGTCACATGCGTTGCCGCCATAAGGCAAGGACTCAAACACACCCACTCGCCCTCTTCTCTCCTTGTGTGTAGACTACAAAAAAAAGGCAACAGGAGCTGCATGCGCATCCTGCAGGATACACAACTAGCAACTGTTTCACTTTCGCTGCCACATTTTGTTGTCTATTGCTTTTGCCATATTGTTGCTGTTACAGTTGTTGTTGTTGTTGTTGCATTGTCATTAAACTTTAACCGCGGCATCTGTCACGGGCACAGTCCTCGGTAAGAGTAGAAAACAGTCGACAGGAGTTACCTTAAAGCCTGCTAAATTTTAATTGCCTGCAAAAAAGAGAAAGCAAATTGCTCGTTAGGATGCCGAAGACGAAATGCGCTTCAATTTCAATATTTGCAAATTATATTAAACAAATAAACTGAAAGATTTAGGTAGAATCTTATTCCTAATAAGCTTGGTGCAACACACTTGAAAATAAAATTCATCAAGGCTTCGGTAAGGGTACAAAATGTAGAATAAGTGCTATTCGTATATATTTTTTGTCTTTTTTGTGTTGCTTTTTATTGCTGCCACTGCCTCTGAATGTAGAATGCAAGCGTTTTTATGGTCGCCCATTCTGGCCACAGTTTCCATATATCAAGAATTAATTAGCGTAATGCAGTCAGAGTGAGACTTGGCAATAGAGAGAAAGAGCAGAGAAGGACACACATTTTTTGCTGCATGCCACAGCACTGTTAACCGCTGTTGCTGCTGTTGCTGCATCCTGGCCTGGAACTGATCGTGAAAAGTGTTTGTTGGGTTTTCACTTGACTTTTCTTTTTCTCCAATTTTTTTTGCATTCAGCTGTGAACTTAGAGTAAAAGGTATGGGAGGCACCGGGTGGCGAGGCCATTAAATATGCGTGGCCGCCATTTACATGATGATGTGGCTGCTAGGCAAATGTTGCAACAATTTTTTTGCGTTGCAAATTGCATGGAGATTACAAGCTTTAAGGATGGTTGGCATACATAAAATGCTTCAAGTGGGGAAATGTTGAAAACAGCGAAAGCTAAAGCGTTGTGGATCGAGAATTAAATTGACAAGATGTTTTGAGGTCTATAAATAGTTATTAAAGGAAAAGGTTAAGCTTGTTATAGAGTGTTTAGGGAATGTTAAGACAGAAAATAGAGAAATGTTGCAGGTAAATGAAATATTTATAAAGAAAAAATATTATTTGTGTGATATAGTCAGCATACAGTATGTTAAACTAGTTTCTAAACAGCAATCAGTCCATTTTTCCATTAAAGTCTATCTTAAGAAACATAAATAAATGTAAGAATGATATAATTAATCCATTAAAATACAAATTTTCAACAATTATTTTTCAATGTGTGAGATATACATACCTAAAAAGGAAAAGCGACTACTACAAAACCCTTTGACTCATCACAATATTCACCTCTCAATGCTTCTTGGTTAAAAATTGCTCAAAACTTATTCTGGCTTTCACTTATGCCGTTCAGTCTTTAGCTTGTTATCTCGATATACGTAATAAGTTTCGCAATGTTGCTTGTAATTGAAATTCATCAGCACTCACTTTTTCACTTTTCCACTTTTGGACATTTGCACATTCACAGTGCATTAATTAAATTTTCACCAAATTAAAAGCTGCTTCGTTTATTTTTTTTTCTCTTTTTCCCGCTTACTTCATTGCTTGTTGTTGACAGGCGTCCAGGTGAAGCGAGGGGAAGGGGCAGCCGTCTAAAGCGGAGTTTGAGGGCACATGTCTGGGGCAGGGCACAGCGCCATTTTGTTGCCAGCTGCATGTGGCAGGCGACAACAACAACAACAAGAACAACAACAAGAACAGCAACAGCCAAGGTGAACCACACAAGCGTAACAGCAACAACTGAAAACGCAAAAGCCAAAAGCGTTCAACCACCAGCAACAGCAACAACAACAACATTGTTGCTGTGTGCAATTTTAATGCACAAATTGCTGTGTGTGTGTGTGTGTATATGTGTGTGTGTGTGTTGTGCCCAACATTCAACCAAGCAGCCAACCAACAAACATCAACAGCAACAACAACAACAACGAATGACGAGCAACGTTAAAAGCAAAAACTTTTGTTGTCAGTCTGCGTCAACAGCAACAACAGCAACAGCAACAGCAACAGTTGCTGCTGCAGGGGCAACACCAGCAACACAGCAACATACAGAATGGACAGCCACATTCATTGGCGGCACAAAGTTTTCACCTGTCGTCGAGTCAACGCGTTGATTGCACCCTGCATCCCCCACCCCGCCTACCTTCGCTTGCCCCTTGACATTCATTTCGTTGTCGCCAGTTCAGTGATTGTTGCCATTTGCTCGACGATCCTCGCGAATCGCATACGCCATGTTGCATGTGGCATGTAGGGTGTGGTACACTGTGTTTAAGGCATAAAGTCAGCCAAGCGTTGCGGGTAAACTGAACTTTTGCAGTAGTTTCCATCAACTTGTTTGCCATTTTTTCATTTTACTTGCAGCTAGACATGAAACTATTCGTACTTAGGAATATGTGAGTACAAACCCTTTATTGTTGTTGGCTGTTTGTTTATTGCATACATTTAGCGCATTTCGAAAGGAGTTGAATAAAATACCCTGTTTGTATTGTTATGGCATTGTTCAAGGTAGGCAGCATAGTTTTATGGCGCCTACACACGCCATCTTTGTTTGTTTTTGGAGGCGGTACGAAACAAGCCAACCAGAACCGAGCAAAAGGGCTAAAGTTAGAGGTCTAAAATGCTTTGAACACTTGAGTCTCAATGTATAGGGTAAACTTGGGAGTTGGAAAACATTAATAGGAAGTGTTTGAGGTTGCCATAAATAAACATTTGAAACAGTAAAATCAATTGAGAACGGAAACGATAAAAATACTATTTTTGGTTATGATATCAAAGCTATTTATTGCTGGTGGAAAATTCAGGAAAAAATCATAAGGTAACAAAAAAATTGTATCTAGTTGATTCAATATTAATTTTGAACTTTTAAGGGTATATATTCATATTAAAAATATTTAATTTATTCAAGAAATAACTATTTTACTCAAATTTTCAAGATTGGCTTTTACTAAATTTCCTTAATTCAAAAACATCCAAAATCTATGAAAATTAATATTTTTTATGCATATTGAAAAAATTCTATTATGTTGTTAAACGGAACAAGATTTTTCTACACTGATCTATTTTAACAGCTTAATTTTGTATATGTGTCAAAATTTATAATTTTCTGTAGCTTTTACACAATTTGTACTCAGACATATGATTTCATTCATGTTTCGCATAAATTTCTCAGAAACACAAACACGCTTATTGCTGTCCGAATTTCGTACAAAACTTTCTAACTGATCTTTGCTTGTTGCAACAATAAAGCATGATCACACACACATCCACAGTATGTGGCCAGTTTTTATTGTTACGCTTTCATTATACACAAAATTCTCATCTTACTTTTGCTTTAGTATCTGCTCCCCATCTCTACAACTACATCTGTTTCTCATGTTTTGAGACTTTATTCGTTTATGTACAAAGTACCTCTATTCTGTGTGCAGAATGTATGTATGTATATTATGCAGTTTTTGAGTTTCAATGCCTTGTGGAGTGTGTGTGTTGTTGTTAATTGTGTTTGTTTTTGCACTGACAAAGGCATTGTTGGTGTTGTTGTTTTGGGCAACACCCACTTCCTGTTTATGTTAATTTCTTCGGTCTGGCAACGCTTTTTATCAGCCAGCAGCAGCAACAGCAGCAGCAGTATACAATTTGCTGCATAGGCGAAACCAAAACATAAATCTTTACCTTTCCCCACAAGCAACAACAACAACAGCAACAACAAACACTGCAACTCTGCATTTCCAGTGTTGGCAAATGCATTGCAGATGAGAAAAAATGCTTGGAATTCGAGAACAAAAATGATTGGCACGCAACGCTTGGCATTTTTGATTGTGAGCATACATGTTATGTGTACACATGTTTGTATGTGTGTGTGTACTTTGAAGGTGTTCGCAGCCATTACGTGTACAGTTCGATGGATTTTAATGATGTGCCTGCCAGCCGCAATATAATTTCAATTTTTGCATCTTTCAGCTGAAAAACTGGAAATTGATTGCAACAGCAGCAGCAGTTAACAAAAGGCAGAGCTGGCAGCATGCGGCATGCAACACAATTGCAGTTGGTTTAATGAGCTCAAAAATGCGCACAACAACAATGAATGCCAGAAAGGGGATCCACAACTCAATGCACAAAAGTTGCAATTTTGCCCCTCCCTCTCTCTCCATCTCTCTCTCTCTCGACGCATCGGCGACTGCATTCAGTGTAATTAAATGCAATTTTATTGCCACGATCAAAAGCAAAAGGGCAGAAAGCACCAAATGGCCCCCAGGATAGAGGTGGACCAGAGTCTCCGGATAGAGGAACCTTGGTGTTGAAATGCGGCGGCGGCGTCAGTGTTGCTAACTTGATTTATGCAACAAAGCCGCCAATCTGCCCTCCCCCCACCGCACCATCCCACTTCGCTAACCACAAGCTCTTGAACTTCCGCTCCGGCCCCCATCCCATACAAGAAAACAATGACGGAGTAATTAATTTCAAAGTAAACAATTTATCAAGTGCTTGCGGGCTGCCCAGGCGACCAACATAACCAAGCAACCAAACAACCAAACAGCCAACCAGCGTTGACTTCAGATCCGACAGACAACTGACAGCGAGACAGCGAACGGAAAGCGCTTCAAAGTGGGCAGCGCCAATTGCCAGTGTTGGCAAGCGCCACTAACTGTGCCCCCGGGGAGGAAACTCGGCAAAGTTCAGTTCAAGTGCAACTTGAGCTGAAAGCGAATACGCCTCAAAAAGCCATTCAAGATAAGAGATGCTTATATGTACATATGTAAGTATGTATGTTTATTGATTAAAGTTTTGAAAACAATGTTGTATCACGGTTTTGAGTTAGTGTTGTAAGTTGAATTATCAAAAATTGATTTTTAACGATTTTAAAGGAACTCTTAAACTTAAATTCATATCTTAAAACACTCAAACGCTTTAAATTGGATATAAAATTATATTGCTAATGGGATAAAACTTACAAAACAGATTGTTAATATCAAACAAGGCTATTTCGGACACCCTAAAATTCACTCAAAGGGATGCCAAGTTTCATTGCAAAAAACTAAAGGAATTTCTAAGCCTTTTATTTGTAAGCAAATTTCAAATAACTTCAGCAACTACTTCAAAAGACATTGCGAAAATGTTGCAAATGAACTGCAATTCTCATTTATTTTTAAATTGGCCCTTGAGCCAAGATTATTATCCCCCAGTTATAATTAAGTGAGCCAAAAATGTAATTCAGTCAGGCTGCCTGCAGTTTGCCAAGCACTTTTGTGGCCAAAAATGCATTTTGAATTTGCACAAGAAATTTGAATTTGAATGAAATTCAGCTACGTGCTCATCATCCAGCTTATAATCAGTGCAGTGGTTCAACTTGAGCTGTGGGTGGCTACAAATGGAGATTACAATTATTTGATTTCTCCAACTGCTGTAATAATTGGTTTCAAAAGTTTTTAGCGCACACACTGCCATAAATTCAACCAAAATATATATATTTTCATAAGTACTATATGTATTATCAAGATTTAAGATTTTACGCACTTGCGCCAGAGGGCGCTGCAATGAATCACGCTCGGTCCAGAGTGAATCATTGGCAATATGTATGAATGAATGAATGAATCGCCTGTCTGCCGGCCCGCTTAAGAGAAAAGTAAACATACACACACACACATTGCAAACTAAACAAAACTCAAACAAACCGCAGGCCAAAGTTGTATTTGTGTTTTTTTTTTTGCATTCGCATTTGGCGCTCGCCAGGTTTTCTCCCTGACAGTTTCATAAATTAAGACATTCAACAATAAACAAATAAACAACAACAAACACAATGCAACAACAAGTATGAAAAGCTTGAGTAGCAGTGCTAGACTAAGAAGATACCCTGTAAAAGCTTTAAATCTACTTAAAAGTATGAAAAAAGGATAGTTTTAATGTTAGAATTTTTAGAAAAGTTGCTTGTGACTAAAGTTTTTTGAGATATTACTTAATAAGCTTTTATCTTTGTCTGTAAATTCATTCATGTTTTGTAATTTCCTGACTTTTCTGTCTTGTTAATAAGTTAAGAATTTTATACTTCAAAACACTTATATATTCTTTACTTTTTAATTCTTAAATGCACTTTATGCTCTTAAAATATATATAATAGAAACATTTAAACATGGCCCATTCTACTTACTGCTTACAGGATATAGAATAGTGCACGTGTTTGTGGTTTGGATCTTTGTTGACAATACACAAAATGAAATAAGGAAAAAGTGCAGAAGACAGCGGCATTCAGCTTCAAAGAGTTTGTCAAGCGGCAAAGTCTGTCGCTAATTATGCAAAATGCAATCCACCCATCTCCCCCTCTCTACACCCGCTTGCGCCATCATATCTTCCCGCATGCTGTCTACACCAATTGCGTTACACAAAAGCGGCAAAACGAGCAAAGAGTTTCTGTATGTAAGGCTGGGGCGAACGGAACGCCAAAAAGCCAAAAAAGCGACGGGCCGAATGACATGTGAAAATATGCAAATGCGAAATATCAAAAGTGAATGAATTGAGTCTGGTTGGTCTGGTTGGGTGGAGCGGGTATTAAGGGTTATTTCACTCATTAAATATAATGGCCAGACGGCAGACGGTTGACAGCAGAAACAGAGTTGTCAAGCAGACAACTGCGCTTTAATTATGATGTCGAAATACGCATTAATTGCCAGTGAAAAGCGAGCACCCTACTTGAGAGACTCGCCCTCACTTCCCCCTCCTTAACCTTTTTCAAGCAGCAGACAAGGAGCTTATGCAATTTTGACAAGCGTTTTAAATGCATTCGTCCAAGCGTCGACAGTTGTCGACTCTCATTGCATATATAATGCATATCCGACTTGATTTCAGTACTAGATTATATTACGCTGATAAAAGACAGTTGTTGCGGTTGCGCTTGTCATGTGAAAGAGCAAAGAGAGTGGGCAAAATGTCAGCCAATTGCACTCTGATGTTGCTTAATGCATTTGGACATTTGGCACTTAATTATTTGCAAATGTGGTAAACATGAACTGGGTGACAAGCAACAAGCGGGGTCAAAACTTAAAAGACGCCCATTGCCGGCAGAAAGTTCAAAGGAAATTGCGAAAAGAAAAACACGGCAGCATGGGGATAAGTGTGGAGCTTAATTTTAATTAAGATATGTTTTAATTAAACTTTGGAGCTTGTTTAGTGGTAATGTTTAATTGTGATTACCCAACTTCTATATGATAGAATATTGACCAAACTATAAGATTCGGTTAAAAAAGCGTTTGAGCTGTAAGATGTTTCGATTAAAAGCTTTAGAAAATATTGAAAATATCAGAACTAAAACATAATCATATAAAAAATTCTTTAATAAAATAATGGTAATAATATTCCAAAAAAAGGTATGTGCATAAGATAAATACATTCTAATCCCCTGAAAATATTTCATTATGAAATAACTTGAACTAATTATATCATTCTAATTATTTTTGACAAATGTACCAAACACACTCGAAAATCTCAGACTGACAACATTCTGGAGTACTCCATCTTCACTCCCTTTTGAATTATTTGTATGCCCCACACCTAGGGCGCCGCTGTCATTGAGTATAATTAAGTGGCATCATTGGATGTGCAGCATTCGCAAATGGGTTGCCAATCCAGAATGGTTCAAGTCAACGACAGATGGCGGTCAGAGTAAACTGATGTGATTTATGTTTAAGGTTTTATTAAAATTTTGTGCAAAGCAAACAAACAAAATTCGGAGCTGATTAACAGCAGCAAAAGCAAAATCTGAACGTGCGTGACAATAGAGTGAGATGAAGAATGTGGAGCTTGGGAGTTGGGAGCTTTCTTTTAATTAAAATAGACAAATGGCGCACGATTGAGCACTCGGTGGCTCAATGATGATGCATCTTCTGCTGCTGCTGCTGTTGATGCTGCCTCGTTTTTGGCCAAACCCAGCTGTGCGCCTAATTTATGAAAAATTCACAAAACGAACTTATCAATCATATTACTCTGGCCGCCAGCTAGCTGCGTTGTTGCCACGCTGTGGCAACATTGTTGAACGCTTTTCGGACGCTGCTTATATTAATTCCATTTTTTTTGGCAGTCAAGGCACGTGCCACGCTGCCGGCCAAGTGCCGCTCAAAGGCGAACAGAAATTCAATAGAAATATTGCGAAGACGTTGACGATGTTGCAAGCAAGACGGGCTTGAAGTTGCAACTTGCAGTTCAGTGCCAAACAGTTTGCAGTTCTCATCGTTTATTGTAATTGTGTGTGGAGCATGGCGGGGGTGGTTAGGGGGTAACGGAAGTGTATACTTAGGGGGGGGCAGCAGCAGCCAGTTGTTCCTGATGAAGTTGTTGATAATGCGATGCGGTTGCTTCACTTTAGCCAATTTGGCTCTGGCAGCAGCAGCAGCAGCTCAGCGCAGCTCAGCTCAGTGACACGTTCTACGTGACCTGTTCACTAAATGCTGTCCACTGTACAAAGAGACAGCGAGAGAGAGAGAGGGAGAGAGAGGGGAGATGGGCGCACGTCAAGCTTTGATCAGACTTTAAGCTGCACAGGTTGCACATCATTTATCAGTCTAGAATAACTTGTCAGTTTTAAGATAAGGCAAACGATTAAAGATGATTGCTGCAAAAGCTACAAAGAAGGGCTTTGAATGTGAAAATACAAATGATAAATGTCTGTATGATAAATATGGTATAAGCATAGTGTATGAATAATCATCTGTAAAGTGCGCTCGAACTTTTATACAACTAAGTTTTCTGTGTTTGTTCAACTTTAAAAATCTATTTTAATATACGTTTTTGCGTATATTAATAATAAAATCTATTAACAAAGTCATTCTAACTAAAGAGTGTTACAATATACCCTCATTCAATTTGATTAAAATAGTTAGCTATACGTAGTTCCCTTTCGAACAGGGTCTTTTCCATCTAAACGCAATCCAAATGCCTACGCCAACATCATAATTAGTCACACACACTAAATTTCTAACAAAAATTTCCATTTCCAATGAAAAAATCGAAAAACTCAAAATGCTGAACAATCATAGACAGAGAGACACGCGACTAAAAGCAATTTACTATTTGTCTAAGCAAAAAAAAAAATATAACAAAATTAAAGCCAGCGACGAAAACCAAACAGCCCAATGAAAATTCCAAGAAATTTTAATTATTCAACATTTTTGACGCCAGGCAAAATGGGTAAAAAGCGAAGAAAGCAAAAACCCGACGGCAAACTAATTAAAGACGCGTCCACCTACAAAACAAACCCCAATGAGGGGCCTGACAAGACTTGAGACTTCCTTGCAAGACATCTTTTCCTCTCCTCACTCCATCTCTCGCGCGTCGTGGAGCAATTCGAAAAATCATACAAAGTTATATAGTCATCAAGTGTACATCAATCATAGGCCGCACTAAAGTTGGATACTGCTTTGTTTGTCTGGGGCAGCCAGAATAAGAACAAGAACCGCAAGAAAAGCGTGAAAAATTGTTGGGCATGACGCAGTCTCGTGCAATTCAAAACAAAAGCAGCAACAAGAAGAACAAATGCATTTGAGCGATGCTAAATTTGGCCCAGAAACTACGTACACATACATATACACAGAGTATGGCAGCACCACCAACCACAAAGCACCACCGCCAAGCATCAGTACCATGTGTAGGCATTTTGCTGATAATTAGCGGCCTCAGAAAGCCGAGGACTTTGCGCCCTAATTGATAAACGTGCTAGCCCCCATTACACTAAGATTAATCAGTGGTCAAAAACAAGACACAATTAAACAAAATGTTTAAAGAATACTTTAATTCGATAAGCATTTAACAAAATTATACATAATATTTATCATTTATACACTCTATTGTTTGTTCAATAAATCCACTAAAAACCTAGGAATTTTTATTCGTTTTTTTTTTTTAAACATAGTCTACATTTATCTTAAGTGTATTCACTTGCAGTTACAGAGTCACAGAGAGTTTTTGCCCAGACTCTGTGCGGAACGTCTGCGTTTGTCTAGCGCCGAGTTGCCTGCTGGAATTGTTTGCCTTGTGCCTGGTTGCCAGTTTTGGGTGCTCCCCTGTTCGTTCTGGCGTAAAAATTATCTTAATGGACAATTTAAGAATCACTCATTGTGAATTATGCGGCGCATTTAGTTGCCGAGTAGTAGAGATGTATATACTCGTGGTCGTTGTTACTTTTGTGCAAAAGCCAAAAGGAATGTCTGCAGTGTTGAAACTTTTCTCATGCCCTTCCATAACATAAGGGAAATTTAGTTCTATACGGAGAGATGGTTTGTCAGATATTTTTGGGGAAGTGAATTATAAGTGAAAGTTAAACTTAAGACAGTTACTTTTAAGTGTTCTGAGAACAAATTCTTAAGCTGAGTTGGAGTTTAATTTATTGCCGAAACACTAATGGCATTAAACATAGAAAACTAATTTTCTTTAATTCATAATAAGAACTTAAAACGCATTACTAAAGTGTATTTATTATTCGTTCATTTCATTGCTTTTTGTTTCTATGCCTTATTGTTTCACTTCTTTCAATAAACATTGCAACACGTTTTGAGATTGTTAATGTTTTGGAAAATCTTCAAAATAGAAGCAGATGAATAATGCCTAATGTGTAGATGAGAGACCCAAACAGTGAGATACTAGAAGGTGCCCATTACCAATGGGGTTGGGGCAGCCATGTGCAACACTTGACTCCGAAATATATTTCCCAAATCTCATCACTCAATGTTACAGCCGCTAAAAACAATCAACAGGCATACATGAACTATGCAAAATTACTGTACAAATGGGGGCAAGAACTCAAGACTTTCTGTTTTTCGTGAAGCTTGTCTGTCTGTCAGTCTGCGAGGTTGTTTGCCTGTCGGTTTGCTGCAGCCTGTCGCTTAATTCTAATGACTTTAATGAAACTTTTAATTCCCAGCAGCATAAATTTATTGTTTGTTTTTGTTGTGGTCTAAAATTGTGATCCCTCCCTCTTGCCCCTCTCGCTTCTCGTCTTTCGCTGTGTGTCGCAAGTTGTGTGGCCGAATTCAAAAATAAACAACAGAGTTGTGAGTTGATCTGAAGTGCAGCAAAGTGCTGTTGCTGCTGCTGCAACAAAGTGAAGTGGGCTGGGCAGCCCGTTCGACTGGAAGCCAACTCTACCATATTCAAGCTGCTTATGGCTAAAAACAAGGTGAGTGGAGTGCAGTTAGGCCAAATGCAGATTAATCAAGCGCGCTCCACAGTGCTTACCTACATATGAACATAGATTTTCGACCCCTTTGCCGTTTCTCGCCGGCTTTTCGCTACTGTCGGCTGCCACTTTGCCAGCTGATTAATGTCTTACATGCGACGTTTTAATACCAATTTTTTATGCATATTCCCAAACGCATAAAAACGCAAACTGCAAACGGGCCAAACACCAATGCCAAGTGAAAAACTTGTAGTCACTGCATCCATGACATTTCCTGTGCGTGCGTGCGGCAACTACAGTGAACAATCGATATATTAAATAACTAGGTAGCTAAAAGGTAGTCAACTCATTAACTTGGTTTTAAGTATTTTTATAAATAATTAAATCAATATATTAAGAGTAATTTCTTATGAGTTTGACCCAAAATTTCTATCCTTAAAACTTATATGTTTATTCACTTTTAAGCTTTAATTGAACAAATTTGTTTTTTTAATAATGATTCTTGAAACTAAACTTGTAACAAAAATATTTAAATAACATTTCAACTTTAATTTTAAAGCTCATCAATTATTTCTTTTTAGTTAAAACACACTGCTTTCCGTTAAGAGCCTTGCGAATCTCGTGTCAAAAATATTCATAATGTTGCTGCACCACGTTGGGGGGGATTGAAAGGTGTTAATGCCAAAAACTTGCACAAGATTTGTACACAGCTAATTTCAGCATATTTATAAAGACGAAAGTTGACAACGGACTGACAACCGGGGCAGCAACTTCAACTGATCCACCAAACCATATCCAAATGGCCAGATGAGCAATTTCAGATATTTGAAGTTGAGTTTGGCTTGCACACAACTCAAAACAAGTCTTGGCGTGCTGTAATTAAAAAGAAATTTGTAAGCCATGCCACAGTTGTTGCATGCATTGCTGACCAACTGAATAATACCCTAAGGAACTGAGGATACCTGAATACATCCTGTTCTAATTAGAGCGGCGCCTGTTATAATGACTTAATAACCTTACAGTTTGTAAAAGTGCATCAAGTTCAGTTAAGTTCTTTTATTTTTTGGAAGCGTGATATCTCATTGTATTAAATTAACCAATTTTCATTTCTGTTTTACCCTTTCGACTCGTCTGGTTGCCAATTAGCGGCAACAAATGTTATTGAAGGTGTCATTCGGGGCACCTTTTTTGATGACTGGTCAGGTTTTAAAAGGCGGCTGCCGGTTACAACTTATTCCAAAGGGGCCTAATGAGCTTGTTGCACGCTGCAACCCTCGGGATCTTACTGATGTACAGATGTGTTTATATAAATCACTTCCGATTTGGTAATAAGCAGCTTTATGAAATATATCTAATTGGGCTTGGGGCAATGATATATTGAATAAGTTTAAGCATTGGGGAACGTTCTGCTTGGTAGATGTCTATAAAGAATAGAATAAAATGTTTGGAGAATTACACACAATTATGAATTATTAAGCACCTTGTATTCAATGTCTTGTTGAAGGCTTATTAAAAGTTAAACATTTCACTTAAATGGACTTGGAAGTTGAATAAAACTATTAATAGCTTTAGATGGCAAACATTAAACGTCTTGGTTTGAGCTACACATTCTATATTCGATAGTCTATGTTTGGCCTAAAAATTAAAACTACATTTAAATCTAGAAAGTGGATTTTTATTAGATTTTTATCCCCAAAGTTTAAGACCAAAAATCATCTTGGAAGTTAGGAAAAATTTTAATAAAGTAGATACATTCCAAAGATTTTTTCGAAAGATTTTTAAAGGAATAACTATAAGTAAAGTCATTAACGATAACTAAAATAAAGTTTCTTGCTGCTTTAACTATTTCATTAAGAAAACCATAGGAATATGATTGCAATAATCTGTTGAAAATTAAAACGATGTTCCAATTTTTACACTGATATTCTTAAATTATTCATCGGGAACGTTGTCGTATAAAGAAAAATTTTATCTTAAGTGGAACCGCGTAAGCCTTCACCATAAAAATATCTAACATAATGTCTTAAATACATAAGGATAAATAAAATAAATATTTATTTTTCAGCAGCTACTTTGCACTCACAAATAAATTAAAGGCGTTAAAAAAGTATGTCGTCAACACACATCATTTAAATACATTAATTCTGAGTGCTCTGCGCTTTTTTACACACCAAACACACACACGTACACTTCTTGGCAAAACTCAATTAAAATCTAATTAAATTCTACCGGCATTTTATTTAATTTTTGTTGGCTCTCCAACACACACACACATATACACGAGCACATAGCAATGTTTAAGCAGCATGTAAACAGGCACTCATAATGCCGTTGTGCACAACAATTATGAGGAGCAGCAACAACAACAACAACAGCGCTCAGCCTGCATATCATTGACGAGGAGCACTCAATGTCAGATGCAAAACAAGCAATGACAACAGGGCACACGACCACGCCCCCTTCCCCCTCCCAACGGCAGCAGCACCCTGAATAAAAAACGCCCACACGCCCAAAGCAGCAACTCCCAGACACACTTGAGCAAAGAACAACAGCAACAACAACAACAGCGGCAGAATCTGAGGGAGAATAAACTTTACAAACTCAATTTTCACATTTTTTGACAACCCAAAGAACCGCCCACAATTTTCGTCATATTTAACAAAAATATTTGTTTATATGTAGATAAATTTACAACTAGAGCTTCCAGTCAACAGTTTTTTCTTGCCTCGTTTGAGGGTAGTTAGCACAGTATCAGGGTGTGAGAATTCTAAGAGGGGGTAGTGTTTACATTATTATCTTTAAGAAGGTGTCAGCCACAGAAGTAGCACAAAGTTCCCAACCTCCCGCTTTGTGTTGAGGCGAGAACTGCCAACATACACGCACATGAGTATATTTATAAGTTGTTGAATTTTCATTTTCATTTCAATTTCAATTTATTTTTTTATTCAAAATTTTCAATTGTCTGAAGACGAGGGCGAATTGTCAATTTTCAGGTGAGATTAGCATATCATGCGCCCAAGGAGACACATGAAGCAGCTGCCAGAGTCGAACTTTATTGTTTGCGCAAGTGTGTGTGTGTGTGAGAGGGTGTTTGGGGTGAGGGGCTGTCAAATTCCAGCACATTGCATGTGTTCCTAAAATCAATTTCGCCTATGCTTATTGAAGCAAACATATTGCAATATTTTCTTGTTTGTTATTTTGCGGTATTTTTTGATTACTTGAAATTAAAAAATGTTTAATATATGTTTTCAGATTTCGTATACATACTAATAATTTTAATGTAGATGCTAAGCTAGGCGAAGCTTTTAGAATTTTAATGAATGTATTTCCAAGTTATATTTTGAAATTAATCTTGGAAAAACTATAAGCCTTTAGTTCGAAGCCCTGTAAATATTTTAAAACATAGGAAATTGATTGCTTTACATTCTCATTTCATATAAAATTAATAAATGAAATCAAAGATAAAAAGAATTTATCAATTTTATGGAATTTCTACTGTTTACGCATTCAAAATCTTTGTTGATTTTGCGTGTGTGAGAAAATCAATTATTTAACAATCAAATCAAATGAATTGCGTACACTAAATCAATGTTGTCGTTTATTAAATTTTATATTTATTTCTTAATGATACTTTTCCCAGCCCCAAGTGTCAACAGATTTTTGTAATTTATTATGCCACTGCCACGCCCACTTGACACGATACGAGACTGTTGTATGTGGAACAGATGTGTCGATCACTTGTAAAGTGGGCGTGACTGCATTGCCCAGGAAGAGTTGGATGGAACATGGCGACACGACACAACACGACACGATGCGATGCTTTTGAATGGATGAGCAAGTTTTTATTTTGGCTACCGCATTGGCTGTAACACAAAATGGGCGTGGCAGCAATACAACAGCAGCGACAGCAACAAAGTCGTTGACATATTCAAGCGACTGCTATGGTAGAGCACATATATGTAGGGAGACAACAAACTGACTCGATCCGTGACTGATCTCAATTGTCAGACTCGATTTGGTTGCATTCCGTTTGAAGTGAGGCCGATGAAAAGAAATTGAGAAAAAAAAATAAGCAAACCGAAACTTTTGGCATTTTATTGAAGTTCAGTTTGCTATTAATAGGCGCATCATTTTGATGAATTGATGGCTCCCCAGTGGGCCGATATGCCACACTCTAGCTCTATCTCTTTCTGTGCTGCTGCTGTTGCTGTCTGGGGCCTCGTTGCGCTCGTTTTAGTTTTGATGGTTTTTTGAAAATGTTTCGTTTTCGTTGCTTTTGCATTGATTTTTCATCAAGCGTTGTTCACTTTGCCTACTTTTTATATACACTTATTTTTTTTCAGAGATTTTCGAAATATTTTCAAGGATGCATTGCATGCCCCAATGCTGCCAATGCTGCTTTGGCTGTCTTCATCGTTCTCAACGACTTCGTCGTCGTCGCCGTCGTCTTCGTCGTCTGGGCAAAATGTCGTCAAGTTAATTAAGTGATTTATGCGCGTTGAGGTCGCGCGTCTACTTAATTATCAAATAGTGTGGCATTTTGGGAATGTTTTGGGAATTATTTTCATCTCCGAGATTTACTCTCGCTTTCTGGCTTCTGGCTTTCTGTGGTTCTGTGGGGCTCGACTATAAAATTGGTTTATAGCGCACGCTTGAAATATTTCCAGTGGCTTATCGTAAAAGTCGGCTGTCAAATAGGCAAAGCAAACCATTTGTGACTCTATTCAGAAAAAAAGAAGGGATTGCACTAACTAAATTAAATAGGGAGAAAGATGCAGTGCTTTGCTCAGGAAGAACATTTTAATTAATTTTTAATTGAATAATTTTCAGACGATTTCATATAACTTTCAATGCAAATTGAATTCTTATTAATATTATTAATACTTAGAAATATTATTAGACGTGTATTAGGAGACCTATGGTAAGGTCTAAAATTTGTAATTTTAAAATTCTTTCTTCAAATTGTACTTAATGTTAGCTTTATGCCTTATGTTGATACTGTTTGTTTTTCCTACTCAATACCTAAAATATTCAGAAACTTTTTTTAAACAACCCGCAAACACTGTATTTTTTTATGCATCTGTCAGATTTTGTTTTCACTTGCATTTATATTATTTTTTTTCGTTTTCACACAATATTCACAATACGTTTTAAATACCCCATTTTCAAGAGGGCAAGACATGTTGAAAAGTGTCAGATCCCGTTGCTTTTATTTATCCACACGCTCCAAGGATATGCATACAATAAGACACATTCTGCTTGTGTGTGTGTGTGTTCGTGTGTGTGCATTGCTGTCAGCCACTGTTAACATTATACGGCTGATTATGGTGGCATGAAATATGGCCAAGAAGCAGGCAGACAACAGCGAAGGCGTTAAGTAAGAGTGAGTTTTGGCTTTAAATTAAAGAGAAAGAGAGAGAGAGAGAGAGACGACACTCGTTGTGCGTAAGCCATTTCTGATGAACTTTTTGCATACATCGATATATACATTTTATTTTTAATAAATTTCGGATTTAAAACAACGAGTTTGTGCTTTTGGCCCCATGTTGTGACCCCGCAGCGCATTCAATTAACATCGCACATAAATTTACTTTGGCTATAATAATGCAGGCAAGGCTGGAACGGCAAGGCAAGTCAGGCAGCAGCTGAGTCCTTGGCCAAGGATATACAAAAGGCTCCCCGCACACACACACACAGCATATCCTGTTTATTTAAAGCAGCGTATTTATGCATAAATATGTATACGTATGTATGTATGTATGAATGTATGAGTGGATGCTTGGTAGGTATTTATGAGAGGCTTCAGGCGTTGGCTTAAGTTGTGGCTCATAATTTATGTGAGGGCATCTTTTGTCGTTTTCGGTTAGGTGGTTAGGTGGACAGGTCGTCGGTTCAGGACCTCAATGAAAATGGCGTTCTAATTACTTTAAGCTGCCCGTCTGGCTGACCAGACAACAACGATGCCCTGCCCAAAAACATATGAGCCAGCCCACACACACACACACACATAGCGATTATTGCTGTTTGCACAGCCAAAGGATAACAGAAGCACACACACACACACAATTCCCGTAGCACACAAGCCCAACCGGTCTGATCCTTTGTTGTGGGCAGTATGGGGCACGTCTATTAGCTAGAACGCCCGCCCCCCACTCGTTGCAGCTCCAAAACTAATTGCAATATGGCATTGCATCCTGTTGCTTGTTGTTGATGGCTTGCAGCCTGGCTGCCTGCCTGGCTGACTGTCTGAGGCGTGAGCGCATCCTTGTGGTCATCATCAACGCTGCTGCCTGCTGTCATGTTTGACTTGTCGTCGTTTCTCTTTGGGCCTCCGCCAACGCCCGAAATGCCTTTGACAAGCTGACAACAACAGCATGTTGGCTGCCTCGTGAAAGTGCATGTTTGTGCATGCTTCACTGACAAGGACATGCCAAATTAAAATGCAATAAAAGCGTTAATGAATTAGTGCAGTTTAGACAGCCTCGAGTCCAACAAACGTCCAAGCATAATGAAGTGCTCAGTTTAAGCCAAGCTGTAAATAAGCCCCCAACCCCTTTCTTTTAGGGTTAAAAAGAGGTTTTTTTTTTAAACTTTGTTAACACGAGCCCCGTTGATATTTCAATGCGTCGTCATTGCTGACATCGCTGACTAATTCCCTACTTACCCTTTAACACTCCACCCTCGGCCAGGCCAAAACAGCTGTCAACATTGTTCATCACTTCCTGCCCAAGCAACTCCGACTGAGAACACAAAAAAAAACCCTTTTTATGCCTCTTTCCCGCTTGTATTAGTCGGTTCCACTTGCTGCCCAAAAGGTCAAAGACGGGGCCAACAAGGGGTTACCTAATTTAGTGGCGCACAATGTCGTGGATATTTAAAGCAAATGAGCGCACATTTATAATGACAACAAGGAGGACAACAAGGATCGCACGAGCTCTCTTTTGCAGCTCGTTTTTGAACTTATAGCAATTTATATGACAGTGTCATTAGTTCGGTTTATGCAGCAGATGACAAAGCAGCACACAAAGTTGCGAGTGAGTAAGTGGAACGAAACGAGAGCAAAAGGATAAAGCGTTGACGAAAATTTAATACCCTGAACTAACTTATGGTCTTAGTTGTCATTGCATATCATTAAAGCTGCATTTGGAGCTCCTCAATATTCGATTCTTAATATTGCTAAATATTAAGTTAAGAATAGTTTATTAATATTTAAACTAATCATTGCAATCCGGCAAAGCATTTTTACAATCAACAGTATAAAGCTTTGCTTATAGCTCATCTAACTTTTCCTGCAAGCCGAACTTTATGAAAACTTTTTGCTTTGTTTCATTATATCCCGACAATTATTTGCATTACCCGTTCTGGTTTCAAATATGTTTCATCAAGGATATTAATACATATATTAATTATGGGGGACAAAAAAAGAGGCAGAAAAACTGACAGACATAACAAAAAATATAAAAATGTGCACAGCTGAATGAGTTTTGGTTTTCTCCTTTTTATATTTGGTACAAATTGAAAAAGGGACAACAAAGATGGCATAAAAGCCGCCGACAAGGAGAACAGCCGCAGGACATTCTTCTTTTTTTGGCAAGCATTACCCTAATGCATAATCAGGTTTAAAAATGACAACAGCGTAAATAATAACGGTCACAAAAATGCCAAGGGACAGACACAATCAGATGACAAAATGAAAATAAAAGCATATAAAAAATTAACACTTACAACGTTCTGCAATCAAAATTTAACAAAGTTTATTTCTATACTTTTATTCAACACACAAAATAGAATAAGGTTATTTACATTTTAATGAATATATTATTAAATATATATATTAAGATATAAAATATAACAAATAAATACACTTAAACATATATTCATAGTTTCAGATATTTAAATATTAAATTTTTGAAGAAAATTAACTTATTGTCAGATTAAGACATATTGTAGATAAAATGAATAAAACACAAGAAAAAAATCGGACTTAAATTTAGTTCCCATCGATTATTTTGTTGTCATATTTGAATTTTTTGCATACATATTTATATCGTCTACGTAGAACAATTTAAGGTTATAGTGTTCTGTATATTTAAAAGATATAAATTTTAATAAGTGTATCTCAAAACAATCACATTAAGTTTCATCAAGTCGCACAAAAACATTATTCATCATGGAGCTGAAATTTAAAAAAAAAAAAAAACAAATTAATGATAATAAATAAATACTTTTTGCAGTAAAATGTTCAATTATAAACGCTTTGAAAAGAATGCCAGTTACAAATAAATGAAAAGTGTACGATTTTAAATGAATTCCTCTTCTTACTTACCAGGTTTGTTTTACATCCCTCCAACCCTTCAAAAAGGTGAAAGGTTACAGCTAACACGTACGATATTCCGGCAACGACGACAGTATTCTCATTTGTCATGGACCCGGCTCATTTCGAAAAATGCTTTAACAATCTGGCAATTACACACCTCACACGTAAGCTGGGGGTAATTCCACCAACCCCCCCCCCACTTCTGCTCTTCGCTTTTGAAAACTAAGGGCGAGCAACCCCCAGAAAAGCAGAGCCGCAGTCACAACCAGAGCAATGTCAATTATTAAACTTTGCATTGCAAATGAAAACATATGTTTAACAAGCAAGAGACTCAACTCATTCCGTACTCACACATACACATATGGAAGCTTTCATATCCGTTTCCGGCTATCAGCAACGGACACCAAGCCACCCACACCCCAATAGAGGGCAACTTGGCGGCAGTTTAGCATTGCACGTTGGCAAATTAAATGTTTCAAAATGAAATTCCTCAATTGCAGTCGCCACGCTCAGACGCCGTCCGACACCGTTACACAACTGTTTTGTGGAGGTGTTCGGGTTGGGGTTGCTCTGTTTTGGAAATGCTATAGACCCAAAAGCAATAAATCCTGCTGGCAGAGCAACAACCCTTGCAATTGCAAGCTCAATGCTCTCGACCCCCTTGCCCCCTTTTGGCAGTTGCTTTTCAAATTGCAATTAAACGTTTTACAAAACCGCGCTGACCATTCGGTCGGCCTCGGTCTGAGCAGCCAACCCCTAACGCCTCTTAGCTAAACAAAGAGGCCAAAACTCCAAAGTCCAAAATGCCTGGATCAGAGCCCTAGAACTCCAAATGCATTTCACACGGCCTGCGTTCAGCGTCGTGGGCTGTTGCGTTATTTCCGCTTAAAAGACGGCTCTTGCTGTGGTTACAGGAAAGTAGTCTAAGGGCTGGTTACAGCCAACTCTCCCCCCCGTTGTCTCTTATTCAATGAAAGTTCTCTCATTGACGCTGTGCTTAATTGCGTTTGTGTTTGCGTCCGAACGCAACATTTTTGCACGTGCTGCCTTAACATACACACCTTACCCCAATACCAAGCACTCACAACCCCCTGGCACAACACTAAACGTAGTGTTCAGTCTGTCCTTCGTTTAGAATTTTACAATATTTCATTGGTTCTTTGGCCACGTGTAAGTTGCGCATTTTTAGCGATTCGTTGCGGCTTCGTCAGCATTTTGCCAAACCCCCTTGAAGGCAACAACTACCCCTGGCTAAGCAGCTACAAATTTCAAGCGCAAATAATTAAAAACTTTGCCAACTTTTGTACAACAGCTTCGTCGCTACTCTCTCTCTCTCTCTCTTTATCATTTTCATAAATTATTAATAACCGTAGCACTCAAAATGCAATTAAATCTTGGTCAACTTGTTGGCAAAACTGTGTGAGTGTGTGGCGTGTGGCTTTTGTGTGCAACAGCTGCTGCAATGCAGCGCGAAATGCCACCAAATTAAAATTCCAGCTGCACCAGCATACACTCTCCTCTAATCATTGCCCAGTGGGGTGAACCGCAAGTACGACATATATTACTTAAGAACTGCTAAAGTGGATTCAAATTCACATTCGACTGCAAGCCGCATAGAAATATTTAATGCGCTTATTCATTAGTTTGCCAAATAGCTAAACGACTGAATGAAGCTGGCCAGGAAGCGTTACACACACAGCTGGCGTCCTGATGACAAAGTATTTATGTGTGTTTTAAGAGCACGTTCTCAATGCACTGTAAAAAGTAAAAACAATAGCTGCTGGTTAATAAGTTAAGGGAAGAAATAACCAACCTTCGCCTCAGATCCTTCGAATCAAGTGCAATTTGTCCTTGGAGACATAGGCTAACTGTAACTACAACAGAATAAGTATACACGCCGAACCGATTATTCATTTAAAGCCATTAAAAAGTGTATAAGCTGAAGTCAAGTGCGCTCTTTGTTTCCTCTATTCCTCACTAGGGAGATGGAAGCAACAGACTCGAGTTAACACAAACTGTAGAATAAATAAATATACGAATGAACGTATATACCGAAACTTTCTTAACTTTTTCACAAATTTAATTAAACGCATTTTTCGCTCAGTGCCCGACTCATTTAGCATGTAAAGTGAGCGCCGTGTCGCTGATAAAATTAAAAACCATTTTAGGGGCCAAAACAAAAAGAAAAGTAAGACAACAGGAGAGGAGACTAGAATGCACATGGTTACCCAAAACTATAGGGTACAACTTTTGCTGTGTGTGTATGTGTGTTTGTGTGGAAAGCACAACAGAAAGCTGTGACAGCTGGCAGCACCTACGAATACGGAAGATAAAAAGGATGTGTGCGGTGGCCATAAAAATTTCATTGGCCATTTTTAGTGGAAGCTGCTGCTGCCGTGTGTTGTGTGCTGTGTGCGATAGAGGTAACAGTTGGTTAATGACAGTTAAAAGCCATTTGGCTAAAAGTTTTTGCATATTAAAAACATATTTTGACAACGATGCTTCCAAAACTAAATTAGTATTGCCCAGAGCCAAAGCAAAGTAGGAGAGGGGACAGAAAAGAGGGAGTGAAGCAGCTTGATGACTGAGCCAAAATCAATCACAGCCAATTAGGCTAAGGCGATTTTTATGGCTAGAAGCTTCGGATGGGGCGCCTCGCCTGATAGTTTTAAGTCCATGCTGATGTCCTGCTGCTGTTGCTGGCATTCAAAAAGGAAACAGCAGTAAAAGAAAATTCAGAAGCAAAAGCAGCAGCATCAGTCGGAGACTGGCCATTAAATCTAATCGCATTAAATGAGCAGCTCTATGAAAGCAGGCACAACCACCAGAACACAACTTCAAGCTTCGACAAAAAATAAAAATGCTACTGAGACAGACAGACAGACAGACAGACAGACCGACAACAGCAACAACACAAATCGCTGACAGTTAACGCAAATTTATCGATTGACGATTAAAAAGGAACGCTGTGTGTTGCCAATAGCAACAACAATTGGCTCCTAGGGTGGCTCTGGACCACCTCTAACTCTGGCATTCAATATCTGTCGCTGTTGCTGTTGCTGTGACTAAAAATGTGAAAATCACAGGAAATTAATTACAATTACGCTAGACTATAAACGCTCTTAGCACCCTACAACTAACCCCCTCCCAATGGCTTGCAAACAGACAAAAGAAACGAAAGAGTCGCAGGACAATGCAGAACCGACCATATGGTGGTTAACTGCCTGAGTGGTTTACGGTTCCGGCTTGGTATCTGCTGAGGGGGGTGTATTGCCAGTTTTATCAAACACATTGTTAGCGCATTTTTAGCATTTTAAGTGCACGAATCAATTGTGTTTGCTTATCACGAAACCACGTCCACAGCAAATGTCAAAAACTGTGAAGAACACTCTGAATAATAATCCCTAGCACAATCATAATGATATTGTGGGTTATAGTCGCTGGATGAGTGAGGGGTGGTTCACTTGTGGAAACCAAATCGATTGGAAAATGCCAATAAAAAGATTGCTTTGTGTAGGTTCGAGCTGATAGTATGTAGCTTATAGCAAGGAATAACCATAAGCTATACTTGATTAAATAATAAAATCACGAATGTCATCACTGATAAAAGTAAAACCATGATCATGCTTAGCTTAGATCCTTAAAGGATCTAGATACATTATAAACAATCTGTTCTAAAGTGATTCATGAGCGTGAATCACTTTAAAAATAAAGGAAACTAGAGTATTCCGATGGAAAAATTATTCATTGCGTGTTTCACGAAGGTATTTTAATATGTAAATCCTTTGTAAAAAACTTAGTGCGTGACTCACACGAAAACTGCTTCAAAATGCATCACATATGACTAATGTAAGTTAAGGAACCCTTACTAAGGCTTATGATAGCATATTATGATTTAAGGAGCTTGCAGAGCTTTTTTCTTCAGCTTATTAGCTCGAATATCCTAAGGATATACTTTTGGCTTGCTCCTTTGTGTTCCGGCCACATCAAAGTGTATCACATTAAGAGCCACAAGCAAAGCCAATTTAAATACTCTCACATTATCTTAAACTTCGTGATACCCTTTAGGCTATTTGATATTTAACTTATTATGGATTAAAGGCGTTTAGGTCTGTGCTAATATACAAATATAACATTTTAATTTTTAAAATCTTTTTACGTGGTATCTCTTAAGCCGCTTAGGCCCTGCTCATCCTCATATATGTGCTGTTGTTTACTTGAATATTTTGTTTTTCGTTGTCAGTTTAAATGTATTTAATATTTGCTTAAGCCCTGTTTAGTGTCGCTCTCCGCCCCTTTTCGGTTGCATCAGCTTTCAAGCAAATTATGCCCACTTTTTGGCCTTTATGCACATTAAATTGCCTCACACACGAACGACACGATACACCAGACCAGGCCAGACCAGATCAGACGCAAGACCGTCGTATTCCCTTCTCGGTTCAGAGGTAAACTGCCTTGAGCGTGTGAGTTGTGTGCGCCTTTGAAGCACTCATTCGAATTCATATGAATATGCTTGAGGGGAGTGAGTGCGAATGGGTTGGGGTGAGTGTACACAACCTGAAAATATCCTTATGCACACATACACATAGTTAGGGCATGCTTTTAATTTTGCGCATTAAGCGTAGTTAATCCTTAAACGCCCCTCTGAAACTTTGCTTCAGAGTTGCATATATGCAAATTTCAAAGGGGTTGGGTTAGCTTCCTCCTAAGGGTTGTCATTAACAGAGCACTACAACAGTAACAACAACAACAACAACAACAGCTCACTTAATGTCATGTTGCATTAAATGATTGTCTCTCGGCATTACTTTAAATACACTTTTATATGCGACTCTGACCGCTTAGTAGTAGCCAAACACCCACCACCCACCCCTCTTATCAGCTTCACCCTCTCCATAATCGGACTTATAGCGTATTCAGCCAAATTGCGACGTGACATGAAAATTGCATTTGGCTGTCTGCTTTTTCCATTCACTTTATCGCACTCTACTCTCTCTCTCTCTCTCTCTCTCCTGCTCTGTCTGTCTGTTTGTTAGGGTGACCATATGCCATATGCTTGGGCATTCTTTTTCCAGCATTTTGGCAGCCCCTTTTGTCGTCGCCGCGCGACTTTTGTCTATTTATGCATTTCACCGCGAAATAGGATTAAACGCTTATGTAAAGGACCCAATCAAAGTTGCCCAGTGTTTGCCGCACACCTTGTGTGTGACGTCTATATATGTACATATGTATGTATGCGTAAGTGTATGTGGCACATATGCCCCGGTTCCCGTAGTGCCAGACTCGCCCACAAATCCGCTTTTCAAATCCTATCAACGACTCTTTCTCTCTAGCTCTCTTCTGTATTCCATTCCGTAAAAGTTTGTCACATTCCGTACAAAAAAAATAAAAATTCCATTTTCAATTTGGCAATTTCTTTTGCACAAAGTTATTTTATATTCTTTTTTTCTCGTTGAGAAAATCGTTGCATACTTGGCGGCGTCTTTTAAGCTTTACTCACAAGAATCTCTTGACCATTTTTACGCCTTATAATTTTTGATGTCTTTAATTTGTCTTGCCCAAGGGCAGTCAGCGCAGCCAGCATCCAGCAATCGTTTGCCTAAGCCGCAGCAATTTTTATTATGACAGCAGCAACAATAAAAAAAAAAAAAAAACCAAGGGGGAAAAAAACGTGGCCAACAAGTTGTAGTACAAATTTGGTGGTCCATTTTACAAAATGAAAAGTTAAGAGCAGGCAACAAGCACTGCGAAATTTATGTAACGTAAAAAAATTTTGATGATGTCCTTAAATCAAAATTTAAATAAATTTTCTAAAATAAAACATTGGGCGTGCCGAGTGCATTGAGAAGCAGCAAGATGGGCGGAAGAAGGGAGGAAATTACATTCGGCTCTGTCTTTGGCCGAGTTTTTATTCCTCTTTTTATATTACTTTTTGGCCTACACATATTTCGTATTTATTTTTGTATTCTTTTTATTTGCTCACTGAATTTATTTCTGGCCCACGATTATTTGGCATTTTGCATTTGTGTACCCAACTCCGCCCAGCCCCACACCTTTTCTCCACGCCTCTCATAAAACTTGGACCTATGCTGCTTGGCCAGGCAGAATGCAAAATCCGTTGTCTCAGCCGAAAGTTGTAAAAAAAAAACCAGCAAAAGCAAAGCGAAGAAAAGCAGCTGAATAAAAATACATGACCTCATACATATATCATATATCACGGCAGATTGCTTTGGCTTTGCGTGTTTATGATTTCCCTATTTGCTCGTCGTGCTTTTCTATTTGTTTCTTTTTTTTCTGCCCATAATTTCCATCTAATACGAAATATAATTGCATTATAAAAATTTTTGTGCGCGCATGATTTGTGGTATACACAACAGAATGTGCTCAAAGATCTGGTTTACATGTGACAGGGGATATATGGCTTATGTTTGGGATAAAATACAAAGAAATATATATATGATTTGAGCTCATGCCAAAAACTAACGACTTGGGAGTCGGTCAGACCTTTCGATTAACATAGTTTCGTCAAGATTAACCCGATTTTCGAACGGAAAACATTTAATCTAATGGCTCTAGCTCTTGAATAATACTGCATTTAAATCTAAAATTTTAAATTTCATACCCAAAACTTGTGATCAATAATCAACTTGAGACTACCCGATTTTCAAATGGAATAGTTGAGGAAAAGAATAGTCATGGCTTAAGCTCTTTAATAATACTACACACAAAAAAAAAAAAAAAAAAAAAAAAAATTATTTTTTTATAAAAAAAAAAAAAAAAAAAAAAAAAAAAAAAAAAAAAAATGTAAATTCGATTATCGATATGTGGCAAAAAGTCAACAGGGGAGATGGCCAAGAATGTTAAGGCTTGTAATATAAAATCTCAAGTTCTGACATCACGATTGAGTGCATAAAAATGGAAATAAACTCACTTTTTAAATATTTAAAAAACAAACTTAACTGTTGCTTGTTTCGTAGCAAGTAATTATAATTAAATATAATAATAATCCCACAAATATACTAAGCTATAAATATGGCTCATTGGCATTTGCTTATCCACCCAGTAAAAGCAACAATAATCCACATCTCAAAAGCCAGTAATTCAAGTGCTTAAAGCACACACACATACACACACTCACCCACACACACACACGTGCAACACTTTATACACTTGTGGTTCATTTGCGTAGGAGAAGCGCACAAAGTCCACTATAGAGTCCAGGACAACGACTACTGTATATGGTCGTAAATATAACCGGGCGAGCACTTCAGAAATCGAGTCAATGACTCATAAAAATGCCAAAAATGTGCGCCCAGTTGAGTAGTTATATTGGTTGGGGTGGAACACACACACACACACACACTCGCATACACATAATGTCCTTTAGCTTGGCATATCCTTGAGCAACACGCTAGCTTGTTTATAAATATATCTATTCCTCTTTTTCTTTTTCTCGCTTTTTGTTGCCAAAAGTTGCGAAGCGTTGAAATTTTGCGGGCTTATCATATAAAAATCATAAAATTTGCATAATAATATTTTGAAATGTGGTCGCCAGTGCGTGTTTGGGCTGAGAAGTCCAGCTGAGGCATATCCTTTTGGCCGGTGGCTCGTAGTGCTCGTATATATTCGCATATATCCCTAATGCTGATGATGAAGTGAAAGTGTTGTGAATTATGGGCATTAGCTTGGAATGCGCATTAAATTGGCCTGCTGTGTTAGGTGGGCGGGAGGCACTTAATGGACTCGCATAATCTTCACTATTGAGGGATTTGACTCAGCTGGGACCTGAGCAGTGGCCGCGTCGGCGGCGGCAGCAGCTGTTGATCAAGTGCCAACTACAGATAAGCGGGTGTATCCTGGTTGTTGTTGATTTCTTCTATTCTTTTTGCATTTTTTATGGTTGTTTTGTTGTTGTAGTGTAAACATTTGAGGCTGCCTTTCAATGCAGTGATTTTCCAATGGGGCAAGGATTAACTTCTCGGCAGCTGCGGTTGCGAACACACAGGGCGCCCACCAGGCGAGAGCACTCGCCACGACACGCGACTTGCTGCACGCACGTCCTCACTGAGCAAACAAGGACATACACACACACAGAGAGAGAGACGCATAGAGGAAAGGATTGTCGGCGTCGCCCTGTGTCAATAAAAGTCTACGCATTATCCGTGGCAGGTCCTTCTGGCTTTCACATCATCTTTGTACATTGCCGCTCGTGCGTGTAAAATCATTCCAAGCATCGTTCTCGTCATCGTCAATCAAAGCGAAAAGCACTTTTCAACCCGCACACA
Source organism: Scaptomyza pallida (assembly GCA_018152965.1). Lineage (NCBI taxonomy): Eukaryota > Metazoa > Arthropoda > Insecta > Diptera > Drosophilidae > Scaptomyza > Scaptomyza pallida. Next base: position 834,235 of record JAECXP010000008.1, read on the forward strand.
CACACAAGCACACACATACACATTTTCAGAGTTGCATATATCCCAATTGACAAACACTCAACTCCAAAGCCCAAACTCAACTCGAAGGCATCTCAACTCATCAGACATGCAGCAGCATTCTTAATTTCCTTATTCCTTGATGTTTAAGGCAGCCAAATGCACATTTTGTTTATTTTAATTAGTAAACGCAATAAAAAACAGCAAATGGCATTATGTGAAGTTCATTTTTTTCCCCCATTTCCTTTATCAGTTTGCTTAACTTTGAGCCAAAGAAATTGAATTTGGTCTGGTCTGGAGCTAAGGGTAAGTTCTTTTCGTTAAGGGAAGTCGTTAGAGCCATAGCAGACAAACAGACACAGAACAGCTAAATTAGCCGAACCAGTCCAAGAGAAAACAAGGTGAGAGTTTGGCATCCAAGGAGAAGGTTATTAAAGATGCAAATGAGAAAAATCGTATGCCAAGTGAAGAAAAACATTGAAGAAGTTATTCGTAAAATATTCAAGTTGAAAAACAAAGAATAGGAAAAGAAAAAACTTTGAATGTGAAAAGGAAATGTGTAATAGAAAACAAATCAATAAACAAGTTGTTTAAAAAGAGTTTTTGTAATATATATAAATAAAATTGGAATTATTTTTCAACTAAACTTTAAACTAAAATTCCCTATTAACTTACGGTTTCTTAGGATTAAATCTAAATTCTAATCAATCCATAAGAAATCATAATATTTGCTTTCCAAGCTCTTTATTGGTGAAGTTCAACTAGTAATCATTTGTGGCATACATAAAAGCATACTTGAACAAACAACAGTCATAGCTTTTACATATAATGCTCACAAAAACAACATAAATACATCTGTATATATGTTTATATATTGAGATATATGTAATGTACTTACTAATACTCCGCTATTGTAGTAATGGAATATGTTGCCATAACCCACAATATTTACCTTAACGTTCGCATTACGGAAGCAAATCCTAAACAAAAGTTTTTTATATGCACTTACCAAATACAGACACACACACACTTACACATACATGTGTATGACCAAAGACTAAAGCAAAGAACCAAACTCTTAACTGAAAGCCGAATCAGTAAGATCTCATACATATAAAGATGCGATTGTGAGGGCAAAGCCATACAGATGTAAATGTTTATGTTTCCTGCGGTGCAAAAAGGAGATGGTATTTCAATGGAGGACAAGAAATGCAGGGGGGATTGTCTTGTGGAACTGCTGGCACAGTTTCTGTTATTATCATTTTGTGTGTATGTGTGTGTTTTTTGCTGCTTGTGCGGTATTTTTTTGCTAAATTATTATTTTACATTTGGTAGCGTTTGCCACACTTTTTAAAAATTTATTAAACGCGATTTTCTTTTATTATTTTACTCTCTGCTCAAGCAAAGCAAGCGAAAGAGAGAGAGAGAGAGAGAGAGAGGGAAAGCAATAAAAAGAAAAGACACACAACACATGGACACACTTGGGAATGGAGAATTTGTGCAATATTTTTAATATTTATATGGCAACCACACAAGCACACAAATCATCAGCAGCAACACCAAGCAAGAAAAGCACCATGCGAACAAAAAATTCCTGTAAATAATAAATTTCTGCACGCTACAGCAGCGGCAGCAGTGGCAACAGCACCAACAACAAAAGCAACAGCAGCGAAAAGCGCGGAATTATAAACCGTGGAAAACTATTACCCCAAGGATGCTCAAATCCAAATACACATACAGCCACACACACATGAAAAGCACACACAAACAAATAAACTCACACGCAGATACAAATACGGTTACGTGCTTGGCGAAATATTGCAAAAATATTGCAACAACAATGATGCACACAAAAAACAAATGATAAACGACTCAAAGTCATGACGAAATTAAGATACTCTCTCTCTCTCTCTCTCTGCCAATAAGGATCGTGACGTAGATAGAGAAGAAAAGCTATTATCATAGCGAGTAGCAAAATGACAAGCAACGAGTAGCGGTACGATATCAACGATACTCAAAATGATGAGCCACAAACAAAACGACGAGAAGCTAAATGAGTTGACAGAAGCAAAAAGCAATGCATTACGACGACAAAAACATTAAACATCGTGTTCTTCTTCTTTTTGCTTTTACTTCGATAACACAATCACTGAAAAACTTCAGAGTTCCTTGATTGGCGAGCAAACTGTACGAGTTATTTGCCATACCCGACAATTGCATAAGCAGCAATACGTTGGGGGACTTTCATTTTTTCTCGCCAATATTCCCGCTGATGAACTTTTATGTTGGGGTAACAAACAAACATACAAAAAAATGGCGAATGATCGAATATTCATTCATATGCAGACAACAGCAGCAGCAGCATCAGCAGCATCGCCCTCGAGATATACTCCCCACGCTTCCGAAAACCCCCTCTATTCAGAAGCTCCCCAACGCATTCTACTAGTTAACCTGCAATGCCAGCAGCAGTTGACTTATGTTTTTGTGTGTGTGTGTGTGTGTGTCGTATGCAAGCACCGTGCATATTTTTTAATTGAGTGCGCGGGGAATTGATTGTCAAGGACGTGAACGTGGTCCTGACTCTGAGCTGTGGGGCTATGTACGTACATATGTGGGCCACATGTGTGTTGGTAGCTGGCTTTGTTGGCTTGTTTGGCTGCCGTTACGGTTACCTTTTAGCAATTTGCTTCAACATTTATAAATGTGTGTGTGCGTGTGTGTGTGTGTGTGCACTATGAATAACAGCACTTGACTTGGTTCGCTTGTTCCTGTTTTATTTTTTTATTTTTGATATTTTCCACGTTTTTCACTTTATTTCTTTTCTCTTTTTTTTTTGGTTTTCATTCTTTTTTGCAATGTGCAAATAATATGAGTACTTAAAGAGCTTCATCTGCATGCAAGTGGATTCCATGGCTGTAACTTGGTGGTGTATAAGTATGCTTGAAAACAATTCGAATATGAGAGCACTTGTGGATATTACGCGAAATTGAAACGAGTAAAAAAGAATCACAAAAAAAACCTGGTTCATTTGTTCATTGGCTATTCCCACTTAATTCGACTTAGATGTGCTTAAAAACATACAACTGGATTTTTAATATTCTAATGTGAAAAATTAATAAAAAGATCATTGTTAATAAGGCAATACAAATATGGACTGAAATTTATTTTCCAACACTTGCAGCAAGTTCTTTGTCCTTAGAAAATCTAAAGCATTTCATATAATAATTAAAAATATAAAATGCAACTCTGTGTTCACTGTATGAGCTGCCTCATGTCCATCTTTCTTATGCTGTCTCTCTCTTGCGCGCTATTTGCCGTTCTGTTTTGGGCATTTCCGTTGCATGTTTCTATATCCGGACCACAAATAAGCGCATACAACAATATAGTCACTTGATATATGAAGCCCGAAAAAAATGTTTAGAAAATATAGTATTTCAAAAAAAAAGGAGTACAATATTTAGTTCATACTACAAACCTTTTGGGAGGCAAAAACTCTTTACTAATGTATCATCTGGCCATAGTCCCATCTAAAAATCCCATTCACTTAACAATTTTGTAACGAACAGCAGCAACAAACTGCGAATGAACTCAACTCAACCATTTGCATTGCTGTGGCGAATAGTTTACTCTCATCTTTGTTATTTATTTTTTTTTTTTTTGTTTCGCGTGCTATATGTATTGTTTTTTGTTCGCTTTTGGGGCATGCACCGTTATGTCCGCCATTTTGTATTCGTGTTACACAGTTACACAGTTACGCAGCAACAGTAACAGAAACTCGCATTGCAATTTCCGTTTGCCGCGCCATATAAATAAACATTTATTTTGTGTACTACTTCCCACACATGTCAACTACCGCAGAAAATATCGTGCCAACCCAAACTCTAGCCTCCCCACTCCCATATATCTATGCCCTTGCTTAGTTTTCAGTTACAGTTACCGTTAGTTTAATTAATCTTAATTCACGACTGCAACAGACGCTGCTATCCACTTCACATGCAAGATTTTATTTATGGCCCCCTGCGAAAAAAGAAAAAACAAATAGGAAACAGAGAAAGTACATGAAGTAAGCAATAGGAATTTGGATAAGAGTGCGCGATTGAAATACACCCTGTACCGATATACATTTTTCTAGAAAAACTCGATCTATAAAATATCTTTCAGCTTGTTGCATTTCAAAACAAAGTGAACGTAACGATTAAAATGACAAATTCTTAGAAATACTGAGTATTGAATATTAATAATCTAAAGAAATGTTCTTTGACCACATTCTTATTAACTAACCCTTCGAATGTACTAACACAAATTTTTTCTACATTTGATTTTAATAAACTTTGATACCCTTTTGTTAAAAAAAAAACCGCCGACGCAGCCATTTTTATATGCACTTTTAGCCATTTTATTTATTTTCCTTTACCTTTTTGTTGTTGTTTATTATACGAATGTTGCGCCATGCACTTGAAAAGCACCATTCTAGTCAGGGCACAAAAGTAAAACGGAAATGGAAGCGGCATTAAAGCGCGTAGAGAGTGAACCCAGCCAGCAGTACATATTTCTAATAAATGAAATGAAAATAAAATTTTGTGTTTGCGCTGCAAACAAAGAAAGACATCAAACAGTATTTGTGAGAAGCGAGTTGCATACGCTGTTTATTTGCGATACATAAATCTAGTATTGGCCCTCGCCCCATTTATATGCAAATAGAAGTACAATGAAGTGGGGCATGGCGCTCTTTCAATATGCCACGCTATCAAAAATAATTCAATAATTCAATTTATGCAATATTTGCATTTTGGCCATGAAGCACCAACAAACATAAAGTTGACAACTTTTTTTCTGGATATGACTTTTGGCCGAAATTTTTGTAAAATTTTTTGTCATTTCAAATGGCGAATACAACAGAAATGAATGCCAAATATGTGGAGATATCGCATGGCAGCCACAGAATATTTACATATATGTCAAAAATTTATACAAATGCGACTTAGTCGACTTTTCATTAGCTTTTACACGGCTGAAAAACTGATGTTGTGTTTTTTGAATACCGAAAGTTTAGAATGTCAATAAATGATTGGATTCAAATAAATGTTGTTGCATACATGCAAAGCGGATTTAGCTGAAAGATTTAATCGAAGTTTGAGTTTTCGAATGTGACATTTTGTGTATCACGCCGAAATTAGTATACGAGAATATTTTAAATGAAATATTTTAAGTTTGGTGGAAAGCGAAATTTTCAAAAATTGTTGGATTAGAAACTACTATTTCAATCAAAACATATGACATGTGAATATATTTTCCGGTCAATCATCTCAATTGGTTTTGGGTCAACACCTAATGGTAATACCCTAAATTAATATGTCCATCAGATGTGTTCTTCATTTAATTTGTATCCATTTTGCTGCCATCAATGCAATTGGTTTCGTTTCGTGCCTGCCAATAATCGAGTAAAGTTTTACGCCCTCAACTCAGGCCATTTCAGGCACTCCTGCCACATCCTGCTGCTGCTCGCGTTGCTCGTGTTGCTCATCTGGTGCGTATTTATTCCCAGTCCTTGGTCCCAATGCTGATTAGTTGTGCAGCGTTCCGCTGTCAACCTTTGCGTGAGCTGTCAAAGTGACAACTGAATTGCAACAGCAACAGAAACTTTACGCTAACCAATGTCGACACTGTAGCCGCTTCCACCACCCACCTACCATCCGTTTCCCCTCCGATTAGACGTGTACCCACTTGGAACAGCGCTGATCTTTGTCTATCTTGCTGAACAGACGATTGTTTCCCATAATATAAATTTACTTTTATTTTATTTTTTGAGTTTACTGTATGAATTTTCATGCATTTTGAGGCCACATCCCAGGAGCGTCTCCCATTTTTTTATTCTTCACTCGAGCTGTCAGTCAAAATTGGTTGCCGGAGGCAGCAGGGTGGTGTAAGGGTGGCTTAAGCATGTATGTGTGGGTGCAACACAGACGTGTGTGGTGTTTTTTTAAAGGCTAGGTAGAGTTGTTTTCTTGTATATTCTTTTGGTTACATTTTAGTTGTTTTGCTTTCGTTTTTTGACAGCTAAATGCAGAATAAGAAGTCTCTCTTCCCGCCGCCACTCAGTTGTCAAATGCTTCTGCACTTGCTACGTGTACCCTGCCCTAACATATTCGAATGCTTTTAAAAAAAATGTTTCTCAGCAAATTGTTTTTGCCAAAATGCTGCACAGACATTGAGACGCGGCGCCGAGAAGGAATACAAAGATGTTGTACTAGAAGCCAAATGCAAGCAACACCAAAAATGACGCTAATGGAAGCCACTGTCATTTGCCTAGAAAGCGAGTGGTGTTGGTGCAGAAGGCAGAAGATTCAGCTAAACGCTGAGTAGGTGTTCAACTCTCTGACATGCCTTGGCAGCAGTTGTGTCATATGCGTTTAATATGAACCTGTGTATGTTTTCTGTGTGCAGTGCGTTAATTGAAGCTACCTTACATTTAGCTCACTGCGTTATTTGTAACTTCTGTGACAGCTGCCAGTGTTGTAAAGGAACTTTATTTATTTTGTGGGAAACAAGTTGACAAGTTATTTACAATTGTCAGCACGGTCGACAGCAGCAACAGTTGCAATAACAGTCAACCTAAAGTTATATTTAATGCTAGCAACCTACTTTACAAATGGTATTTGTGGAATTGACTTTCGTACTTAAAATGATTCATATTTTAAAATAATCGGAGCGTCATAGCTTATTCGTAATAAATTTGTTATAAGTGGCATTATTATTTTAAAATTGAAATTAAGTGAAATTAGGGACTAATCGTATGATTCATAGAAGTACTGAAAAACAACGAAGTCAGCAAAATAATAATGCATGTAGATATGTAACTTATTTATTAAACTCATAGATAAGAAACTAACAGTATAAATCAAATAAAACATTAATTAAATAGGTTTTTAGTATGCATTTTTAGACATTTTGTCTTAAGTTAGAGTTCTCTACAGATCAATTTTTTTAAATTCAGTCATTTGATGACACTAATATGCACAATGTACTTCAATGAAATTACTACTTTTGCAGGTACTCGATAAGTAACTACATATGTCAAAATTAAATATCAAAAGTAATATTGCTTTATTATTGCTTAATTAAGTTTAAAAAAGTGTTGCGATAAGAAATATTAAATATGTGGGTATGTACAACTTTTGCAGAACCAAAAACATGCAAAACCTCAGTGTAAATTTGAAGTACAAGTGACTGCGGAATACTCTGTTATAAGTATCAAGCAGACCCTGCTATGAATGGCACCTATTTTGGCCCCCAATATGCCCTAGCTAAAAAACTGTGAGAACTCTGTAACTTTATCTAAATTTGGTAACATTAGTTTTATTATGGGAAATATAAAGTTCCATTGTTCTTCAGAAGTTGAGATGTTCCACTACAATCTCAAAGTTTTATATGGACTGAAAGTCAATTTTAACTTGCTTTAAGAATATCAAGTAATTTCGACTTGACGGACCAATATACTGTTATTCTTCGGTATCAGAGTATAAAAAGATATGCGTATCCATTATTGTTGAGATCGTCAGCCTTAGATAATGCTATGACTGGCTTAGATTCGTCACATATTGAACTGGTTGATGAATGTAGGATGCTTTTTATATAAAACTTCATATATATCCACTACTATGAAAAAATTAAAAGCTATATACAAAACGATGCCGAAAACATGCTTTATGTAGAGTGATTAAACATTAACAATAGCCCGAGGCTATGCATGTTCTCTATTAAAGTGTTCATTAAAATGAGCTAACGTTCAGTACTCCGTCGATTTTTGGACTATACGGTCAGTCATAACAGTGTTCAAATAAATAAATTTAAAGCATGGAAATATAGTTTGATATTGTACTAATGACTGTGATTCATACCGAATAATGATTAGTCATTAAAACATATTTTCTGATTTTGAAACAGAATTTAATCAGTGTAACCGTAAAATACGTACATATATGCAAAGACTGTATTTTCCTAGATGGTTTTCGTTTTGTTATCTTGATAACCCCATCTGATGAAGAAATACTGTTAACAGATTCGCAGCAAGCGACCCGAAAAACATAAGTTTCACATAGTGAGAATCCCGGATTATTTCTGTTGCTCTTTTACTGTGCCCCTCAGACACAAAATTAGAACTGGGATCAAATCAGAAGACGTATGAACGTCATTAAACTGTCGTTAACATGACTTTAAACTTTCAAGGCGAAAGAAACTATCGCCTTGATCCCGTAAGTTGAAGTTTACCTCGCTTTTATTCTATAAAGCTTAATTTAATTTCTATGTATGTGTAAGCCGAATTTTCATTACAGATATGGTATTCTGGTTTTTATAGTGACCGTAAATGTAAATGGGAGAATAAAGATATAGTAAAAATCCGACGTGCCATGACTTTCTTAAGCGCAGAAGATGTATCAGCACTATCGAAAATCAGACATAGCAATATTGTTGAAATTTATGGACAAGATGACAGAAACTATATTTTAATGGAATACTCGGACAGTGTTCTCCTAACTGATTTCTTACATGGAAAGGCGCAGCAAGAATATACAGTAAGAGATCTGATTACATGGATGCATCAAGCCGCCCAGGTGAGCTATATTCTTTTGTCTGAAGGAATTATTATACTTAAATTTTTTTTTCAAAGGGTCTTCAACACTTTTATATAAGGGAACGTCACCAAATATTTAATCCGTTTTTTAATGGTTATCAAAATATAAACCCCAATATTTTGATGCTATTTAATAATTTTCAGACTCTAAAAATCAGCTTAATTTCATTAACGTTTCCAACAAATCGGAAGAACGTATACTTTTTCCCAAAGGTAATTTTGAGAGATTAACATTTTGGCTTATATAAAAGCTCTTATATGGTTTTATGCAGGACTTTGATGGAATACCGCAAACTTCTTCGAGCAACGTATATGGCTTTGGTGTAACTCTTTGGGAATTAATGTCGCGCAAGATTCCATTTGATCTATTAACCGATAACGAAATTGAGCATATGGTAATAAATGGTAAGCGACCTTAAAATACTGTGCTAACTAAGCTAATCAATCTTGCCTTTATTAGGGGAACGTCCAAAACTTGGTGATATACATATACCTAATACTGACCTCATCAAAGAACTGATAGAAAAATGCTGGGATTCGAGTCCAGAAAAAAGACCACCAATTCAAATACTACTTCAAACAATGGGTCGTATTCTCGGGTAAGTGGAATGTTTTAATCCATGACAACGAAACTATTCCTTTTTGATGATTTAAATAATTGCAGAAGTTCCTCACTTTCAACTTTGGAACACGTTTTAGGTGCTGATTTGGGAGTAGTTATAGATTTTAATGAACTTAAAATAGGCAACGAGGTATTGTAATTTAACTTTTTCTTAGTCGCACTAAATCAAATTCAAATTGTTGTGCCTTTAAAATTTTACAGAAAATATTCGATGGTCAATTTGGAGCAACTTATAAGGCGACTTGGCGATCTTTTAATATTTCTGCAAAAATGTTTATTAAGGATCATTACATTACAGAAAGATACAGGGAGCTAATAAGCATAAGAAGACATGCATTGAAACCCCACAATTTTGTTAATGTATTTGGCATTACTACGAATGGAGAGTATTCATATTTACTTATGGAACACGTTGAGGGCAAACCCTTGCACAAATATTTACAAAATGCAACCATTTCTGTGCGCAAGACTTTGAAGTTGATGCGTTTTCTTGCTGAGGTATGAGCTTTATGAATTATAATGGATACATAATTGTGTTAACGATTTAAATTTTTATATAGGCCATTCATTTTCTTATATATGAGGAAAGGTTAAGCCCTTTTTACATTTGCAATATGGATTCTTCAAATATAACTGTGAGTCCCTTAGGACGATTGGTGTTATGTAATTTTTGTCTTCGATTCGATATTAATGTGTTGAAGGACAACTTAAGTCCGTCCTATGCTGCGCCAGAGGTTTGTACATAAGCTCTTATTAAGGAACACTTAAATTATTTATTTGTATTTACTTGACCCTAGCTGTTCACACAAGGTGTTTTCACGGTGCAGAGTATTGTATATACGTTTGGTATCATCTTTTGGGAGGTATTGGCACGCAAGAAGGCTTTCTATGAATATAAGAGTGATAATTCAATTAGAAAGGCAGTTAAAAGAGGTTGTATGTTTTTAGTTTCACCGCTTCCTGCTTGCATCACATTTACTCTTTTAGGTGAACGTCCACAATCGAAAAATATATATTTTGGGCGCTCTGACTTAACACAGTTCATATCAAAATGTTTGAATCAAGATCCAGACGAACGACATGAGCTAAAAAAACTATTGCAATCACTTAACGAACTACTGAATCCTGACATCGAACTCATTAAGTAATTATAATTGTACCTTCCTATCATATATGTTGACTATTTACCTAATTGCATAACTCTTTTAGAATGATACATAAAATTGATTGTGCGGAAATCGAGCAGTTTAAGGTAAAACAAGTAAAAACGTTGCAGTCGGACGAATTCGACTGCGATATACTCTGATACCAGTTTATATAGCTGTGTTAAGGATATGTGCAAATAGTAATATATGGGCGTTTTGGGTATAAATATCAGGCAGAAGGAGTAGGCGTGACATCCAAATTTGTGATACATATCTGTGGCGGATGGCCCTTCTATTCCCCTACCAAATTTGGTAACTCTAGTGCAAAAACTGAGACAGATAAAGAGGTGGGCGGTATAAGTGGGCTGGCATTGATGCAGATCTGATACGGATGTCACTAACAATGTTCCCACCAAATTTGGTGACTCTAGCGCAAAAGCTGGGAGAGATATAGAGATTTCAAATTTTACGAGGAGGGCGGTAGAGGTGGACTCCCTTCATTTAATGCAGATCTTTGGGGTATGGCGACTTCCGCCTCCCTACTAAACTTGGTGACTCTAGCTTTAAAAATGGGCATCCAAAACTTTAATGTATGTCTGTGTCAGATGTCAGAACCACCATTTGGTGGCTATAGCTTCAAAACTGTAGAAGATACAGCCACTTTTGTTTATAATTGAAGACTCATACAGTTTTTTAAGGAAAAGGTATCAACCTTTGGTATCAGAGTATAAATATGTACATTTGAAATATTTCACCTGGTTTTAGACCATGTTAATTGATTGATATCTTTCCCAACTCCATATAACAGTATATAAAACACTTGTCTTATACAGCATATTGGTGAAAGCAAATTTGGCACTGTTTACAAAGCTGTTTGGCGAGATCTTGATGTAGCAGTAAAAACATATAAAAACGATCCTGAAATCAATCTTGAGAAAGAGATTACGCGACTGCTACAAGTGGATCATGAAAATGTTGTCAAAGTTTATGGCATTAGTTGTGATGGAAAATGTTCGAATTTAGTCATGGATTATGCTGATTGCGGCTCGCTACACAACTTTTTGCATGACGAGGAAAAACGATGTTATACAGTAAATAATGTCCTACACTGGATGCATCAGGCTGCAAAGGTACCAACACTTAATTTATGTGATTATTGACTTTGGAAACGAGACTTTATTTTTACTTTAAGGGAATTGCCTTCCTATTGCATAAAAAAAATATTCTTCATTGCAATATAAATTCCCAAAATATGTTGCTGTTCGAAAACTACAGGACCTTAAAAGTAAGTGATTATTACTTTCCGGCCGATCAAAACTCTAGCTTGGATTATCAAGATGATGCCTACGTAGCACCTGAGGTAAGTATTTTCACGAACAAAATAAAAACCAGACATATATAATTTTCCTTAAAGATTTTTGACGGCGATTCGTTTTCTAAAGAAAGCGATGTATATAGCTTTGGAATTGTACTTTGGGAAGCCATGACTCGCCAAAGGCCATTTGGTGAATGGGAACAACCTTTTTCATACACAAAAATAGAAGAACTTTGGAAAGGTACTAAAAAATATAGTAATAAAAAATAAACAAATAATACTAAGGTTTGGTTTTGAGGAACCCGACCACCTCTGAACGGTTTAAGAACTTCACAGTTTTCTTATATTGAGGACACAATCAAAAACTGCTGGGATGGAGATCCGAAAAAGCGACCGACTATTAAGGAACTAATCAAGCTTATTCAACCCGATCCTGAGTAAGTTAAGTTGTTAATGCAACAGTGGATAATAATTTGAAAAGCTTTTGTACAATTACTTAAGCTATACACATTTAATATTTTTACACTTAGCCCTTATATGACTAATGTTTTTTAAGGACTCTTAAAAAAGATGCGTACTATGAATTTGAAGTTGATTCTAATGTAAACTTTTCGGATATTATTATTCAAGAGGTAACACACAAAAATATGTTTGCTTAATTTAAAACGCTTATTATAAACCCTTAGAAGTGTGTGGGAAAAGGTCCATTCGGAGATATATACAAAGCTCAATGGTGTGACAGAGAGATCGCTGTAGAAAAATACAATAAAAACTTTTTAAATAAGGGCTTTGAAAATGAAGTCCAAGAACTTTCCTGTATTAACCATGCAAATATTATTAGACTTTATGGGATAACATTAAATGATAGTCATGCTTTTATACTAATGGATTATAAAGAGTGCATATCCGTTCACAACTACTTGTATGGAGAAGAAAATCTGGAGTATACATTTGCGCGCGGCTTAAATTGGATGTTACAGTGTGCCAAGGTTTGATCTTATAATGTCAAATAAACACGGAAGAATAAAACATTTTACCTTACAGGGCCTGGCATATTTGCGTGCAATGAGGCCAAAACCTTTGTTTAATATCATTTTGACGTTAAACCATCTACATCTACAACGAGCCGAAAACTACCGAACTTTGAAAATTTGTGGTATTGGCAAAAGTCATCGAATTTCTAGCCCATGGCTTCTGGCCAGTGACCTTGGAACTATTCTTCTGGAGGTGATCACACGCAGCAAAGAAAGGGAACTACCAGATCATATTGATTTTGTATATGCGTTACGTCGTATTCATCATTTAGTTCAACAATGCCAATCTGATAGAAGTCTTCAAATAAGTTGTTTCGCCTCAGAGCTTATAAAAATACTCACGTAAGCTTAATATAAAAGTAAACATCTAATTGGGAAAGTTAAATATATTTTTGATTGCAGAGCTTCTGAAGGTTCAATGGTATGTCAAGTTATAACTAAAGATTGGGTAAGAGTTTAAGAGATCTTATACCTTTTTTATATTAAAAAAATATACATTTTCTAATCAAGTGGAACACATTCTCAAAAGATATGTTAAAGAAAAACAATGAACCTGTGTAAGTCTCCCAAAATCCTTGGAACTAAATTTAGAATGACAAATTTTTTTGTTAAACATACAATTTATATTTTTTTGTTTTTTTCCACTTTTCTGCCAGTGAGACTGTGAACTTCAGCAACATTGAAATGGGAGAGGTATTATGGACCACGTAACGTTTACTTTAAGATTATTTAAATGAATTTCGTTCAGTTCATTGCCAGAGGAGGCTTTGGCACTGTTTCAAAAGCTTACTGGAATGGTAAAACAATTGCAGTAAAAAAATTAATAACAATAATGGAAGATCAGAGGGACTCGCTTAAAAAAGAAATCAAGATAATTAAAAATCTTGAACACGAAAATATCGTTAAATTATTTGGAGTGTCCTACAAAAAGAAAAGTACATATTTACTCATGGAATATGCAGATTGTGGATCTCTATACAATCATCTTCATGGAAAAGAACTTAGAATTTACACCATGTCAGATGCCATCAACTGGATGACTCAGCTTATTAAGGTTTGTGGTTGTATGCTAACAAAAATATCAAAAGCTTTCATGTAAAAGTTTCTTTTTTAAGGGAATCAATTGTATGCATGGCAAAGCGCCCCCCATAATTCATAGAGATTTGAAGCCCAAAAATATATTACTCATGAATGAGTATAAAAACTTAAAGATTTGTGATTTCGGTACCGTTAAAGAATTGGCAACAAATAATACAAAACATGTTGGCACGTCCAGTTACATCGCACCTGAGGTTTGTATATATTATAATATATATATTACTATTTAGTTAGTTAAATATATATTCAATCCATTTTAAGGTCTACGTTGGAAACTACACGGAAAAGTGTGATATATACAGCTTTGGCATTATTCTGTGGGAGGTAATGTCGCACAGAAAGCCTTTTGATCACTTGGGAAATAACGAAGAAGTAGCAATTGATTATCAAACAATGAACAAGAATCGACCCAAATTGAGTGATGTTGTTCCTGAATGTAAGGAATTGCACAACTTGATTGAAGCTTGTTGGCATCATGACCCAAATCAGCGACCAGCTGCTAGTTCAATTCAACTATTAGAAATTCAAAGTTCTAACATTGATATTATAAAAAAGGAAAACTATGATAAATAGCAAGGATCATAGGAAAATCTTTAATAAACTACAATGTGGAACGTCCCCCTTACACAATAGTCTTATTTGTAACAGTTCTGTCTATAAGCAGTAGAACTGAGTTGCAGGTCTTCTCGAGACAGCCTCGCCTTAAAGGAATTGACTGTCAAAATCATTTTGAATAAACGACAATTTATCAAACTTTTCCATAAATAAAACTACTTTACGTTTTTTTGTTTACTCACAAGTTTTAATCCATCGCTGGTACCAAAAAAATGCTGGGGCTGTTGAATTAAATGTTGTATTTATGCATGTTTGATCGTGTGGTATATCAACTTAAAAGGGTTTCCTGCCATAGGGATTCCATTAACTGGATTTTACTTTTGCGAAATTACAACTACTACGAAATTTATATAATTTTATATTAAACCGAGTTGATTATAATTTTGTTGCGCATGACGGCGATATAAAAACTTTTCGCAATTAAACAGCACAAAAGCACAATTATAAATCAATCAGCAATTGTGGACGAAGTCGTCTTCGTAGGGCAACTTCGCATTACTCTCTTTCATCTGTCTCTTATAACTCTCTTCAGCCAACACTGTATAAGCACAGTGGAACTAACTACTCATGTGGTCTGCAAATTTGTGATTATGTCGAAGCTCTCATATCAAAGTCGGGCATCTACGGATCACAATCCAAACCTCTGAAGAAGATCCTCGAGCCTGTCACAAAGTAATATGAGCCTTAAATAAGGCAAGGATCACGCTACCATGTATTTCGTACCAGTGTAGAGTTGCAGCGGTCAACGACTAGGCATGTGAGCAAAAGAAAAACGCGTTCAGCGGGTGGAGCGCTAGCCGATAGATATGTTATTTATTTATTTAGCTCGAAGAAAAGAAATTAAAAGTAAAAATTAAATTAAAACATTAATTAATTAGGTTTTTAGTATGAATTTTTAGAGATTTTGTCTCAAGTTAAAGTTCTCTAAAGATCAATTTTTTGAGATTCAGTCATTTGATGACACTAAAGTGCACATACTTCAATGAAATTACTACTTGTGCAGGTACTTTGTAAGTAACTAAGTCAAAATTAAATAACAAAAGTAATTTCTGCTTTTATGGCAGTCGGCCGTCAGTCTGTGTAGGGGGACTAAAGTAGGAATGGAGATCCATGCTCCGCGGTCGACCCGCGGGGGACTAAAGTAGGAATGGAGATCCATGCTCCGCGGTCGACCCGTCGACTGCGTAGTGTGGAGCCCCGCTCCTACTACGTAACTGCCAGACTGTCGGAAGTGCAACTTATACCTCCTCGTGGTGGCTGCTAGTAACAGGGTCCTGTGTAGGTCACGTCTCTGGCAGGATACCTGGCTAAATTAAGTTTGGGTAAAGAGAGTAAACTCTTTCTAATAAAATCCCTAATCTAATGGTGGAACAGCGTAAGAGATGCGTGGCTAGGGGGGGCGCCTAGTTACTAGTATGCAGACTTGGGGTACGGTGGCGCGGCCTCACTTAATCTGCCACACTACGGTACGGCACGGCGTAGTGTTTACCGGTAGCCATCTTACTCATGGGATCAAAACTTATGAATCTAGATACAAACAAAACCGATGTTGAGAAGGAGAGTGGCCCTATTGGACACAACACAGAGGTGACAACACCTCAAACCCAACAACACCAACGTGAAGGTGCCTCAGTGGTGAAACCACCACAAAGCACCAGTACACCACCGACAGTGTTGTTGGCCCCATATTGCCGAAACTTAGCGGAGCTGGAAAGAAGCGATTGGTTTTCTTTCTGCGGCAGGGACTCAGCAAAGAAGAGGCCTTCTCCAAGGCTATGTCGCCAATGGAGAAGAGAGGGGAAACAGCATGCCCCAAACGCCAGAGATCGACGAACCAAAGTTCAGAGGCAACCGCTAGTAAAAAGATGAGGGATGATAAGCCCTCCACCTCCAAAGCCACAGGCAAGGTGAATGAAAGGCAGACCTCTGCCTCACAACACTGAACCAAGGCAACTGAAAATAAGCAGCGTAGCTATGTACCGGTGTAGGAAGCAACAAGCCCCAAGGACGACAAGAAGCAGCATGCTAAACCAAATGAGGCTGCTGTTGGAGTCAAACTGGCGGTATTGGCAAGGGACTATCCCAAAACGGCCCTAACAACCGCGCAAATGGATTCCATATCCAGCACAATTGAAGATAAGGTACTGGAGCATATGGATGGGCAGATAAAGCCGGCCTTCCTAGGCTCCACCAACAAAGCTGGGTATCTCGCGCTTCTCTGCAAAGACTGCGACACAGCTGAGTGGGTTAAGGCGATGGTGGTCAAGATGACGCCGTGGGAGGGCGCTGCACTCTGGTCAACAGAGGAATCGAAGATTCCTCACCTTAGAATAGCAGTCGGATACTTTCCCAAATCCGCTAGCATGGAAACGGCCAAAATTCTTAACTTTCTGCATGCTCAAAACAAAGGAATAAATACCTCGGCCTGGAGGGCCCTAAGGAGAGTTGAGAAGGGCTCCAACGCCATGATAGTGCTGGCTGTGGATCAGAAGTCGGCAGCTATAATTGACGAGTCTAAGGGAAGAGTTAATTTCCGCCTGGGACAAGTTAACCTAAAAGTCAAGGGTGAGGACACCACCGAGGAGGAGCTCATCAACCAGGTCAGCGGGATGGAGATTGAAGAGAGTACGATAAGCTCTCCAAATGCCTCCGATGCTGATCCGCCGCCAAAATAAGATGTTTGCAGGCAAACCTTCATCACGCTAAAGCGGCGACAGCAGAGCTTAGCAGAAGGTTTGCTAGCAACACCAAGGACATCGGGCTACTACAAGAGCCCTGGTTCTTTAAAGGCCGTATCAGAGGTGGCAATACTACTGGAGCTGGACATCGAAGGGGGCAAGACAGAGGCTGTACTGGCCTCGGCTTACTTCTCTGGCGACACAGAAGTGGTTCCAACGAACACTATCAGGGCCTTAGTGGAATACTGCAGAACACACTGGAAGGTCCTGATAGTTGGATGTGATGCAAATGCCCACCACTTAGCATGGGGTAGCACAGACATAAACAACAGAGGTGAGTCACTCTTAAACTATCTTATATCAACCAACTTATCAGTAGCAAATAGGGGGAATGAACCAACTTTTGTTAACTCAATAAGAAATGAGGTATTAGATCTAACACTGGTCTCAGACAGAGCCATAGACTTTGTTAGAGAATGGAGAGTGTCTGAGGAGGCCTCAATGTCTGATCACAGGCATATTCTCTTTAACCTTAAGGGCCCGGTGAGGAGCGCTGTGCTCTACCGTAGCCCAAAAACCACTAACTGGACGAAATACTCCGACATTCTAACGTTAAAACTATCGGGACATAGACCCCAACTAACAAATACTGAAGAGCTAGAGAGAGCGGTAAATACACTGACGCATGATCTAGTCTCAACCTTCAATGACTGCTGTCCACAAAGGGTTAAGGCCTCCAGCAAGAGAGTCCCCTGGTGGAACTCACTTACAAATTGCGCAGGGAAGCAAGAACTGAATTCAATAGGGCCAAAAGGACCAACAAATGGGAAAACTACAGGACAACCTTAACTAACTATAATAGGGAGTTAAGGAAATCCAATCTCATGGAGAAACTTCTGTGAGGACCTTAGGGACGTACCCTCAACTGCAAGGGTTCAGAGAGTCCTATCAAAGATGGAGGACCAATAGGGGCATTTAAAGGCCCGAATGGTGTATACACCAAAGATTCTCAAGATACTTTAGAGGTTTTTCTAAGATCTCACTTTCCTGACTGTTCATTCTGCATCACAGGGGGAGACCCTGATACAGAAGAACTAAGGCACTCAAGGGCCAGAGACCCCATAATCAATAGCATAGTTAGCTATGAAAGGGTAGAGTGGGCAATAAACTCCTTCAAACCCTATAAATCCCCTGGTCCAGATGGCATTTTTCCGGCCATGCTATCTAAGGGCAAAGGGGCTATTATTAGGAAAATGGTTCCCATATATCGGGCCAGCCTTCTGGATATTTCCAAAATCTTGGAGAGCAGTAAAGGTAATATTTATACCTAAGGGCGGGGACAAGCCACCATGCTCTCCCAAATCGTACAGACCAATCAGTCTCTCCTCTTTCATGCTAAAGACCATGGAGAAACTGATAGACTGCTACGTCAGAACTGACATACTTGATGCTAACCCGCTTCACAAACTGCAATTCGCCTACCAGAAGGGTAAATCCACGGTGACGGCACTGCATCACTTGACAACCGAAATAGAAAAGGCAATTGACGCAAAGGGTGTCGCCTTATGCGCCTTCATGGACATAGAGGGTGCCTTCGACAACGCAAATTTTGCTTCAATGAACCGGGCTCTGACAAATAGGGGGGTAAACCCTAAGGTAGTAGACTGGGTAAAGGCAATGCTGTGCCGCAGACTGATAAAGGCCGATCTCGGACTTGCCTCGGCCAGCATTAGTGTCATAAAAGGCTGTCCACAAGGAGGTGTCTTATCTCCTCTACTGTGGTCACTCCTAGTAGACGACCTAGTACTGTCTCTCAACGCCAACGGATGCAAAACGTTAGGCTATGCAGATGACATATCTGTTATCATCAAGGGCAAAGATGAATAGATCCTTGCGGACCTCATGCAACAGGGACTTGATCAAACGGTAAATTGGTGCACCTCAGAGGGGCTCTCTATCAACCCTAGGAAGACCATCATAATCCCGTTCACCAACAAAAGGATTCTTGATTTTCCAGATTTAAAGGTTAGTGGCACAGTTGTGTCTCTGAGTACAGAGGTTAAATATCTAGGGGTAACTCTGGATAGCAAACTCACTTGGAACTGAGAGCGGTAACCACGAAATCAACTCGATCTCTTGTAACGAACATGGACTACGCATCAGAAGCGGCTCTGTAATAGCTGCGGCTCAGCTCAGGGTACGGGAAGTCAGGGATCGGTTTAGCTTGCTAACTAACGTAGGCGTCACATGACTAAAGTTCGGACAAGGCGAGGGAAGTTCCAGCCACTAGTATAATGAGGTAAAAGAGCGTTGATTCAAGTTCACAGGTCAGCCATGCATCAGTCGGTCTCGGTGCACCACCCCAAAATTAACAAAACTTAGTTAATATTCATGTTCATATTACTTCAGCGGTAGTTCATATAATTGACTTTTCTTCATAACCTTTCTTTTCTATGGTAACAAGCTATGCTTAAATATAATCTTATAAACAACTATACGTAGAATCAATTTAACTTTCTTTACCCCCGTCAACTCACAAATATCGTTTAAATATTATTAATCAATTGGTGGCAGGCAGTAGAGCAACGATAAACAAAATTTATAACAAGCACTTACTTCTGTTTATAGGTCGCGAGTTTAGCAATCTTATTTCATTCTAATTGATTTGTATGTACTCACACTCCGATGAAGGGTGTCCCACGCAGTCAGCAGGCCTATTGTAAATAGTAAATAGTTATAATTATTGTTCCTCGCTGTCTCCGCCACATTATCTATATAACAAGTGATCAAATTAATAAGTGGGGGTATTACAAGAATATCAAAATTTTGGCTTTACTTTACTTGAAGTTATATTATACTTAGAGAGCTATTGTTGAGGGATTAAACCAAAAATTTTGGTGCCGTTTTGATCGGTCTACATCCGGGGGTATTTGCGAGCAAGCTAGTGTCGCCGATTAATATATGGGGCTGAAACGTAGCCTCCGAGATGGTTCTTAAGCACTGTGTCCAGCGAGTGATGCGGAGGAGCGTGGCCTGGCCAATAATTTACCGCCTTAAGTTGCTACGGCTGTTCATTCCTGCCTTTTATACGGCTGCGGGGAAAGATGATCAGCGCGGGGAAGGCGATACGTGTCGGCTCCACAGATAGGGGGTGGGCGTCCACAAAAATAAGGTCCGAGGCCCACAATAATCTCACAGTCTACTGCCTTATGGTTTGCCTGAATCCGTGTAATATCGAAATTTGTTCGATGGTCGCTTAATTGTCCACAATTTTCAGATTAACTTTATAGTTTGGACACGCGAATAAAATTATAATGAGGGCAGACTTATGCCGCGACACGTCTGTCTTAATGCAGTTCTGGATCAGGAGAGAGAGAGAGCTCAGCTTTCAAGAGTGCCTAAAGCCCTACCCCGAAACAAAAGAAGAAGACTTTGACACCTGTCACAATCAGTGGATTTGCAGCTGATGATCTGAGCTTTAAGCTTGAGTTAAAGCTTTGTAAAAGTTCTATACCCACGCAAGTGACAGTAGCGTCTGAAATATTAGGCATACTAACGTGTAACGTCACACCCTCACATTCTCTGGGCTGTCAAGCAGATGCTTGGCAAATCATGGGGGCTTTCTCCTAAAATGGCCCACTGGGCGTACACCCAGATGGTTAGACCGATGATTCTGTACGGGGCGGCGGTATGGTGGGAAAAAGCCACACAAAGCACCGCTATCAACAAACTTTACAAAGTACAAAGGCTAGCTTGCCTAAGTATTAACGGGGGCTTTGAGGACGACCCCGATAACAGGACTGAAAGCAATTCTAGACCTAACTCCCTTACACCTAGCAATAGAGGAAGAGGCTGTAAAACAGACTTTGGGACTCTATGTTAGCAACAAGTACCAGAAGGGCAATCTTAGAGGACACCTGGGTATATTGAATAGGGTAGAGGAAATCCTCGACAAGACCAAAACGCTAGACCATAGCCAAACATTCCATAGTTTCACTAAAAACTACAATGTCATTTTTCCAACAAGAGAGCAATGGACTTCTAATCCATCTTGGATAAATGACGATGCACAAAACTGGTTCGCAGATGGATCCAAGACAGCATCAGAGGTAGGAGCAGGCATAGTGGGTTCTCGCACACACATCTCTCTCTCACTGGATGCTAAATGCACCATTTTTCAGGCAGAGCTTTTCGCTATTTTACAGGCGGTATACAGACTAAATAGCAGACAGTTGGTAGGAGTTAACATTCGTATACTCTCCGACAGTCAAGCAGCTCTTAAAGCACTAAACAGCTACAGCTATAACTCTAAACTTATATATGAATGTCACTGTGAGCTAAATGTTCTGGCAACCAGCAACAGGGTCTCTCTGGTATGGGTCCCAGGACATGAAGGCCACTCAGGTAATGAGGCTGCGGATGTAAGGGCTAAATTGGGAGCGGAAGCCCCGTTCATAGGTTCCGATGTTTGGTTACTCAAACAACACACTCAAATCTGACATAGATAAATGGTTAGGAAACAAGAAAACAATGCGCTGGAACAGTCTAGAGGGTCTCAGACACTCAAAAAGATTTGTGTGCCCAAATGCAACAAGAGCCAAGGAAGCTTTATCCTTAAACAGGACACAACTTAGGTCACTCTGTGGGGCGTTGACAGGCCACTTTCCTTGCAACGACCATCTACATAAGATGGGCCTTGCTAGTAACGGAACTTGTAGATTCTGTGAGGAGGATGTTGAATCCATGGAACATCTAATCACCAAATGCCCTGCCCTGGCACGTAGTAGAGCAACGCTGTTAGGCAAATACATTCTCAGTGAAGAGGACATGATGCATATGTCGCAGACTGGTCTGACTCAGTTTCTGAGAACACTAAAACTGAACTAGTGGTAAGGGGGCACAATAGATCCATGTGGGTCGCAGTGCTGAAGGGCGCAAGTCCACCCTCGTTCAACATTACACATTACATAATTTTGCTTTATTTTTTCTTATTTATTTTTAAAAAATGTTGCGATAAGAAATATTAAATATGTGGGTATGTACAACTTTTGCAGAACCAAAAACATGCAAAACCTCAGTGTAAATTTGGAGTAAAAGTGACTGCGGAATACTCTGTTATAAGTATCAAGCAGATCCTGCTATGAATGGCACCTATCTTGGCCCCCATATGCCCTAGCTAAAAAACTGTGAGAGCTCTGTAACTTTACCTAAGTTTGGTAACTTTAGTATTATTATGGAAAATTTAATGTTTCATTATTTTTCAGTACTTAAGATGTTCTACTACAATCTGATAGTTTTATATTGACTGAAAGTCAATTTTAGCTTGCTTTAAGAATATCAAGTAATTTCGACTTGACGGACCAATATACTGTTATTCTTCGGTATCAGAGTATTAAAAGACATGCGTATCCATTATTGTTGAGATCGTCAGCTTTAGATAATGCTATGCCTGGCTTAGATTCGTTACATATTGAACTGGTTGGTGAATGTAGGATACTTTTCATATAAAACTTCATATATGTAAGTAAACTCTCTTTCCTTTAGTATGAAAAAATTAAAAGCTATATACAAAACGATTCCACAAACTTGCTTTATGTAGAGTGATTAAACATTAACAATAGCCGTAAGCTATGCATGTTCACTATTAAAGTGTTCATTAAAATAATCTAACGTTCAGTACTCCGTCGATTTTTGGACTATACGGTCAGTCATAACAGTGTTCAAATCAAAAAATTTAAAGCATGGAAATATAATTTGATATTGTGCTAATGACTGTGATTCATACCGAATAAAGATTAGTCACTAAATCATATTTTCTACTTTTGAAACAGAATTTGATCAGTGTAAGCTTAAAATACATATATGTATAAACTGTATTTTCCTAGCTAGTTTTTCTGTTATCTTCAAAAACCTATCTGATGAAGAAATATTGTTAACAGATTCGCAGTAAGCGACCCGAAAAAAAAAAAGTTTCACATAGTGAGAATCCCGGATTATTTCTGTTGCTCTTTAAGTGTGCCCTTCAGACACAAAATAGGAACTGTGATGTATGGTCATCATTGAACTGTCGTCAACATGACTTTAAACTTTCAAGGCGAAAGGAACAATGTCCTTGATCCCGTAAGTTTAAGTTAACCATTTATTTATAAATCTTAATTTACTTTCTATGTACATATATGTGTAAACCGAACTGTCGTTACAGATATGGTATTCTGGTTTTTATAGTGACCGTAAATGTAAATGGGAGAATAAAGATATAGTGAAAATCCGACGTTACATAACTTTCTTAAGCGCAGAAGATGTATCAGCACTATCGCAAATCAGACATAGGAATATTGTTAAAATTTATGAACAAGATTACAAAAACAATATTTTAATGGAATACTCGGACAGTGTTCTCCTGACTGATTTTTTACATGGAAAGGCGCAGCACGAATATACAGTAAGAGAAATGATTTCCTGGATGCATCAAGTTGCCCAGGTGAGCTATACTCTTTTGTCTGAAGAAATAATTATACATACTTTTTTTATCATAGGGTCTTCAACACATTTATATAAGGGAACGTCATCTTATATTTAATCCGTTTCGTAATAGTAATCAAAATATAAGCCCCAATATTTTGATGCTATTTAATAATTTTCAGACTCTAAAAATCAGCTTAATTTCTTTAACTTTTCCAACAAATCGGAAAAACGTATACTTTTTCCCAAAGGTACTTTTGATTAACATTGAAGTTAACACATTTTTGGTTTATATAAAAGCTCTTATATGGTTTAATGTAGGACTTTGATGGAATACCGCAAACTTCTTCGGGCAACGTATATGGCTTAGGTATAATTCTTTGGGAATTAATGTCGCGCAAGATTCCATTTGATCTTTTAACCGATAACGAAATTGAGCGTATGGTATTAAATGGTAAGCGACTTTAAAATACTGTGCTAAATA
Organism: Scaptomyza pallida; assembly: GCA_018152965.1. NCBI lineage: Eukaryota > Metazoa > Arthropoda > Insecta > Diptera > Drosophilidae > Scaptomyza > Scaptomyza pallida. The sequence goes on from JAECXP010000008.1 coordinate 858,317, forward strand.
AGCTAATCAATCTTGCCTTTATTAGGGGAACGTCCAAATCTTGGTGATATACATGTACCTAATTCTGATCTCATCAAAGAACTGATAGAAAAATGCTGGGATTCGAGTCCAGAAAAAAGACCATCAATTCAAAAACTTCTTGCAACATTAGGTCATATTCTCAGGTAAGTGGAATGTTTTAAATCAAGACAACGAAAACTGTTTCTTTTTGATAATAATAATTGCAGAATTTCTTCACCTTCAACTTTGGAACACGTTTTAGGTGCTGATTTGGGAGTAGTTATAGATTTTAATAAACTTAAAATAAGCAACGAGGTATTGCAATGTTTTCAGTCGCACTAAATCAAATGCCAATTGTTTAATAACAATTATTGTGCCTTTAAAATTTTACAGAAAATATTCGATGGTCAATTTGGAGTTACTTATAAGGCGACTTGGCGATCTTTTAATATTTCTGCAAAATTGTTTATCAAGGATCATTGCACTACAGAAAGATACAGGGAGCTAATAAGCATAAAAAGACATGCATTGAAACCCCAAAATGTTGTTAATGTATTTGGCATTACTACGAATGGAGAGTATTCATATTTACTTATGGAATACGTTGAGGGCAAATCCCTGTTCGAATATTTACAAAATGCAACCATTTCTGTGGGTAAGGCATTGGAGTTGATGCGTTTTCTTGCTGAGGTATGAGCTTTATGAATTGTAATGGATACATAATTGTGTTAACGATTTAAATTTTTATATAGGCCATTCATTTTCTTATATACGAGGAAAGGCTAAGCCCTTTTTACATTTGCAATATGGATTCTTCAAATATAACTGTGAGTCCCTTAGGACGATTGGTGTTATGTAATTTTTGTTTAACATTCGATATTAATGTGTTGAAGGAAAACTTAAGTCCGTCCTATGCTGCGCCAGAGGTTTGTACATAAGCTCTTATTAAGGAACACTTAAATTATTTATTTGAAATGTATATTTATTTGATCCTAGCTGTTCACATCAGGTTTTTTCACGGTGCAGAGTATCGTATATACGTTTGGTATCATCTTTTGGGAGGTATTGGCACGCAAAAAGGCTTTCTATGAATATAGGAGTGAAAATTCAATTAGAAAGGCAGTTAAAAGAGGTTGTATAAATTTAATTTAACCGTTTCCTGCTTGCATCACATTTATACTTTTAGGTGAACGTCCACAATTAAGCGATATATCTTTTCTGCGCTCTGACTTAACGGAGTTCATATCAAAATGTTTGGATCAAGATCCAGTCGAACGACTTAAGCTGAAAAAACTACTGCAATCACTTAACGAACTGCAGAATTCTGACATCGAACTCATTAAGTAATTATAAGTGTATCTTCCTATCATATATGTTGACTTTTTACCTTATTGCAAAACTCTTTTAGAATGATAAATAAGATTGATTGTGCGGAATTCGAGCAGTTTAAGGTAAAAATATGTGAATTTGAACTATTTCACCTGGCTTTAGACCATGTTAATCCATTGATCACTTACCCAACTCCCATTTTGCGTTTAAGTTAAGGCAATTAAATTCATAATTACATTTGTTTTATGCAGCATATTGGTGAAAGCAAATTTGGCACTGTTTACAAAGCTGTTTGGCGAGATCTTGATGTAGCGATAAAAACATATAAAAACGTTCCTAAAATCAATCTTGAGAAAGAGATTAAGCGATTGCTACAAGTGGACCATGAAAATGTTGTCAAAGTTTATGGCATTAGTTGTGATGGAAAATGTTCGAATTTAGTCATGGATTATGCTGATTGCGGTTCGCTACACAACTTTTTGCATGGCAAGGAAAAACGATATTATACAGTAAATAATGTCCTACACTGGATGCATCAGGCTGCAAAGGTACCAACACTTACTTAAAGTGATTATTGACTTTGGAAACGAGACTTTATTTTTACTTTAAGGGAATTGCCTTCCTATTGCATAAAAAAAATATTCTTCATTGCAATATAAATTCTCAAAATATGTTGCTGTTCGAAAACTACAGGACCTTAAAAGTAAGTGATTCATACTTTCCGGCCGATCAAAACTCTAAATTGGATTATCAAGATTATGCCTATGTAGCGCCTGAGGTAAGTATTTACACTAACAAAATAAAAACCCGACACATACAATTATCCTTAAAGATTCTTGAAGAAGATTCGTATTCTAAAGAAAGCGATGTATATAGCTTTGGAATTGTACTTTGGGAAGCCATGACACGCCAAAAGCCATTTTGCGAATGGAAACAACCGTTTTCATACAAAAATATAACAGAACTTTGCAAAGGTACGAAAATATAGTAATGGAAAATGAACTAAAAATACTAAGGTTTGCTTTTGAGGAACCCGACCACCTCTGAACTGTTCAAGAAATTCACAGTTTTCTTATATTGAGGACACAATCAAAAAGTGCTGGGATGGAGATCCGAAAAAGCGACCGACTATTAAAGAACTAATCGAACTAATTCAACCCGATCCCGAGTAAGTTGTCAACTCAACAGTGGATAATAATTTGAAAAGCTTTTGTACAATTACTTAAGCTATGCACATTTAATATTTTTACACTTAGCCCATATATAATTTATGTTTTCAAAGGGCTCTTAAAAAAGATGTGTACCTTGAATTTGAAGTTGTTTCTAATATAAGCTTTTCGGATATTAGTATTCAAGAGGTAAAACACAAAAATATGTTTGCTTAATTTTAAACACTAATTGTAACCCCTTAGAAGTGTGTGGGAAAAGGTCCTTTCGGAGATATATACAAAGCTAAATGGTGTGACAGAGAAATCGCAATAATGAAATACAATAAAATCTGTTTAAATGAGGGTTTTCAAAATGAAGTCCAAGAACTTTCCCGTATTAACCATGCAAATATTATAAGACTGTATGGGATAACATTTAATGATAGTCATGCCTTTATACTAATGGATTATAAAGAGTGCATATCCGTTCACAACTACTTGTATGGAGAAGAAAATCTAGAGTATACATTTGCGCGCGGCTTAAATTGGATGATACAGTGTGCCAAGGTTTGATCTTATAATATAAAATAAACATGGAAGAATAAAACATTATTACTTACAGGGCTTAGCATATTTGCTTGCCATAAAACCTTTGCTTTGTATAAATTTGACGTTAAACCATCTACATCTACAACGAGCCGAAAACTACCGAACTTTAAAAATTTGTAGCTTTATCAAACATCGTCAACTTTACAGCAATTGTGAGTGAAAAATATTTTTTACACTACAGATTATTATACATATAAATGATTTCAGTGTCTTTTAAGCCTTTGGCCTATGACCTTGGAACTATTCTTCTGGAGGTGATCACACGCAGCAAAGAAAGGGAACTACCAGATCATACTGATTTTGTATATGCGTTACGTCACATTCATCATTTAGTTCGACGATGCAAATCTGTTAGAAGTCTTCAAATAAATTGTTTTGCTTTAGAACTTATAAAAATTCTCACGTAAGCTTAATATAAAAGAAAACATCTATTTGGAAAAGTTCAATAAATATTTGATTGCAGAGCTTCTGAAGGTTCAATTGTATCTCTAGTTATAACTAAAGATTGGGTAAGAGTTTAAGAGATCTTATGCCTTTTTCATATTAAAAAAAAATTAAATTTAAATTTTCTTATCAAGTGGAACACATTCTCAAAAGATATGTTAAAGAAAAACAATGAACATGTGTAAGTCTCCCAAAAATCCTTGGAACTAAATTTAGAATGACAAATTTTTTTGTTTAACATACAATTTATATTTTTTTGGTTTTTCCTCTTCTCTGACAGTGAGATTGTGAACTTCAGCAACATTGAAATGGGAGAGGTATTATGGACCACGTCACATTTACTTTAAGATTATTAAATTGAATTTCATTCAGTTCATTGACAGAGGCGGCTTTGGCACTGTTTCAAAAGCTTACTGGAATGGTAAAACAATTGCAGTAAAAAAATTAATAACAATAATGGAAGATCAGAGGGACTTGCTTAAAAAAGAAATCAAGATCATTAAAAATCTTGAACACGAGAATATCGTTAAATTATTTGGAGTGTCTTACAAAAAGAAAAGTACATATTTACTCATGGAATATGCAGATTGTGGATCTCTATACAATCATCTTCATGGAAAAGAACTACGAACTTACACCATGTCAGATGCCATCAACTGGATGACTCAGCTTGTTAAGGTTTGTTGTTTTGCTAACCAAAATATTAAAAACATTCATGTAAAAGTTTCTTTTTTAAAGGGAATCGATTGTATGCATGGCAAAGCGCCCCCAATAATTCATAGAGATTTGAAGCCCAAAAATATATTACTCATGAATGAGTATAAAAACTTAAAGATTTGTGATTTCGGTACCGTTAAAGAGTTGGCAACAAATAATACAAAACATGTTGGCACGTCCAGTTACATTGCACCTGAGGTTTGAGCACATTAAAAAATACGGAATCATTACAGTTAGTCTTATTTATTCACATCTTTTTAGGTCTACGTTGGAAAATACACGGAAAAGTGTGATATATACAGCTTTGGCATTATTCTGTGGGAGGTAATGTCGCACAGAAAGCCTTTTGATCACTTGAGAAATAATGAAGAAGTAGCAATTGATTATCAAACGATGAACAAGAATCGACCCAAATTGAGTGATGTTGTTCCTGAATGTAAGGAATTGCACAACTTGATTGAAGCTTGTTGGCATCATGACCCAAATCAGCGACCAGCTGCTAGTTCAATTCAACTATTAAAAATTCACAGTTCAAACATTGATATTATAAAAAAGGAAAACTATGAAGAAAAATAGCAAGGAACATAGGAAAATCATTAATAAACTACAATGTGTAACGTCCCCCTTACATAATAGTCTTATGTATAAAAGTTCTGTCTATAAGCAGTGGAACTGAGTTGCTGGTCTTCTCGAGACAGCCTCGCCTTAAAGGAATTGACTGTCATTTTATCAAACATTTTCCATTAATAAAACTACTTTACGTTTTTTTGTTTACTCACAAATTTTAATCCATCGCTGAGTCCGTTGGTACCAAAAAAATGCTGTGGCTGCTGAATTAAATGTTGTATTTATGCATGTTTGACCGTGTGTTAAATCAACTTAAAAAGGTTTCCTTTTTACTTTTGCAAAATTACAACTACTACGAAATTTATATAATTTTATATTAAACCGAGTTGATTATAATTTTGTTCCTCACTTTAAGCAATTAAACAGCACAATAGCACAATTACAAATCAATCAGCAATTGTGGACGAAGTCGTCTTCGTAGGGCAACTTCGCGTTACTCTCTTTCATCTGTCTCTTATAACTCTCTTCAGCCAACACTGTATAAGCACAGTGGAACTAACTACTCATGTGGTCTGCAAATTTGTGATTATGTCGCAGCTCTCATATCAAAGTCGGGCAGCTACGGATCACAATCCAAACTTCTGAAGAAGATCCTCGATCCTGTCACAAAGTAATATGAGATTTAAATAACGCAAGGATATCACGCTACCATATATTTCGCACCAGTGTAGAGTTGCAGCGGTGTGAGCAAAAGAAAATCGCGTTCAGCGTGCGGAGCGCTAGCCGACGACTCTTACATGCTGTCTTCACTGCAATAACAAACACGAATTTAGAAAAGATGCACTTACTATTTCTTAGCAATATACATTAATCACCTTTCCTGATAATAGCGAAATTATAGCAAAATTCCAAGCCAGTGTCTTGTTTTAAATCGATTTTCTACTTTGTCGCACTTCCAATTTGGATTACTTCAAAGTAGCACTGTACTTTTATATATACGTTTGGACCGATCACGTGTTTTGATTTTAATTATTAATTTTAAAATAAGTTGACCACACGTCTTGATTATTTAAACGCTGAGACAGAAAAGATTATTTCAATGCTGAACAACAGAAAAGCGCAACAAAGAGTAAACCCAAAATATGCTTACGCAAAGTAGCGGGATCAAAAGCTGCGAGCGAGATTTGCTGACAATGACAATGGGATTTTTGGTCTTATTCTGCGTCAAAATATGTTTGGGGTAGTTTTCTGTCCACTACAAATGTACAAGTGCGACTATTTGTGAATATAAAAAGTAATTAGTTTATCCTTTTACTTTATAAACAGTAAGTGTTATAAATGCTCAACGATTTGCAGTTCTATAACATATTCTAATGGATAATCCGCACTTGCAATTTATTCAACAGCTAGCCAGAGCATAATCTCATCTTCAATTTCTTTGCCGCCATTTACATTTGAATCATGTGGACTTTAGTCAAATGCAAACCGATTGAGTCTCTGCTGTCTGTCTGTCTGCTGACGCTTTGCATATTCTGCTGAGGTAAAGGGCAGAGAGGATATGGGAATATTGTAGACGTGATCGGATTAACTATTTTATTAGAAACTCTATGTATGTTCATATTTTTGTATGTTTCTTTTGCACCAAACATGTTGGGGGTGAAAATTGAAAATACGCTTTATTTATGTAATGTTCAATAAAGCAACCTGAACCTGTGCACACTCACACACACACACACACACACATGTGCATAAATGGATGGTTATAATATTTTTTCATTTCATATCTATTTTTTCTTTTCTATTTATTCTATTTTACAGAAAATGATAAAAAGTTATGGTCGCACGTGTGGTTATAGTAGGACACCTTTGGCTTTGACTTTGCAAGCAGCTGTAGAAAGAGCTGCTAGTATATATATGGTTAGAGTCAGCTAAAGGTGCTTATGTATGTGTGTATGGGTGTGCGTTGAATAAATGAATGAATAAGTGAATCACTGAGAAACTGACTAACTGACTAACTGACGACTGACGACTGACTGACGTTGCGAATGCATTTGCTGGGGTCCTTTGCCGATTCAATCACTTGAATAATGGAAGCCACAAATTCAGCTAACTGCAAATGTTCAATACAATTTGATTATGATGGAATAGTGGAGGCGACTACATCTACAAGCAGGTGTGTGGTTGGGTATGTGGTGCTGCTGGGGCTGCTGGGTCTCTTGTGCACTTGATTGAGTGCCTTGCCATGGCATTTGAGTGGCTTTGAGTGCCAAGTAGCGTCAACGAACAACTCTGAATGCGAAAATTGCATAAATGCATGGCACTTTTCAGCGACTGTGATTTCCATTTTCCACCCATATGTGTTAGCTTCGTTTCATGTTGTTGTTGTTGCTGTTGCTGTCTGTTTTCAATATTCAAAACAGTTTGCCATATGCAAACGTTTGGCTACTGCCCTCTAGGGCCCCAGAGTCAAGGTCCAAAACAAATGCACGCAAATGACCCAAGCGATGGACTGAGTTTTGTGTGTTGGCCCTTGGGGAAAAGCCAGCCTTGGACAACAAGGACAACAAGTTAACAGAAGAAGCAGGGGGGTGCACAGAACATATGTGTGTGTGTGTGTGTACCATATATGCATAGGTAGAGAGGGGGGAGGGGGCTCTGGCAATCAGACAACAATTGTTAATAATAAATGCATAATTTGCAATTGGATTTTGAATGTTTTCGCAAAAGAACGTAAACGGAACGGGTTGATTAACGAGCTAAGAGTGCACAGCTCGAGTCGGTTCGCAAATGAATGTAATTGATGTGAATATACAGATGTAAGTTTACACACATATGTATATGAATGTGAGGGCTGCCAGAGGCTGGTTAGAACAAGTAGCAGGAAAGAAAGAGAACTTAACGTCCATTGATTATATGGATTCGTGGTGGGAGCAAGGATCAGCCGGAAGGCACGTTGATAAATGAGTGAAGCTGTGATGTTGGGGAAGGAGGAATCTTAATGCCTAGGTTTATAGCATATACGACTAGAGTATAGATTGCAAAAACTTGTAAACAGGACTAAAGATCAGACAGTGGAGAAGATTGATTGATGAACCTTAAAATTTGGTAAAAAGAAAGGGCAGATTGAATTGTTTATGATTACTTAACTCCAAGGGCATTAAGTTTTTAACTCTTACAATTGTTTTGAGACAATAAATAAAGTCTCAATAACATTACAAATACATATGGTACTGCCAATTATATTCCATATTTTGCAGAGCATCAAAAAGTCACCAACAGCCTTAGGCAGTGGTCTTGCATTCACCTTTAAGGTGAAAGGATCATACAAATGATTAATGATCCCATGTGTTTTTAAAGAAATTGAAAGAGTTTATACAGAAATATTGTGGAAAATGAACATTTACACAACATTTTACATTCAAATATAAAGATCATATAAGCAGGTGTGTTCGTCCTGCGTCCCATTTAAACCCATTGTGACCGCAACTAATTGGGTTAACCGAAGCGTTAACTAATTATAATGTGACTTATGTATTCAATAACTTCGTATACATATATGTATTTATATTTTATTGCTTTCGATTAAAAAGACATCAAAATTTTAGTGCCATAAACAGCGGAAAACGAAAGAAGAGAGTAATGCAAAGAGGTATGCCAATGGTAGGTAGAAACCCGTTAGTGAACAGTTCCCTTAAAACTTACATATGTAAAATGCTCAAATTAACTTAATTAGATGGCAGCGCATGCAAAAGGCGTTGGTGCGCTACTTTTCGTTGGTGGCAGGCAGCTGGCCCGAAATTAGAGTTGGACACGACGTAAAAGTGAAGGTATTCCAGAAAACGGATCGTCGCACCTGCCGGAACCCAGTCCCAGGCCCAGACCCAGAAAACAGAACGAAAAAGATACAAGATACTTTTTATGGGTTACACAAGGAGAAAAACCAAAGCAGTCAAATGGCCAACTGGCCGAGTTGCCACGCCCATTCTAAGCCCGCCCCTCTTTCATATGTATGTATATAAGTATACCAACTGCCTGAAAGTCGAGCGCAATTATTGTGTTAGTTGTTGTGCTGCTCATTAAAATTGATGTCTTAATTTGAAGCAGCAGCAGCAGCAGCAGGACACGTATGCACACCGGCGCATATAGAACGGGAGAGGCACCCTGTAATTAGGCGCCGCGACCAAAAGGGAAACCCAGCCGTGAATCCAAAAACGAAATGAAATTGTTAACAAATGAATTTTTAGCTCGAAAATGTTGGCTTGCGGGCGAAAATGAGAGCGTTCAGACTGACTGCAACTGAACAAAACGAAACAGAAGCTTCAAGCTAAAGATGCACAACCAGTTAAATGCAAAGACAAATAACGAGAAATGCAACACACTAACAAAACATTGCCTTTTGATTACGAGAAACTGGCTGCTGGCTGCAATTAAGCTGAGGCCCAAGCCAAAACCTAAGCTGAGCGGTTGGGGCGTGCGCGTTATGATGAAGTTGTCAGTGGATTGGGCTACCGTTTACAGATAGGGAGAGAGAGAGAGAGGAGGAAAGACTCTTAGTTTCTTTGCCAGTAAGCACCATCATTGCACTTGGCTTGTTCTGCGGGTCGGCATCAGGCAATCATTCTGTTCAGCGCCTGCAGCAGCTCAAGTTGTTTTTTAAGTGATGATTTGTTAGCAGTTGCAAAATGAAATCGTTTTAAATTGCAGGAAGCTTTAAAACACGGCGCCAGTTGCATGTCAGGCTTAATCTTGTCCAGAACTGCAAATATTTGCAATAAAATAATAATAAAATTGCAAAAAAAAATAAAATACATAACATATTTTTTCAAATAATTATTAATTCAATTAATATATACAAGGGTGCGCTAAATGAAAACCAACCGAATTTCAACCCAAAACCAACCTGATGGTGGTTTTAGGTGTGCCAGAGCGCTGTTTGAGATGCTTTTAAAACTCCAAGCTGTTGGGCCAGTGTTTTGCTTAGTTTAAGCAAAATAAAACGTCTAATGCATTATAAGTATATCATTTTAGACAGGTCATTTTTAGCTTCAATGCATATTGTAAATACATTTGAAAATAATAAATGTTTTAATTCATCAATTTTTATTGATATAAATCTCTAACAATTGTCTAAGAGATTTTGACATTCGGTGTACAACATCTGTTCAAGCAAGATGACATAGCAGAGTTGTCAAGCAGCACTAGTTACTTGGCGGCAAAATATTAAATATTTATTTTGTATAAAAACTACAAGAGGCAAGACTTTGCATATTTTTATTTTCTTATTAATGAAGTAGCACATAAATGTCCAGCGGTTACTCTTGAAAACAATGAAAAAAATAGTAAATACATTTTGGGAATTTTTTTTATTTAATTGTGGCAACTCTTATTTACTCCGAACAAAAATACCGAAAAATGAAATCTGCCAAAAATGCGGAACAGGGTGGGCTTGTTCTCAGAGGTTTTAAAATTTGCTCGAGCCAGATAAATATGTATTTAATGTGCCTTAAAATAAATTAAGTTTTGCGTCAAAATATAAAATAGTTACATATAAATGTACAAACTACAATCCAAAGTCCTGCATTCGATTTCTTAAAGAAGCGCATCGAACCCATCGCTCCTTTTAAGTGCATAAGGAAACCCCTTGCCCCCTTTTACCTTTCAATATATAGCTGCTGGCAGATAGCCAGATAGAAGAAGGGACGCAAGACCCACATACAGCTTACATCCTGGTTGTGATTCGCTTCAGCAGCATACGCCATGAACAGAGCACAAAAGACATTGTCCTCGTTATTGGTGTGTAGCCAGGTAGACCACACACACACACACACACACCCAATACACACACACAACTGTTCGTCATCGTATGCATTTTGTCCGTGACTCTCGGACATCCTTGGAATATCCTTCCTCTGCCAGTGTCAAGCTTTAGTTACGCTACTTTGATTTCGGATTATTTTGCCTGAACATTTGAGAAGTTGTATCTTCCATTTGCTTCCTCTCTCTCTATCTCCCTCTCATTCTGTTCACTGGTGTTATAACGACTTAATCTTGGCTGGACATGGACAGCTGCTGTTTGGAGCTGTTGCGTACAACTGCAGCTGTTCTCCTTTATGAAACTGTAAAGACTCCCACAGGACATGCTACTAATCACGAGCTATTTTGTGTGTCTCTGTTCTCACTTCCTAATGAGAGTGCAGCAACATAACACCCATAAAAACACGAAAAAAATAACCTCTCCTCCAAGTAGACGTTGTCAACAGTTTCATGTGTATCCTGTGATGTTCTGTCGTCCTGGCGTCCTGGCGTCACCGAGTACCAGTCAGACACTTGATTTCCCAGGCCGTATAATTTTATGCGCGAGCGACTGAGAGAGAAAGAGTGCTTCGCAGGCGTCAAAGTGTCAACTGTCAAATGCGTCGCGATATTTCAACACTTCAGCAGCAACAACAACAACAAAAACAACAACAGCAAGCGAATGGGCAAGGTCGCCAGACATGTCTGGCTCGAAGGACAGACAAGCAACTCTCTGTGTATCTGTCTGTGTTTGGTTGTCAGTCTAGAAATTGGACGCCAGCGACAACGACTCGTGTGTTTATATTTTAAATGTCAGCACGACTGGCAATTGGATAGGATACATCCTGTCAGTTGTACGCAACACTACAACAGTACTCAGCTACAACATTATCATCAACAGCAACAACGCGCTCATTAGCATCGCTATGTGGGCAGCTCATCACATCACATGCTGATTACCATGCACTGATTACCCATACACACACACACTTGTAACCCTAAGAGTCCTATGACTATGTGTCCCATTTTCCCTCTATTCATAAATCTTTTGACATGGTCAACGATTTTTAAAGCAAACAACAAGCGCATAAATATAAATCAAAGCACATGAAATGGATTTCCTTTTACACAGTGGCGGCGTGTAAACGCTGCAATATGGGTGTAGCATTACACAACACTGAACAAGCAAGAAGAAGCTATAACACACACAAACAGACAAGTCTAAGCATCAAATTTCCTAAAAGGTTATTGCTCGTTAACACTTAAATGGCAAAACATTTAAAGGAAAGACCTAATGTTGACATTAAGGACATTCATAAATGTTAAAGAATACAATTTTTGGGTTTTAGAAATATGCATATAATCTATTCAAGCAGCTCCACCATTGAACTTTACTTATAGTCACATGGGCTTCAGATAAATCTCCAGATGTCACATCTTTAAGCAACATTAAATAATTAAGTTATCATGTATTTCATAGATCTTAGCTGCGTTTCATCTGTTTATCTTCAGACACATCTTAAATAAGCCTAATTCGAAAAAAAAAATCATAAGAAAGATATTTCAATATTTTATGCGGTGGTTGTTGCACAAAAATATTCAAGTAATCTTTATTGGTTAGCCCAAACATAATAACTCATTCCGTGCTATTTAACCTAGCCATGCGAGACATTCAAAATATGTTTGCCCCCGCTCTGTTTGAGTATATTTCATTTTTTAAATATATGGGTAACCCACTCTGCAACTGACATCGATATTTCTCAATACATATGTAGCAAAAAATTGCTTTCCCTTTTCAATCTGATTTTTATTTTAGCTAACTGACCAGCGGCGATAACTTGGGCGAACCCTTCGGGCCATGGCTCGTTGAACCCCTTGTTGTAAGCAGCATCTTTAGCTACCGCTCTGGTCAAGGACTTGCCGTCTAGAAGAAGTTCTTTTTTTATGTTTTTAATGGAGGGTATTGTAACATTATTTATAACTCAGCGGCGCAGGGATAATGCCATATTAAATGTCAACTGCAACTAGACACACGCTCATATAAGACTTCTGTGACTCACACACACACATACACGCACACACGCAAATCCCAAACATGAAAAATCTATTGCTTCGTCTCGTATCGCATCGTTGCTAGAGCAAGTTAAGTCCTTAAGATGTCCTGCAGCGACACAAAAGGCGGAAAGTAAATCCATTGAGGTTACCTTTACCCCATACTCCCTGCGCTCCATGCAATGCCTGCGCCCAATGTGACCCTCGTCCCATTTATACTTTATTTTTTTTGTCTTTACGCGCCACTGAAGACTTTTGGCTGTGGGGTGTACGAGTCTTCGAGCCGATTGCTTACGAATCACCCAGTGGCCGAGTGGTTTTGATTCCTTTTACCACTCATTTTTAATTCAGCTCACATGCTCGCATCTGTTGGGTCGCTGGAGTATCCTTCCTGTTCAGTTTTCGGCCGCTACATGCTCCATTGATTTATGCGCTGCCAATGCGCGCATACAAACACATGGCATATCCTTGCTCATCGTCCTTGCTCGTCCTGACTCGAGCAGTCTGCTCTGTCCAGCAACGATTTGTGGCATTGTTCATCATATGCCTCGCTGGCTACTTTGTTTCATTATATGTTGTATATTGGCCACATTTGTGGCTCATTTTGTACATGCTGGCCATGTCTGATAATGACCACAGAATTTCATTATCCATTCGAAATTCGTATTGTAATTAATTTAATATACAACTACATATATATCTAGCCCACATATATATTGTTTATAAGTGTACTGTAGGTTTTAGCCAAAAGAGTTGTATTTACTTAAATGTTGCAGTTGAAGCTTGATTATTACAGCTTGAGTTATTTGATGAGCAAATTGTCTGTAAAAAGTTGGCCTTAAATTGAAAGGAAATGCGATAGCTGGCTATGTATATAATTAGGTAAAATGTTGGCAGTACTTTCAAATTAAAACCAAGTCGGAATAAATAATAATTTAAATACTTTTGTGATTGAAATAAAACTATAGCTTTAAAAAATAAATAATTGAACCGTTTTCAATACATTAATGCAAAAACAATTTGAATACTCTTAAAAAAAATGTAAAGAAGCACAATTATCTAAAGTTTTCTTAGAATAATCCATGCAAATCGATGTTTAATTGGAATTTTTGCTGAGCAACAATCTGTCAGCAAAGCAATTCATCAAAGTCATAATCCATTTGTGCCTTTAAGATCTCATTTAGTTATTTTCAGTAACCTAAAGATGTATCTCTTGGTATATACCACTTGTCTACTCCATGCTTATTACATCTTTAGAATTATAAGCAAGCCACAGAATGGTAGACACAGTAAGGAGCAGGAGCTCAGCTGTTCGGCCTATTGTCTAATTCTATCAATTTAATTAGTTTCTTGCGCTCCAATTGTTGCTACAACGTTCTATGGCCAGTGCACAACAATTGTGGTCGGATCACGTACCAAATGAGCAGCTCAGCTGGAGTCAGGGGTTAACTGGGCGGTTAGCCCGGCAAGTCATGTGGGCGTGGCCTGGACACATTGTTCGTCTGTCGACTGCTGCTGTTCACACCTACTTGGTAGCACAGCTGTGCTTATCAATCATAACGGCAATTGACTACCAGATTTGTGACTTTTGAATCCTTTTTTAAGTTGAAAACTGCATCTTTGACTTGTTGGCTTCTGCTCAATCATTGTCATCAATCATGAAGTAACCAAAAATGTTCCTATGTCAACTCCTACTTTCTTCGCTTTGTGGTTTCTTTGTGGTTTTTATTTCTTTGCTTTTTTGTGTCTGCTATCTCAATTTCAGCAGCTGATACTCGGGATCCGGGTTTGTGTCCTTTGTGTTGGTTTCTCTTTGCGCTCTTGTTGGCCATTGTAGGTGTGAAATGCTCAAAGCGCTCATGCATATCCTGCTGACTATGTTAGCCGCCTGCTGCTGCTGATGCTGCAGCTCAGGCCTCAGGTCCTTTGTTGTTTTGCGCCTGACGTTGTTGTCCAGCCGACTCGATGCCGCTTATCTGTCCAGGTTCAGTCTGCCTGTTCGTTTCTTTGAAACATGTGTTTTACAAATGTTCCATGAATTCAACAACAACAGACCAGCTTCATCTTCATTCTCATACCCCTATTCAATGTCATCGTCCTTGTCGTCTTTAACAATTTTTAATTTATGTGTGTCCCTTTTGTCAAAGGCGTCTAATAACTCAATTAAATGGCAGCTCAGCTATCGATGACAGGCGGCAGCGCAGTAATCTCTATAAAAATTCGTTCGCATTCTTTAATTCAATATCCTGTGAATGCATCGCAAATATGGCGGCAATGGCAAACCGCAACACAGACACACTGACAGCCAAACAGATAGACAGGATACGCCGTTGTCGCACACTGCGGAAGCAGGAATCATTACAGCACTGATGACAGGAATATCAATTTACTCACGGTTGGCAAAGATTCCATAGCCTATTGCCATTTAATTATGTCGCAGTGTGGGCGAAGAAACCATAGAATTAAATTAAAAATTAATTTTTTTTTTTTGGGATTTTGGAGTATTTGGTTTAAAATTATAAAAAAAAAAAAAAAAAAATAAAAGCGTTATATTAAGTGATGAATTTTTAAGAAATCCTTTGTTAAAATATATATTGAAAACATTTAAAATATAACAACATAAAGTTAAGAAATTTGTAACGGTTTTTTATAGCTCTTAAGAAGTACAATTGCTTTCGTGCTTGATTTTATAAATGAAGACTGAAAATTTATTACCAAATTAAAGTATATTCCCTAAATTATTTTGCAAACGATACTCATCTCTACCTGCGGCCGGATGCAAAGCAAACGCCATGAAAATTTTCCATGTCATTGTTAAAATTTATACGCGAATTGCAAATAGATGAAATCTAAGGAAATGCACAGACAGAGAAGGCAAAAGCAAGAAACGCAAAGAAATCTAATAAACACTCCAATAATAATTGCAAAGGCAAAGAAGAGGATTATGAAGATACGCATGATTTTTTCAGTGCTTGTGGTCGACAGGTAAGTAGGCTTTGAAGGTGTATTTTTGGTCTAATTAGTGGTTCAAAAGAAGAAAGAACACTCAGAGATGCTTGACGTGCACATTAAATCCTACTTAAATGCCAGCTTGAGTCCATAATTTTCAGTGGGCTGCGGCTTAAGCCGTGCTCTAAGTCCTAAGCCTGGAACCAATCAGCCACTTCATTTGCATTCGAAAATCAGCTTAGACAAGAAGTGGACATGTAGTAGGCGTTGTTCTCAAAGTCGCTGAGAATTATCGATATTATTAGATGCATAATTGAGGCTATTTATAAAGCAGCCAGCAGGTAAGCAAGAAATGATGTAACTTTGAGCTATTTATGAGTTCTGTTTGCCACAGCCAAACGAGCTGTGAACCGTAGGTGTTGGCCCAAATCACGACACAGAACAAAAGCCAACGCCCTCGGAATCGAACTGCAACGTCGACTCCTGCTGAACACCCGCAACAATGCATATTCGTTGGGTTCCATGGGGTTAACTCTTAATTAAAAGCTGCTTTTCATCTCACACACACAAATACAAAATTACAAACAATCAATGCAGCACTGTGAACACAGTGTGATATCTTGTGGGACCCACTCTCTCTCTCTCTCCTCTTTCACCTGTTGGCATACACAAAAGGAGACCGTGAAAATGTATCTCGCGCTGCATGGTGTTAGGCTGTCGGTTAGCTAGCTACCATGAAATGAGGTGCTGAGATCTTAAATTGACTTTGGCTGCATGCTGCTGATTAGCTGCTGATAAGTTTCGTCTGGCTCCCAGGCAATCAATTGAGAATGTTATGTAAATTACAACTTCGATTTCATCGGTTTTCCCATTCGGATATTTTCACCATTCTTAAAACTAATCGTTTGACTTCTACTACGCCTCATTAATTGTGTAGCATCTGTGGGCAACAAATGTGACACCATTGTTGAGCTCTTATCGATGCTGTTGCTGTAATCTGTAACCGGCTCTAATGTCTTCATCATCTTGGGTTTTATTCAAGTTTTTCGTCGGAGCTTTAACAAATTTCTTTGTTGAATGCGTTTGAAAAACTCTAAATAAAGATATCAGAAATTTGTATTCGATGTTTTGTTATTTTTTTTCATTTAGTATTTATAATATTATGCAGAAATTAAAACACTTCATTAGCGGCGTGTTAATGTCTGTCGAATTGTGTCTGTGTTTAAAAATTCGAAGCGTGAAAGTTGCAATGATCTTGTATGTAAATTAAGGAAAGCTATAGAGAGACAAGGTATATTTTAACATCAAGGTTTGAGTTTATTGAGGAAGGAAGTTTTTTTAAAGCGCCGTTAAAAAAAGAAAAAAGCATATAAAGGAAATTTAATGCACGTAAGGACTGGAGAACAAGTTTGATTTTAAGATCTACTAACAGATTGTTATAATCTTTCAGTATTTTTATATTAAGTTTATAAGCTTACTAACAAAACTGTTTTGTGATTTTTCAGTAAACAACAAACTTTTAAGAGCTGAATTTATCTTCACATCCTAAGAAAACATTATAATAAAGATCCTTATTTTTTTTTCGAAGTTTGAATAACATCTTCTATAAATCTTTTAAAGCACAACACATATCGAGCAAGCTTGTCCTATATCACATTTAAAAGCCAATAACACATCATGCTATAAGCAAAACGACCCAGCTTCCTTAAACAAACCAAAGGTATTTCCATATCCAATCAGTTTCAATTTTGATATATCAATTTAAGCTGGCATCTCTCAATCTAAAGCATGCTGTATGTGTGTGTGTGTATTTTCAAGTATGCAAGTGTTGTGTGTGTATGTGTTTATCTTTTTGGTGCCACTCTAAAGTCTAAACACATTTAAGCCGCTACTAAGTGTCATGTTGAACACATGTACATGCATCAAATTCAATCAAATCAAATACCAGACAATCCCTTCTCTCCCCCTCTCTCTTTGCATTAGAGTAGCGGAATAAGTACAGTTATGCTAGAGGCTAGGCATGGAAAATTCAGAGATGTATTTTATGTGCCCTGTCATTTGTCTGTCAATCAGCTGTCGCATATTTTCTGGCAATAAGGGTTAATTTACGCTCATAATCCTTGCCCGGCGGCACAATCTCCAACTCCTGCTGATGTTGACATTCTGCTTGCACAATTTTGTCACACAACATGTCCTTCAGGCCCAAAACAACAACAACTAGTGAGAGCGAAATTCCACTTTGTTTATCGTGAAAATTTGTTGGCAGCGCGTATTGATTTTTAATGCTGATTGACAGTCCGTTGGAAAAGTCGAACAAGGCTCTACTCCACTCTCGCACACACATATTGATTGACAATTGGCCTTGTCACGCATGCAATTTTCTAACTACGATTTTTCAAATCCACCAAATCGACATTTTCATTTTCATTTTGTTTTCTACGCAGACAAATTTAAATAGTTTTTTGTTGCTCAGTTTGCTGATTAAAAACTTTGCTCTAAGCTCATTTAATTGACGCATAATTGCTTCACAAAAAACGAGAAATATTAGCTATTAGGCAGGAGACAACAACAAGCAGCGTTGTCATCAACAGGAGGAGGGGCCAAAGGTGGGCGTGTCCACCACATCAATTAGATGCGAAACACAGCACAACACACCGCATTAACGTGTGTGTGTGTGAAAATGCACAGCACTGTTTTGAGAATCAACGATAATAGCGTCAATTCCCTTTGCCGCATCCCAAAAAGCTAATCATCATGGCAGAAAGGACTTGCACTCGCTCGCTGGCATAATTGTTGTGCCATAATTGTTGGCAAAGGTTGCAACCACACGAGACCCACAACCCGCAACACATTAAGCGGCGACAGGGTTGCTAGCTTATTCACACATAATAATAGTTGGGATTTCTTTTCTCTTCATTTATTTGCATCGTTGTGCAATAGTTATTGTTGTTGTTATTGCAATAATTTAAGGATTATATTCATAAGTCCGGCAGCAGCGTTTATCTGCAACTTCAGGCTCTGCATAGTATATATGATGTGTGCCATGGGGTTGCCACAGAACAGTGTAGAATTCTGTGCAGCAAGCATGGGCTTAGGCGACTTGAAAAGTGCGCTACACAATAAGTATAAAATTTGTCAAAACAAATTTATAAAGTACGGAAAAATATAGAAACTAGTATAAATGGAAAATCTTGACTGGAAGATACCCTTCGCTATAATCGACTGGGAAGGTGCACACATATTTGATTGACATAACTTTACCAAAAACTGAGCTCTTAAATATAACTGTATGTATTTACATTTTAATACCTAATTTTTAATCGATTTTCATCCCCAACATTTGTGATCAAAAGTCGAGTTGGGCGTTGATCGAAACATTCGAAAACCAGGTCAAAAGAGCCTGGTTTTCAAATGAAATGCATCAATCGTCTTGGTTTGAGCTCTTAAACAATACTGCATATAAATCTGGAAACGACTTTTTACTCGACTTTTTTCGACCTCAAAATTTTTAACAGATATTGAAAAGATTTCTTAAGTAATACAAAGCTACGTTACCCAATAATAAAGATAATTTTCTTTGCCTTAACTTATTTATCAATATTACCATTAAAACCAATATACCCCACTTAAAGTAGCGCAGGCATGAAGAGAAAAAAGTAAAAACCGCAAAAATTAATGAGCGAACAGCAAATCAAACGATGCACGAAGTGCGCCGTTGGCAGCACGATGCATCCCATTGTTCATTGTGCCTGGCAAATCCACTATTCCGGCGGTGGTGGTGGTTGTGGTGGGTCAACGGATCTTACATGCCAAGAGCAAAAGAGGGGTTAGCTGTGATGAGTGTTGCACTGTCGTGACTAATGCAAACATACGCTTGTTTGCACAGTGCTCCAGAGTGCTGCTGCTGCTGCTGCGTTGATGCTAATCGCCAGAGACAATTTAATCTCTAATCAAAATTCAAAATCGCAAATTTCCGCCAAAAACGCCAAATGAGAATTGCGAAATGCGAGATGATAAATGGAAAGCGCCTGTTGTTGTTGTATGTGGCAAGAGGGCAAGCGAAGGGCAAACGCCAGGAACGGCGATGCCATGAAAATGCAATCAATGCGTTTTTGGACAGAGACTTGCGTATTAATGAGGACATTAAGCCAAAGCCAGACAATTGCAAATGGTGCAGAATCCAAATGCTAGTTGAGCAATAAGCAATAAGCAATATCCACCCCCGCGTAGCGGCTTTGTTGTTTATTGTTGTTGTTTGTTGTTGTGCAATCGTTTATTGGGAAAATTGGAAAAATATTATTTTGTTTACATAGCCAAAGGATTTTCACACGTTGCGTCTACCCGCTAGGCATTAAATGTTTAATTATTGATTTATTTTCATATACCTAAACTTTGTCTATGTATATGTGTGAGAGTGTGTGTGTTGGTTTGTTAGCTCATTAAATGCAATGAACGAAGCTGCGTTAACAAGAAAATGCAACAATTTGAAGATCAGTGTTGAGAAAACAAAGCGTTTCAAAACCAACGAAAAAAAAAGAAAAAACTAACGAGCCAAAAAGGATCGGCAAGCCGACTTTGAAGTACAAAAACACAGCAACAACAACAACTGGCAGTGAATTTGTGTTTTTATGATCATTCGTTGTTTGATTACAGCAAACGGATAAACCCCGCCAGGAACCAAACAACAAATACATAATGCCGCTGCACACAAAATCCCAGTCAGAGTCTTGGAATCTCTGCTTGGAGGCTGTGAGTTGTTGGAAACTCCTTGCAACACGAACTGTGGTGCATGCACCGCATGACCTGCTGCCAGGCAAACAAACAAACCCAAAAAACTACACACGTATATACACACAAATTCACAAATCCCTTGCACCTTTTATTCCCAAACAACCTAAACCAAGCGACGCGCGACGTTAAACAAATACGCTTACATTCGTACGTAGAATTTGTGAGTTTTGAAGGGCCAACACTCGATCAAACAACACAGAGCGCTTGAATGGACGGACAGAGTTGATAAGTTGTCGGTTCATTGTGTAATTGAAAAGTAAGCCGACGTCACAAGACTTAGGTTTGTGCAAGAAATTAGCATTAAATGTCAAAGTAGCATGTCCGAAAACGAAATAGACTTGAGGTCAATTGGTTGATGCTGCGAATGTTGGTAAAAATTTAGAAAAATACATTTTAAAAATCTTCATTCTCTTTATTATTATTACAAATTTATATTTAAGGACTTGGAACCCTTTAATACCTTATTCAAATAAAAATTTTAATGTCTATTCAACATTCCTCTACCCTTTCACACCAATAAATTATTTCCTATTGTATTGGCAAACGAAGACCTTCTTCGTTGACTCTATTAAATTCATCTTATGGCCCTTACAATAAAAACTCAACCCAACAGAAGAAAAACTCTTTTCATTGACTGCTGTGCGAGGCGAGACGTCTTTTATGCGACTAGCAATGCCAATGGGCATAGAAATATACATACATACATATATCTCAGGAAATATCAAAATAATAAACCTCGCGCACACGCGCTTAGCACTAAAAAACGAAAGAAAAAAATCTCCACAGGACAGATGATGATGATAAAGATGATGAGACCGAAGGCGACGACGACAACGACAAATAAAAACGAATAGGAAGTTGCCACTCAACGATGCCAGAGACAGAAATATGTTGTCACTGAATTATCCTAGCACACACACAGAAATAATAAATATACCAAAGAATATGCATACTCTAAGTAAATTTGGAATGCTCTTGCCAAGGGGGAATAGTGACAATGTCATGGAAAACGTTATACCAATAACATAATATCAATTAAAAATTAAAAAGCAAACTATTCAAGATTATTTTTCTTGAGAAAGATACAGGATATTAGTCAGATTAATATATGTTTGCTGTCATAGATCTCAATGAATTGATTTATTTACTTATTATTTTTTTAAAATCACATTTGTAAGTGCATTTAAACGTCGTCTTTACTCCCAGTGTACAATGTTTTTCTGTGATTTTTTTTTTTCATTTTTAATATTTTTGAATTTCCGCAGTTTTATTCGCCGTGGTGACTACCACCTCGTTGTTGCCACCGACAAACGTGCTGCTGTGAGCGTGCATCAGGAATCACATTTTAATTCACACTTGAAAGATTTTTCACGATTTCCCACACGGCGCTGAAAACGTGTCCGCAACAAATGAGCAACGACGTTGCATAACAAAAAAAAATATAATAAAATATAACGTGAAGCTGCTGCAAAAGCAAAAAACGGAAACCCGGGTATACTACACGTTAAGAACACGAATACGAGTGAAATAAAAATAAATAAAAGAATCTCAGGCGTTATAATTCGATTGTCCACTCAAACGAAATCGAATGCACAAAATCGCAAATCAAAAAATCAGCGGAGGGTGAAAAGTTTTTCCAAGCAAGAGGGAAATGCATTTCCCAAGCAATAATAAACAATAATTGTTGTTGTTGCTGTTGTTGTTCAGGCGATAAGCATATTGCACACACACGAAACCCCCCTGTCCCCTCATGATTCTCCCGTTCTCCCCCTCACTTTAACATTAATGGAAGCTGGGACAGGCGCTCAAGTGTTAAGTGTCAGATGCAGGATAAGTGCGTGCAGCGACAGGATATTTGTTTGTTTGTTTGCTCCTTGCCACGAGAGAGAGCCATGTGTGTGCGTGTGTGTACGATTGCAAACATATCAACAACAGGCGTACATACATATTTTTAATGCATACTTCAAGGCTTCAAGAAATGGGCGTTAAAATCATGATAAGAGCTCACAAATGACATGACATGTGACTGCGACTGCCTGTGACTGAGATTTCTGCGATAGTCAAGACACCCTCAATCAGTTGACCAAAAAATCAACCAACAACACTTTTCATCCTGCAATGAACAACAATGCATGCTATCTCGATCCTTGCAGCAATTGTGACAAAAAACGGACGACTGTGCAAATGTTTTCCTGCTGATAAGCACTCAATTTTGCAATGCGAAAAACTTCAAAAATGTGTGGTTGAGTAAAAAATAATACTTAATGTCAAATCTTATGCACTATCACACTATATTATTCACTAGTGTCCACACGCAAAAATGTTTAATTCGATTTTCAGCATTATCCAAATTTGTTGTTAACCCACAAAGCCCCATTTAAACAGAGCAATTAGTTGGCTGCAAAACTTTTGTGGCATGAAAACTGCGTTGTGCTGTTTAATCCAAAAGCTTTTGCAGCAATTATTTATGGAGCTGTGTAACACTCGACAAATTCTCACTCGTGACTCGGCATTAGTCAACACTTTGTGTGCGAAAACACACGCACACATTTTCCAACACTTGAACTGATTTATGACACTTTATCAACTTGAGCAGGGAAACTAATGTGATTAAGTTTTTTATTCTATGAAAAACTGTACAACTAATGAACTTGCACTTGAGATTATCCGCTTACAAGAACACTATATGTCTGTAAATATGTAACGAACTCAAGTCAGTTACTTATTGCCTAAAGCTCTTGAATGTTGTTGGGGGGAAGGGAGGCGTCAAGTGGCCAAGGATCTGCATATCCTGTGCAGCGTTTAGTGCTTTTAATGTTATGCTAAATACGTTTTTATTTATTTACGCTGTAGGTTTGCTTGCAACTGCAACTCAAGCAGCATCATCACGTTGTTGTTGCACAATTTTCCGCCTCAAATCATTTCGCCCCCATCTTTTGAACAAAGCTAAAAGCAACTGTTGCATCCTTTTAGTCCCGGCCAGCCTTGCAATTAAGCAACTCCCTCTCGCTCTCAACCAAATAACAATGACACAACCACACACACACACACACACACACACACACAAAGTATGTAACATGACATTTACATGAGTTTAGCTTGGCTTTTCCTACCCTAAAGCGAATTTTGCATTCGAAATTGTTAACTCGCATTTGGCTCATAAAATGCAAATTATGTCAACAATAAATGTTGATAAATTGTTTTCTGTAATCTGTTGTGCTGTGATTGTTATTGCATTAGTCCAGCTAGCTACTAAAAAGTTTTCAAATTAGAAAAAAAAAAGCTTTTACATTTGTAAAAATATATTTTCTGCTTTTCACCAAACAACAAACCCATTAACACAGCGGGAATGTGTCTTAATTAACTGAAAATAAACATAAATGCTTTTAAGTAGGTCTGAAACAGAAAAAAAAAAAACGTGTTTCCCATTAAGCCAGTGCTCCAAATTCATTCCGAGAAAGGTGTTACACTTGTTACCAAAATATTCTAAACAACATTTAACTGCAGCTTGCCATGGTTATTATCGAATTATATGGTTGCCTTAAGTTTAGTAACAGTTACGCCGCAACAGCAAACAGTACAATAATACGATAATGAAGCATAAAATTGTATGTGCCACAGTTGTTGCAAACAAAAGTATCTGTAGGGCCATTAGTCCATCGTCCATCCACGAGATACTTGTTATTACAAGTATCTTTAACGCTTGCCTCATTGTCTGTCTAGTTTGGATTTTTTTCCTTTTTGTTCAGGTGTTTGAAAAAATATTAAGATACGAAATTAGTGCAGCTAAGTTAACATTTAATGATGTTCTCGAATTGCATTTCTTACTGTTTTGGGAGCTGAGAACCTTAACCCCAACGGCTAACGGATCTCATCAGCGCCATTAAAAAGGTAAAAAGTCGTAAACTATAAATTGGTAAGGGCGTAACGTACAGAAAAAGAATAAATAAGTTTATTCGAATGGGGTGTTTGAAACTAATATATACTAAAAATAAAATCTATCAGTTGCACTTTCTTTATAAAAAGTTATAAAATTATTAATGCAAAAGTACTAAAAATATCATTTTATAATTTATTTCTTCTAATTAC
Organism: Scaptomyza pallida; assembly: GCA_018152965.1. Taxonomy (NCBI): domain Eukaryota; kingdom Metazoa; phylum Arthropoda; class Insecta; order Diptera; family Drosophilidae; genus Scaptomyza; species Scaptomyza pallida. The sequence goes on from JAECXP010000008.1 coordinate 882,805, forward strand.
CCTATACCCTCGCCCTAACTATTTTACAGGGTATAAGAATTGAAGTAGTGGGCAGCTTGCAGACAAAAGATGAACAGTCGAGCGTGTGGTAATTAGAATTAAGAAGCATTAAAAAGAAACTCAACAATATTCACACAATGCGCTCAAAGCAAAAGTCGTAAATAAAGCCATAAAAACTTTACAAAAAAATGTAAAGCCAGTGACGGTTTTTTACTTCTTCTTGCTGGGAACTCTGGAAACTTAATTAGTTTTAAGAGTAAGAACAAGAAAAAAAAACTTACGAGGCGATAAGCCCCCCACGACAAGAGTAAAAGATAACAATTAGTTTTGGGCGCCAAAAAAAATACGAAACTCAAACTCCAAAACCAAAAGTAATTTATGAATGCACCTTGTTGACAATGCCGTTTTGGACAGCTCGTAAAAACATTTCAAGAGGGCCCTCAATAATAAAACAATAATAACAACTAGAGCACACTAAAGTGGCTCGAAACCTGGGAAAAACAGCTGCGTGGGCGACCCTGACCGGTGCACTTGGAATTACAAGCTCGATTGATTTGCAATGCCTGGGTATAAAACAACAACAAAAAAAAAACGTAAATACCAAATGTATTGCTGATTATTTTTCAGCACAAACATAAATATATGTATAGACGGGAAACATGTGCATAGACATAATATTTCAATACTTAATTTAATTTTTAATTTTATTAATGAGAAATTCTTAATGCTACAGTATTACTACTATAAATTAAAGCATTAATCACTATGACAAAAAACAAAAATAATTCAAAACGAGTATATATATATCATTATAAATTAACAAAGATCTTATAAATAGTGACATGAAAAAATTAAGCTAAATTGCATCAATAGCATAGTATAGATTAGAGTGGATTTAAGTTTGTTTTAAAGTGTGATATGATTGTATTTTTAAATAGGTGTGCGCCTCTTATGGTCTTAAACACATGTGGAAGACTATTCCACAGTCGAACAGCATTAATATAAAACTGTCTTTCTGAACAAGCTAACCGGGTTCTTAGGCAAACAAGATTTTTACTCTTTGTGAGGAAGCAAATTTAATGTTTTCAAACAAATACTCAGGTTTTTGCGTGTAGATAATTTTGTGTACGAACACCAGAATTTTAACTTTGACCAACGAAGAAAAATTGAGGCCGAACAGTTTGTGGGCATGTCCCGTAACGTGGTCCGTCCTTTTCAGGCCATACACATAACGGGCCACACTGTTAAAGGCCACAATTAGTCTCCGTTGGCTAACAGCATCACAATTACCAAAATTTCTATTCCATAGAAAATTATTGGTAATACCATTGCTTTTGCAATAACCATTTTTGTTTGCATTGGCACAAAATGTTTGGTTGCTGACAGTTGTCTTAGTACGCCGTACATTTTTCCTACTGCTTTATTCACTTGGTCATTCCACGACAGTGTCTTGTTAAATGTAATGCCAAGATTATCTGCTTTGTTCACGAAGTTAATTCCTACGTTATTGACACCAAGCCTAGGAAAATTATCTGTATTTAGGTTCTTTTTATAAATCACAAGACACTTAGACTTGGACGGATTGATACATAAACCGTTATCACAGGCCCATTTACTAACATGCAGGAGATCATTATTACACATATCAATACACTTACTTATTTGACTAAGTTTTGAACTCACATACAGTTGGACATCATCAGCATACAAATGAACATTACATGTAGTTAGTACGGACGGTAGGTCATTAATATATATTGTAAATAAAAGTGGGCCTAATATTGATCCCTGCGGAATGCCGCGGGACACTAAGAGCAAGTCCGATGTTTTGTTTGCCGTAACAACCACTTGGCTTCGTTGCTTTAAGTATGAGGACATTAGTTTGGTGGCTGTTGGACTAAAATTGTACATTCTACATAACTTGGTGAGTAGTATGTCATGGTTCACTGTGTCAAAAGCTTTACTAAAGTCAAGAAGCGTCAGTAATGTGACTTCACTATTGTCCATTTTTAACCTAATGTCCTCGACTACTTTTACAATAGCTGTGGTGCAACTACGGTTGGTTCTAAAGCCAGACTGATTTTGGACTAGAAGTTTATTTGCTTTTAAAAAATTGTTAATTTGTTCTGCGATTAGGTTCTCAAAAACTTTGGATAGGTATGGCAGTATGGCTATTGGTCGAAAGTCTCCGTTGTCCTTAGCAATTGGCACAACCTTGGCAATTTTCCATTCCCTAGGGAATGTAGATGTAGTAATGGCAGTGTTAAAAATATGCGTGAGGTGGCCTATTATAAATGGCAGTATGAGTTTGACCAGTTTAGGGTTGATATCGTCTAAGCCAGTGGCATTTGACTTAACTTTTCGAATGGACATCAATACATCACATTGATACACAGAACTAAAATGGAAATTATTTTGACACTTGTTAAACGATTCAGACTTCACATAGGGGTTACACAAGGATTCAGGGACATTTACATTGACAAATTTATTATTTAAGGAATTAACATCAATACTATCATCTATCACAGTTTTAGCTTTTCCTAGCCCCAATTTATGTATGTCTTTCCATCGTCTGCTGTCAATTGCCCCCTTAAACATATTACTAAAATAGCTACGCTTGGCCTTAAAAATCAAGTCATTTACAATTCGTCTGTTGGTGATAAATGCTTTATGAAGGTGTTCAGTCTTATATCTCTGCCATTTCTTGTATGCCTTATCTCTTAATTTTATTGCACTTTTTATATCTCTGTTGAACCAGGATTTGACTGTATGCCTTATAACTCTGGTCTTGAGTGGTACATGTTTGTTGTACACCATGTCAATAAAATATTGCACATGTTGGATTTGGGTGTCTACTGAGGGGCATGAATAAATGAGATCAAGATCGGAGTTACAGCAGTCATCGTATAAACTGGCAAAGTCTATGTTATTGAAATTCCGGTACGAAATAGTTTGTTTGCAATTATTTATAGGCAAGTTATACGTCAAAAATATTAAGTCATGTTTAGAAAAGGCAGGTACAGAGATTTGGTCATATAGTAATACTAATTCCCTTTTATTAACGAAGAACAAGTCAATTAATGTATTCGTTGTTCTAGAAAAATGAGTCGGCGTTGTTGTGTTTACGGATACTAAGCCAATTGCTTCCATACCATCCGCCAGAAGTCTTTCTGTGAATAGGTTACTATTCATGTCACCTGTTAAAATTATGTCAGTATATTCGAGTGTTAAGTTCGCTATTACCTCAAGTATGTCTGAGCAGTCAATGCTTTTATGAGGCCTGTAGAGGCTGCCAATAAGCATTTTAGTATCACATATTGGGTTTAGCAGTTCAAGAAAAATGTATTCTATATGACTGTCATTTGGATGCTTAAGAATAACTTTTCCCCTTACACCTTTTCTTAGATAAATTGCTACTCCCCCAGCATGACTGCGACGATCGGAACGAAACACATCATAACCATCACAACTAAATAACATATTACTAAGCTCAGGTACAAACCACGTCTCGGACACACATACAACATCTACTTGGGAATTAACAAACAGGTAGCGGAACTCTTCTATTTTATTTGCTAAACTCTGAGCATTTAAGTGACAAATCTTGAGCCCATTTCTCTGTTTGCCCAGAACCCTAATCATTGCATGGCTGTTCGCTGTGGAGTTAAGGCTAGAGCCTATCAAAGTTGAAATGAGTTTTTCCAAAGAGATACACACCAAGTAAATATGAGCTTAAATTTAGATCACACAAAGTAGTATGGGAAGATACAAAGAGAGAAGAAAGCTTGCAATTAAATCTAACAAGAAAACTAACTAAGTTAAGAGCGAAAAAGCTCATGCTCAGCACCACTTGCTTCGTTCTCGCTCTCTTGCTGACGTTGAAGCTTTTTGTAGGCTGTCGATGCAGATGGCATCTTCCGTTTCGCTCCATCTAACGTAGACAAGCGCTCGTCGACAAAAAACAGCTGATAAGACACGCTGTTTCTTCATCTGCATGGCTTTCTTAAAGATAATATAATTCTCTTTTGAGAGCTGCTCATTTAGATAAACTGCAGCACTCGCACATTGTCAAAGCCAAGAAGAGGAAGAGTTAGTTGCGTTTTATTTGTTCGCCGGTACTGGGCAGCGGCTCTTTGGAAGTTAATTTTGTCTCGAAGACAATCAAATTTGATAATAATAACAGGGTCGACAGCCGAATTCGCATTTTTCGACTGTCGCACCCTAAAATTTCCTTAAGTCGCGGTGCTGGAGTTACTCCTAGCGCAAAAGCTAGCGAGTTGAAAGCCGACCGCAAGTTCTCACCCTCAACACATGGGACTCCGTGAAGACGCATGTCATTGGCAGCGCTGGCGTTGGCTTGCTCAGCAAGCTTTGCCGTAAGCGTCGCCACTTGGGTCTGCAGCTCCGACGTCTCCTTCGCCGCTGATTCAAGCCTCTGGACTCGCTGCTGCACCTTGTCCAGCTCTTCACGCATCCCATCGAGTTTCGCGTGCAGTAGCGCCAATACACGCTCCTCGGACTCACTCATTTTTTTCAATGAGATCGGCTTGCTCATCAAACCTCCGATTAATAAGCCGGATGATGGAAGCTGGGTCACTGCTGACCTTGTTGGATCTCAGATCACCAGAAGAATTTTCCCTCGTACGTTTTGGTGGAGGTCCCATGGTTTGTTATGTTGTGTAGTGTAGTGTAGTTGAGTTGAGTGAAAAACGTGAATGTGTGTGTTGGTTTTGGCGCACTGTTTCTCTGATGTTTGTGTTGTCAGCAGACAAGAGTTAAAACAAAGCATATGAGGCAAAATGAAAATGTTGTTGTTTTCTTTGCTTTGGCTGGCGTTAAGTGAATTTAAAATTCAATTGTTAACAAGAAATTGCACTATATTGAATATTTAAATCACTATAAATTGTTCTGACGGACTTCAATAAATTTTTGAACTACTTTGCGCAAGTTGAATCGTAGTTTGATTCAATTTATTTTGTAAAATCACGGAGCGAGAAAATTGCGCGTCTTGTTACTTTCGTATTCTTCTTCGTCACCTTGGTTTTTGTCATCTATAATCCCAAATGGAATGGATTGGGCCGGAGACAATACGCCATGCACGAGCTGTTGACATGCAATTTGTTGTCCTCATCCTGATCCTCGTATACTCACTCGACCCCAAAGGCGCACACACAATTGGCATTTGCTTTGCCAAGTGACAATGGCGGATTTGTTTGCGGAATGCGGATTTAGCTGCAGGGACTAGGCAGAGTCGGCAACAGCAATGCCAACTGCAGCAACAGCATTGCGGCTTATACTATTGTAATTGGCCCATTCTTGTTTTGAGGTTTTTCCTGTTTGTCAAATATGTGCACAGAAAGTTTTCATAGTTTTCCCAGCAAAACGTAATTAATTTGATCTTTTTGAGTGTTCTGAAAGGCATAAATATTTATTCAATTATTACAGTTTTACGTTTTACTCTTTATTTTTATCATTTTTTATATATTCATTTTTTCCTACTATTCCTTATCTTTAAGGGCATCAAAAAAGTCAAAAACTCCCCGTTTTGTAGCTACCTTAATTGTTAAGCTGTACTTTAGCTTGCCGCAAGTATTTTATGGCCACATGTGGCACATTTATGAGCTGTTTATTGTAAGCCAGGCCAAGCTTAAGTAATTCCCAGTGTATAACTTAATTAATTGCAGCTAATGCAATGCCCGGCGCGTAAATGAGACCGACCGGCAGCCGCAGAAGCGAGAAGCATGCAACAACAATAGCAGCAGTTGCAAGACTAGAAACACCAGAGATAGCAACATGGAGATGCTTGCAACAATGAACACTAACAAAATACAAAATAATAAAAAGCAAACACGAAAAAAACAACAAATATTTTATTAAATATGAAAAGTGTAACATGAGCAACAGCTGCAGGCCAACAACAACAGCAGCACAGTCGGCAGGGCGTTGGGCGTTGCATAAATGTGAGAATTTAATAAAATATGTTTAATGTAATTTTTGAGCTCGGCAACAGAGGCAAAACCGGAAGCACTTGACCCGCATGGACAGCATAAACATGAAGAAGAATCCGCACAAATGCCAAAGTGGTAGCTGCATGAGGCAAGTACGAAGCAAGTATGTGAGTAATCTGGCAGTCGAGTGGCAAGCAATGTTGCCTTAAGGCCGGGCCCCAGCTAATTGGGTCAGCTTAGGGGCCTTAACTCAACTCTGGCTGGCTCTTTTAGCTGTTTGTTGTTGTTTGTTGTCCTGCTCCTGCTGACCGGATGTGTTGGCCAGAAGAAAATTGTGAGCTAAATACTAAATGAATTTATGGCATTTATCTAAATTATTTATGTTGCATTCATCTCTAAGACTAATTGTTAGCAAGACGAAGCACATGCATACATATATAAATGTATTCTAAGCAGAAGTTATTTTTTATTTTTAACGAATTTTGCTTAACATTTTAAAGCAAACAACAGTTTATTTTTTGTTTTCCCAAGGAATTAAGGTTTTTTATTTATGATTTGAATTTTTGATAGATTTTTATGATGATATATAATGGCATAAATTTTTTTCTACAATATAAAATCTTCAAATTCTTTTAACATTTATTGAACTACTTTTCGAAATATTTGGTTCGCTTGCTTAGTCAATGATTGCTAAAAGCTTTACATTTTGTTATGCATATTTCGTTGGTTTTGGCTGCCAACTGCTGTTGCTTTCAACTGCCACTCGGCACAATCATTAGTGGCAACAAACAGTAAAAGCACTTGCACAACAAGGCACAAAGGCACAACTAACAGCAAGGCAGACAGAAGCCACCCACATGCATAGTAGAAGATGCCAGCTTTGGCAAACGCACTTTTTTTCTAACTTTTGTGGCATTTGCTCGCTGCGAAATAATAAAACATTTCCATGGCCTGACGATTTGACAGGTTTCGACCGACATGAAAAGTGAAATGTTGCTCATTTCGTTGAATGAAGTGAGGTATGAAAAGCTTTTCGGCATTGCCACTTACACGCAGTGGTTGCATTTTGCAGCCAAGCTCTCACCTCACTTCTTGTTGCAACGTTGAATGTGGCGTGTAAAATTATGCGTAGTCGTTGCTGTTTTAGTTACTGCTGCTGATGTTGTTGTTGTTGTTGTTCTTACATGGTTTTAAATTTCAAATGCTTTGGATTTAGCAACCAACAAAAAGTACATTTTAGCTTTGCTGGGGAAGGGTAGTGGACTAGCAAGATACCCTGTAAGTAGCTCTTGAAAACTTTCGATTCTCTCATTTTATGAGGATTTCTTATCAATATACGTAGTATCAGTATACTGCTGTATGATCCTAATGCAACCCCTTTCATCCTTTTTGAATGTGTATAGGGTATTAAAAACCACCCATGCTCATTCAAACACACACACACACATGCAACGCACTCAAAACACTTCAGGAGGCATGCAACAACGAATTGCATTCATTATGCTTATACCATTGCCATACCATAACTAGCTTTGTGACTCTCTCTGTCTCTTTCTCTCTATTCATCTCTCTCGCTCTCTCTTTCGGTCTCTTGACAGACTTGGCTCACTTATTTGCATTTTTCGTGCGCCAAAAAATGGCTTAAAATACTTGACTAATGTTATGCCCTGATATTGTTGATGTTACTCTTGTTGTTGCTGTTGCTGCTTTGACGGCACGGATTTAATAGGATTTTAGTGCATTGAAGTGATTTTTCAACGCTGCCAGATGATGATGTTGGTGTTCTGAATGATGTTGTTGCTGCTGCTGCTGCTGCAGTTGCTGATGTTAATGGGAAAGGGATATGACTGTGACTCTGGCTCTTGTGAGTTATGTCTGGTTTATGCTTGCCAGGTAGAGTGTATAGGGGAAGTGCGGGTGGCGGGAGAGGGGGAAAGAGAGCACCACAATGCCTGCTATATGTAGGCAGGATGCGTGGGTAATCCTTTCTAGTCTCTCATAATGGACAGGCCATTAATAAAGCCAACTAGTTTGGGGTATGGGGGAGGAATCAGTTTGAATGAAGCAAAGCTTTTGCGGTTGATTTTGCTCTACGTGTAATGGGTAATAAACTACTTGCTTAGATAATTGTCTATTAACCGCAACAGTTATAAAAGCAAATAGAGGAAGAGAGGGCTCATCCTGCTGTGTGGGAAAAATAATTCAAAAACTGAACCAAAGTTAGCTTGTTTAAAGAATTATTTAAAGGTAAAACTAAACATATAGATATATCTTTTCTATGATATTTTTCTCGAATTCTTTTTCAATTTACTCGTTGCACTTTTGCTCTAAGATTCTTTTGGCAGCTTCTTCGAATAGAAAACAGAGAACTTCAAGCTTCCAAACATTCGTTAAGAGACTGCACTTGTCTGACAGTTGAAGGAAGTTGAGCTTAACAGCATTTCCCACATGCCCAAAGGCCACACAAGCTAAGAGACGGAGACAGTCTAAGCACAAATACTCAAAGAAAGAGAGAACAAGAGAGAGAGAGGGGGAATGCATGCTTTTGTTTAGAGCTTGGACTGGTGGCAAAATTTATGGTTTGCCTTTGGGCTACTAATGAGTTTGTCGGCATCCGTCATGGCGTTGAAGGAGCATTGAGAAGCAGGCATTGTGGTGAGGTGGGTGAGGCAAGGCTTAAGCCGTGTGGCAAACGCTGCTGGCCTTGAGGTCACCGTGGCGTATAGGAGCCGACGTAATGGGTTAAAAATGCGTAAACGATTTTGGGCGTCGTAAGCTTCTTAGACATTTGCATCAGATTTTGCCATAAATTGTATGTGGGAGGTTCGGTCGTTGGGGCGGAAACAACAGTGCTGGCGTTGGCGGAAGCATTTTGATTGATTTACAAACAACACACACACACACACACACATACACCCATACTTCGAATGGATCAAGTGCAGTGGCTGAGAACAACTCGGTGACTTCCTTCTCAAACTGGATCATCTTGTTGATGGTCATGTGAGGCTGTCGTTGTTGTTGGTGAAATTTACCATACCATAAAGCCAAAATGCGGCCGTATTTCTTCAACTTCCGGCATTAAGTGCACACAGCAGCAAATTAATTAAGTGACGTTGCCAGACTGCGGCGACCTGCCACAAGGATATGTGTGTATGAGTGTGTGTGTGTGTGTGTGTGTGTGTGTGTGTGTGTGTGTGTGTGTGTGTGTGTGTGTGTGTGTGTGTGTGTTGGGCTGTTGTCAAATTAATTAAACGCACACCAGCGACAAACAACTGAGATGCCAAGGAACGGAAGGAACAGAAGCTTTTGCACTTATTTTCCTAGCTTACTAGTTATTTGTTGTTGTTGTTGTTGCTGCTGCTCCTGTGGTGAAGCTTTGTTGTGGCTTTTGTTAAGCTTTCGTAATTTACACCTGTCCGTGTTGATCCAATTCAAACCAGATCCAGAGAGGAACAACTCCAAGCACTGCGCTTGACATCCTCTTTCTTCGGCAATAAACTTAAGAGTAGAAGTGAAGAAAATTATTTAGCTGATGGCAAAATTATGTAGATATGTTTTAATAGAAGTATATACAATAAAAGATGTTTTCTTATTATTTTCAGGACACTGAGATTTGATTTCATCCACGTTGTGCGAAGTTTTTATGTCTCTTAACACACTGAAGTTCATATAAATATATAAATGGTTTAAATAGAATTCTTATAAGCATTATTTAAAGTCAAGAAATTAGTTTTAAGTGTAGCCCAAAGCAATATTTTAACTCTCACAAGCCATCTCACCCATAAATACCAAGATAAGATCTTTTCTTCTTACCTTCTACATTTCAAAGTTGCAGCATACTTTCGAGGACTTAACCTAACCTCCAAATCACTATGGGTAATTTGACCAGTTTTTTTGGCCAAAACCCATTTTCCGAAAGTCGGTTAATTAACATTTTGTTGGTGGCTTTACATAGTAAAATGATTGCGCTTTAATGTTACATACCACAAATTTTAACAGAGGGCTCCACTGTTAAGTTACAAGCTGTTAAACACAGCTGTTCTAACAGAAGAGCAAACGCAGCTAACTTAACAAAAATTGCGCACCAAACAAAATAACAAATAAAAGTAAATTGCAACTTAAAAATTGAAAACAACCAAATGGCTTTCGATGGTCGGTGGTTTGTACTTTGTGTTTGCGAAATTAGAATGTAGATTGTGCTTGTCTTGTCCCCGTATTTGTCTTTATTGTAAGTGGCCTAAAATGAAAAACTTTAAAACGAAAACTGAACTTTGAATGGACTTATAAAAAAAGTCGCACCTCGTCGCACCTTAAAATCAAAGCAGGGTTTTAGAGTGTTTCATTACCTTTAAAATGAGTGTAGTCTTAATTTGCACTTTTACGCACAAACAAAGATATTTCAATTTTCAGTTCATAACCTTAAATTTGACAATGCGAATTTGCTAGCAAAATGGACTGCAGTGAGTGGAAAACAGCAAATAAGGGTTGCAATTTTTAAATGTTTTATTGCGAGAGTTTCAAAAAAGTGTTCTCCACAACTAAAAGAGTTCTTGAAGAAGATGTTGTTAAATATAAAAACGAAAAAAATATATGTCATTAATTTTTTACTAATCGGTTCTATAGGAGCTATATGATATAGTGGGCCGATGCTTATAACTTTTACCCAAAATTTAAGAAACATTAATATACTGATTTTTAGAAAGTTTAAATCAAATATCTTCAAAAACAAAAAGGTTTTCATACGAAAATACACATTTTTCCCGATTGTTCCTATGGGAGCTATACGATATAGTTGACCGATATCGCTCATTTTTTGCAACGATGTTAGTTTTATAATAACTAATAAAACTGCTAAGTTTGGTCGTGATAGGTTGACAAACATAGAAAATACATAACCTATCTTTTGTAAAAGGGGCGGTGACACGCCCATTTTTTACAAATATTTTCCTTTGGTTATTAAAAACTCAAAGCAAAAAACCGAATCAAAATATCTTGCTTCGTTCTTGAGTTATTAATTAATGCCACAAAAACTGGTCAAATTACCCATAGTGCAAATGTGGCCAAATTTTTAAAATATAAGTGCATAGCATACTTATTGGTTGTAGGATTACCAAACATTTTGCCACATCTATCGTGCTAAATGCGCATACAAGTGTCGATTTCAAATCCCAGCTAACAAAAACTATATCCAATAACTTTGTAGCAATCACAAGCAGCAATAAAACTAAGCCGCAAAATTGCTTTTTAATGCTTTCGTTAGCTATTGAATGGGTGAGGACACAAAAAAATAACACACACATACATACATATCAATCCCAGCCATCAGGCAGCAGTTGACTTTTTGTTAACCCATCTTTCCCTTTCTCCTACAACGCTTTTTATTCATAGTTTTGCCTAATTTCCCGTTGAAAGCGACCCAACTAAGCTCCACTCGAAAAGCTCTGTGCAAAAAAAAAAAAAAACAGAACTATGTCACTGCCGGATTTTCATGTAGCTTTTTCAATTTGGCATCAAAATGTTACACATTCGATGGTCCGCAGTTGAATCCACTCGACAAAAAAACAAAAAAAAATTGTTTCAAACTGACCTAAAAATACATATTTTTTGGGTCTAGGCTAATCGCTTTGTTTTTTTTTTCTTCTACTAAAAAGTGAATTTGAAATAGAAATGAAATGAAAATGGAAATGATGGGCTGTTATGGATTTTTTAAACAAGATTTAATATATTCCTTAAGTAAGTGGAAAACAATTAAATATGCTGGAATCTAATTGAAATACCACAAATCATTTGCAATTCACAATTAAAATACTTAAATCGGTGTTAAATTTCCTATTGCTTGTCATTCAATATGTTGTGTTCCTTAGCAGGATTAAAACAATTATTTCATAAGGTTTCGTTTCTGTTGTTGTTGTTGTCAAATTGCAGCTATTAAATAACTAATTACAATGATGCGACTGATGACAACACTTATCGAACTAGTGTGTGGCAAGCAACAAGCCCTACGTACAATAAATTAAATAATGAAATTTACTAATTGCACAGAATGCAAAATGCAGCAACCTCAAAAACTACTAGCTTTGGCTTTAATTTAATTTTTAATGTTTAAGTTTTGACCAGCATAAGATATTGAAATCTTGACTGTGGCATCTTGTGCAGTAAGCCAAATGTCAATATTTGTCTGGCCTAAACTAAATGAACGTACGAATGAATGAATGAATGAGTGAGTGAGTGTCTTAAATGTATGGGCTGAATGTTCACTTAACCTTTTTGCTGGCCAACAAGATTTTCAATTAAAATTGATTTTATGCAAATTTTCAATTAGTCAAACACATTTTATCATGTGAATAGCAACAACAGCAACAACAACAAGGATTCGCAAACAAAACTGCATGTAAACAAACAGGATGTTAGCCAGAAAATACATACGTATATGTAAATGTGGCCAACTCATCATTATCATCATCATCATCACTAAAGAAAGACTTGTGCAAACCACTTGAGATAAATAGATTTTAAGTTGCATTTTGGCTTTTTGTGGCAATATGTGTGTGGCAAAATGTCTTCTCTTTGACAAGCCCTGCTCCCCGTTTGCTGATGTTTATCTGAAGCTTCAGTTTCTTAACCCACGGCCATTTGCTGTCTCTGTCTCTCCCTGTCTCTCTCTCTCTCTCTCTGTTGAATGCTGATTAAGTAATTGCATTTGGCTGCCCCACCAACAACAATTTGTTCAACATTTTGGCGTTGACTTCATTTGCATTGCCTTTCAGCGTCAATTACGAGTTGTGCGACAAAAAGCGATACAACTTTTCGACTTTGTCTATATACAGTGAAAACCCTCTTAAGCGGACAGTCACGGTCACACAATTTTTGTCCGCTTAAGGGGTGTCCGCTTAATAGGGGGAGACATTTAAATTTTTTGTAAATACTTAGTAAACAAACGTAAAAGAAACAAAAAACGAAAACACAATTTATTTGCATGAATTATGTTTTTTTAATTTTTATATTTGGAAACATCTCGGGTAGATTCAAATTTGTAATTTATCAAACAAAGGATTAAGATTTTCATACAATTATACATAGTAATATATTAAATTTAAGACTTATAAAATTGTGTAATTGTTGACTGACGTAATTTATTTTGGTTTTTTTAAAACTTTATCCTGTATGTGCGTTTCGCGTCCGGATAGAGGTTCTTTACCACGATTTGCGTAAATATACTGTCCGCGTCCGGTTAAGAGGGGTGTCCGCTTAAAAGGGGTTAAAATGTTCCCGAAAATATAAAAAAATCAACGTTACACAATTTTTGTCCGCTTAAAAGGGGTGTCCGCTTAATAGGGGTGTCCGTTTAGAGGGTTTTCACTGTAGTTAAATATGTTTGTACATATCTCTAACAACATTTGCATGTGCATGCGTGTGTGTGTGCGTATTTGTGTGTGTGCGTGTGTCTCTATCGCCTAATGTTGTGCAGAGCTCACTAATTGCATTAAAAAAGAAAAACCCGCTGATTTCCCTTTTCAGTAGAAAAACAGGACTCGCTTGTCTGACGCTAGCTAAATTATACAAAGCACGAAGAAAGCAGATTTTATGTAAAAGATACAGACGTTTGGATACCCTAGCTGCAATACTCTGTTATATACTTAAGGCAAAGGGATTTCGAATTCCACAATGTCTTACATATTACTTAATGAAATGATTTGTACATTCCCTTCAAAAAGAGTAAAATGAAATAGACGATTCTCGACTGCACAGACAGTTGAATATTAAGAATGTCTCGCTTCTTTTCTTTCTGCTCTTGTTTCTCTTTGTTACACCTTTTGCTCGTCTCATCAAGTTGCGTTTGTCTTTTGCGCTTTTAAGCTGCAATTTGGTTGCATGTCACATTGAAAATGCTTTCAGACAATGTGCCCCTGCACGGCTACTGCAGCTTTCACATGATGTTTTCCATTAGTCAGCTGCGAGTCAAGCACCTGTTAAATGTTCCCCCTTTGTCCACGTGACGTATGCTTAATTTGCACTTAACAGCATTCCCAGCGGCAGGATAAGCGAGCGACTGTTACAGGTCGTTCTCTTAGGTAGAAAAAGTTTGAAATATTGTTAAAGATACAGGAAAAAGAAGTGAATTCTAAATCTCTTTCAGCTACTTGAAGAAATCTAAAAGTTGTTCAATTTCGGACAACCCTAATATCGATTGACTTAAGTACATGAGATGCACAGGGCTGCAACATAGCTTGGAGCACAGCCCAACACTCATTTACCAGCTAATCACTCAGCAATATTCCAATGGAAAATCAAAGTAATAAACTTAGTGCAACGGACGAACTAGAGTCCTCGGCAGCAACATGCTTTTGCAATTAAGTTACGGTTTTTGTTGTCCAAATATTAGCACTTACATTTTCAATAAATGTCCCCAGCCAGCGCAGACAACACAATCAACTCATTTGCATTTGTAGTTGTTGTTTTTGGTGTATATGTATGGATGTATGGGTTTGAAGTGGTCGAGACGATGGACATGGCCACATAGCTCAATAAGATTGGCTGGCATTGAAAGTAAAGTCAGTTTCGAGTGTTGAACACGCTCAATTGAGTTGTGGGGGGTTGAGTCGAAGGTGTGCGGATGGGAAATGCAAGCGACTGCTGATAGACAAACAACAATGGCACGCACTGATTTGGCCAAAGGGAATGAAAGAGGAGACCACAAGAGCTGCACTTAGGAAAATTAACTAGATCGTGGATCGTTTATGTAACTTCCGGGTAGGTACTTCTGCTGATTGAGCGTCCAATAATGACGATATTACGACACCCATACATTTAAGCCGAGGTGACTGGCTTTTTTATAGTCGGGGATCACAGGGGAAATTCTTAAAAGTTTTTTTACATAAACTTTAAATATTAGGATTCCTAAATCTTATAAAGGAAGCGTAACTTCCCGAACAATTCACCATACTTTAGTGACAACGACTTTCAAATATCAATGAACTCCGAAAAAAAAAGTCTCACAACAATCAATCTCATTTGGGGGCGAGGTATAAAGGTGACATTTAACCCTCGCTATTTCTAAACATCTTTTTAATAACTAATGAAAAATGTCAAACGATTCAAATTATTTAAAGTAAAGAATAAATTAGCTTTAAAAAAATATTTATAATTTTTTTAAGTGCAACACACAGAAGTAAATATTGCTCGAGAGACGGTCAAACGGCTTACAACACTCGAGCTTTGATTGGCTAAAAAGACAGGAGCCGGCAATTAGCAATGCTGTGGCCAGCACACACAGAGCCTGAAATGAAGCTGAAGCTGAAGCTGATGATGATGCAGATGATGATGATGCACAGACTTCAGTGCTTCAAGCGGTGAATGCCTCACTAAGTGCATGAATAAATAAACTGAAGTCACTTCATGCCCAGCCCCAAAGACCAGACACCAAACCCCAAACCCAACAACACTCAGCTCAGTCACTCCGTCACAGTCAACACATGTTAACAACTTGATGGCCAAAAGTCAAATGGCTTAAATGCCCAGCACATTGTAAGCAAACAGCATCAGCTCCTGCTTGCCCGATGAATACTGGATGGCACTAAACAAAAGGAAGGAAGAAAAAATATCCAAACCAACTGGGGGAGACATATGCAAATGCAGGCAAATAAAATTATTATTCAAATTTTTGGCATGTCCCATGAGCGTTAAACTAACAGCTACGACTACAATGGACAACAACTTGGACCTCTCTCTCAGCCTCTTGAATGGGTTGACAGTCTAAACAACTTGAGAAGCGTTCCATAAAACCCAAGCTCCAAGCTACAGAATGTTTCATCATCGTCATAATATTGATGCTGAAGGCAAAAGCAGTTGAAGCTGACTGGCAATTATATAAAATGAAGCGATCAACAGTTATGTCCTGATATGCACAGTGGGACTAAAAGCATTAAAGATAACTTGAACAGAGAATTTAAGTTATGTCGCTGTCTTAAGCTACACTCTCTCAATTTAATTATTATATCAAGTTTCATCTTCAAGCAATCGTTTATATATATATCTTATACCATTAGAAACGTCAATCACAGTTCAGTCTGGCATACGCCCCAGCCCTTGGAGACATACACACCAGACCAGACCGTCTTGACGGCCAAAGACCAAAAGAGTTCATATTGTTTTAGGGCCAGAACTGCAAGCCATTAGCTTGGGCAAATGTTCGCTGGGACAGAAGCAAACGCTAGACAACAAAAGGTCAGCTTCTTCCTGACAGACAGACTAAGAGACAGAGAGAGTAAAGTGTTACGCCCACAAATCACGCCCCATACATGCCAACCACACGAAGGCAACAAAACAAAACGAAGAACCCCCCAAAGAGCCACCCAAATGGCAGCAACAACAACAACACAAAAATGACAAGAATTTTACAGCCAGTCAATTATGGCCGGACGAGGCGGACCCAAAACAAAACGGATGGTTTGGAGCTGGGGAGTTTTTCTTTTTTTTTTTTTAGTCTGGTAGCACTTGGCCAGACTAGGCTAGTTCTGGTAGCAGTGCTGACCAACAACAATGACAGCCAACAAGCAACAACAAAACCCACGACGAAAAGCAAAAGTTGTTACTGTCATTTGTAGTTGTTGTTGTCGATGTTGTAACCAAAACGCGCATTTTCCATGCCATTGGCAGCAAGCAAGCAAAAAAACAACAGCAACAATATACAGAAAGGAAAAAAAATGTAGAAGGAGAAAAACAAGCTGGCAAAAAAAGCGAGGAGGGAAACGAGGCGGACCAAATCGACATATTGACAGACTAAATGGAGTTGTGGGTTTTGAGTAGTAAATCAAGTTAGGCACTCGCAAACGCACACACACATAAAGAGTTGCATGCATAAGCGCAAATTGCATGCCACAGAGAATTTACAGAAGAATCCGACCAAAAAAAACATTTAAAAAAAGACCCCTAGAGAAACTCTTAAGTGCGGCATGTCGAAGCTTAAATGCTCTTTTGTACGTACCTGATTTTTGGCTTAGATAAAGCTTTAATAACATAATTTTAAGCTCATTGAATGCAAAAATATTTTATTTATTCAACAATTTGAAGACTAAATAAAATCGAACTTGACCAGCATCCAATCGCCTTTAAGTTATATCAGTTTATATAGCATTGCAGATACACATCCTTGATGCAAATGTGTACTTACAGGCAGGAAGTATCCTTCTTCATTCAATAGTTCTGTTGTCCTCTTCACGTTGACAACAAGTTCGAAACTCCTCCTCGCTGCCCCCAGAACAATATACAAAGCAAAGTCAAAAGGTCTGAAAGCTTCGTGTTGTCTACTCCTTCGCTTGGGAATACACTATTTGGGGGGACGGCAACAGCAGCTTTTGTTGTCTGTCAAGCGGAGAGTGGCCAAATATGGTTGTTAGATTGCTAGACTAGAAGTTTGGTTCGTCCACAGCGTCAACCTTTAGCTACAGCTACAGCGACAGCTACAGCAAACATAGCTCTTGATGCATTGAGGCATTTGCATATTTTTGCTCGCCAAGTTGTGTGTGTTTTTGTTTCCTGTGTCTTGTCTTCTCCAGGGAGCTGCTGTCTTTGGTCACTCGACGACTGCCTTGATGGGAGACGGAGCAGCTCACATGTTGCCAGCCCTTTGCATCAAATCCAAATTAAAGCAAAAGCGCTTGCTAAGAGAGATTGATCAACTGGAAAGTATCCTCCATATTTAAGAGATTACAAACTTTGATATTTATTAATATATTGAAAGCGAGCTGTTTAATATTTAAATCGCATTTCTGTTTGTTTAAAGTGTTAAGTTTCTATCATACCCCTTAGACCATTTTACATTCAAACAGGGTATAACAAAATCAATGCCAAAAAGTTCGTTTACTGCCAACTTGGCTGAATATGTGGCTGCTTGCCTGCTGCTCGTCAAATCTGCCTCAACTGGCTGCCCCGTGAGACAACTTACGTCAGTTGTTTTTTGGCCAATGCCCCTGCCACGCACTGTGTCCCTGCCACATTTCGTTGCGATTGTTTGACTGTTTGCACGCAAATATGAAAATCACAACATGCTCGTTGGCTCGTTGCTTAGCCTTTGGCCAGATAGAGAGAAAGAGAGAGACACCATGAAATATCCCACGCCATGAACTAACTCATCGATGCGCCACTTGAGGGAATATTTATGCAAAATTCAGAACCCAAACCATAATCAAACTCAACCCCACTGTCCCAGAACTCGTTAAGAGCTGTGTTGCATTCATTGTTCATGTCGCATTGATCCATAAAACATGAGAAGATTTCGTTATGATGGAATCTGCTACTAAATTTAACTAACTGATACATTTCTCATCAATGGCCATTGTCTGGCTATCAAATATACAACTTATCCTTCATTATAATTCACAATTTAGTTTTATGCTGATGTTTTTGCAATTACCAAAAACCAAAATTCTCAATTCTTCGAAACCCGCTTTGATTGAAAGTTTTTGCAAGCCGATTTTATTTGTTTGTGTCTAGTCTGACAATAACTTCATTAGCAGCAAGCTGGCAGCCACTCCAGTTGACCCAACACTGACCCATGGAGTACTCAATCCTCTAACCCCACTAACAATAACTTTTTTTTAAGAACAATCAAGAGTGAAGGCACCTAAAAGTGCAGCATGTTCTTGTCTAATTGGCACTTGCTGTTGAAAGTGCTGGGCTTTTTATTGACGAGGCACGTTGGCTATTTATAGCGGGTTTCTATTACAAACTCATATATTTCCCGAAGGGTAGCATAAGGTTGTCCAGCTTGAAAATACTAAAAATTATAGGATTAGTTTGGAATTAAGATATGTTATAAGAAGAAGAGCATTTACAAGTCGTTTACTCTTAACTTAGAATGCATTAAATTGTTTGTTTTGTGTGCCGTCTTCTTACCTCAAGACTCTGTGTGGCAGGGTTCTCGTCTTTGGTGTAGTCAAATTGTGCGACGGGTTTATTTGTTGAGGCAACCTCAGCATTTATTGACATCTTTTGGGCGTGGCATGTCTGAGAATTTACTACAAATTGGCAGCACTGGGGGGCTGGCACTAGCAGCTGCCACTTTTGCCACTTGCCACTTGCCACTTGCCACTTGCTAGTTGCCGCACTCGAGTCGCAAGTTTTACTTCGCATGCAACTTTCATTAGTTTTTTGAGTGGGTGTTGCACTCTCTTGTTGTTGAGAGTTCAGAGTTCAAGCGACCAAGCGAACGAACGAACGCCCAACGGGCATTGTTTCAAGTTACCAAAATTTAATTAGACAAATTTTTAATTGATATCATATGGCTGACGCCCAATTGTTGGCCAGCTTGGCTCCTCACCCAGTTGCTTGTTAAGTGTGCACTCTTACAAAAGTTGCACGTAGCAACTTGCCGCAAGGCACTACAACGCCAATTATTTGTGTCCGCAGCGTTTTCGTGTCTATAAGAAATCTCAAACAAAACCAACTTCTTTACAAAGTCAAGCAAGTTTGCTCAGTTAGTGTAGCCACAGAAAATGAAAATAGCTTTTATAAAATCTTATGGCTTTTGCGGCCTTTTTAGCAGAGTATCTTAGAAGCCAATTTGCTTCACACTTGCTGATGTCTTGCATTTATTTTGAATAATTTGACATTCTTTAAATAAATTCTTTATTTTTACACAAATTTTTTGAGATAACCTCACTTTTTTCCTATGTTACTTTAACTTATCGCTCATTGCTCGCAACAGGTGGCGCCAGATGCTCAAAATCAATACTAGGCGTATATAATCTAGCTTATTTAAAGCTCAGCTGATTGGCTTTTATAGGCTCAGCGGCAGCTTACGAATGTTTTGAATATCTTTGGTTGACATTATGCCCCGTCACTTGGCGCCTAATTGCTTAAACAATTAAGTCATTAAAAGCCATAGATGTGAATGTGAATGTAGATGTAGATGTAGATGTAGATACTGTGAAAGCGTTTATCCCCAGAATTCAATTTGGTATTTGTCGTGGCTTAAATCAAATGAGGCAGTATTTGCTAACAATGTGAGCGAAGTTGTTTAGGTTATATTGAAATGGTCGCTGGATATTTCAGTTGCTGTGTGCGACAAAACTTTTAATCAAATTAAGTCAAAAGCAAAAGCCGGAAATGTCACTGACACAAGGTGACATGTGAAGCAGCAATAGAAAGAGCGAAAGAGAGAGAGAGGAAGTGAGGGGGGGACAGAGAGGGAAGACAAAGTTTTGTCGCCTGTCAAGCGGCGACAATTGTTGGCGACAACTCAACGCTGTGGGCAAGTTGTTGGCGTCGCTGCTGCTGCTGCTGCTGCGAATACTCAATTCGTGCTGCATGTTGCCACGCCCTGCTCCCATCCCCATGCTCAAAGCCGCACAAATGCTCAATTAATCGAATTTCGTAGCGTTAATGAAACGAGAATCTTGTCGGATCATGTGGTTTTTGGGCCCGTGTCTTGGCAGCTGCTGCTCCTGTTGCTGCTCCTGTTGCTGCTGCTGCTGCCTCTGTTGCCTGCCGGCTAATTGAATCAAAGCAATGTCCTGGCCATGTCCTGGCTATGGCATTCTAGCGCACGCGTCGCTTAATTGCAAATTGAAAGCATACTTTAGGGCAAGAGGGTGAGAAGCACTGTACAGGCTAGAGCCAACGGCTGTCAAATCCATTGAATATCGCCATTTTGACCAGGCTGGCAACCGTAACTGCGAAAATCCTTTTTGCCTATTGTTGTTGTTTGCTAATTCGTTGCATAGTGAATCCTTTTGACTAACTGGCCAAGTGCTCAACGGGTAAAAACAATTAATATTACAACCTGCAGGCACATTATTTGCAAAGTCCCCCTTTCCCTCACTCCAAACACGACAAGCTTATCGCCTGCCATTGACAACACCCTCGACACAAACACTCCCCATTTCACACACACACACACATACATACAGTTAAGTTGGCTTTTAGCCAGGCAGTCGTTTGTTAGACAATCCTTTTCTCATCTCTCTTTCCTCTTTCCTCTCGCCCACTGCCGACTGACTCTGAAATCTGCGCTTTTGCTTTTTAAATGCTTTGACTTAAAAAAAAATATACAAGGCAGCAGACAGTTAGTTGGAAAAAGATTTGCTTGGGGGGCCAAGTTGGGCGGATTCTTAGCTTGGTTTTTTAAGCGCTCAGCTCAAGTTTAAATCTTATTGCCCGCCGGCTTTAACTTGATTTCCTTATGCGCTTGTTTATTTAAGACCAAAATAGTCTTTGCCTTTTATTCAACAAAAAAATGAAACAGAATTGAGAAAAAAAAGAAATGACAAAGTTTTTGGTAAAGAAAATTTAGATAACGTTGTGAATTTTTTGAATTTATTAGTATTTTATGAGAATTCATACTTCAAAAAACGTATAATCGGAATAATAATAATGTACAATATGATAAATTATTATTTAATGGACACGAATTCATCGCAATGTATGCTTTTAAAAGGGAAAACAAAATCGAAAATTGATATATCAAGCTCCAGATCACATTTCAGATTGTGCAAATCGAATAAAGTTGTTGAAAATTCATTTGATTCTAGTTAAAATCTAGTTTGTTTGGACTATCTTTAAATGAGTCAAGTGCTTGACAATGTGATTCATTGCCTGTCTATGACAGTTGACATCCAGTTCAAGCTTCATTTGCTTACATTAATTGAGCTTCTATTTAGTTAAGACTGAACGAATGGACGTCGATCTGTGTGTGTGTGTGCGGGGAGTGGGAGATTCATTAAGCTAGAACAAAGAAGTCATTTGCCAAGAACACTTTTAGGTTCAATTCCTTTTTAATGCCTTTGAGTTTTTTAATTAATTTTGCCTGATTCTCTTCATTTTTTTTTTTTCGTGTTGCAAATATAAAAACTACTCAGTATTAGAGTATCGAAGTTTGGCTTTGTGCTGCATTTAACATTAATCTCGCAAATGTTTTTCAAGTGCCTGCGGGGATGGCAGAGGTGGTGGGAGAGTGTATTTCAATTTACTGATAGACGCCTTCATCAAACGATTTTTAATTTCATTTCTCATTCTCTGTCATGCTTTATCTCTATCTCTCTGTACTTATCGACATCTTTGTTGCAACATTGTTAACATTTATCCAGAGGATGGAGACGACGACAACATCGACTTTTGTGGTCAATAATGAGAAATTCCTTTGGTTGCGCTTTGTAATCAACAACTGAAGCTTTTGGGAATAAAAGAAAACCTCACAAAAAAATACGAATTGAAAAAATAAAACAAACTATTTGCACTCCATTCAATTAAGTAATGGCACAACACGAACAACCCCCAGAAAAAAAATATCTCTGACAATTTTTGGCTTTTATTTGAATTCTCAACATTTCGCTTGGTTATTTCGGTTTTTTAGATGTTGACATGCTCTCACACATTCGCATGTTGTTGACATTTAAGCAAAGCATGCACGAAGTAATCGTTTTGAAGTGACATACACAAAAACTTCTTCTTCTGTTCCCTCTAGTACGGCAAAATCAGTATTTGACGCTGGGTCGACGCTGCGTTGTTATTTTTACGTCGATGCGTCGTGTCAAAATATATATTTGGCCCATGATACAATTATACAAGGTAGTCTGCTCGGCAAGTTCCAAACTCACAATTTGGTCCACTATTTTCAGTTCGTTGCCGGCTGTCAACGAGTGAACATTGTTGAGCGCACGGGCTGTGTTAATTTCGTTTTTTTATACGATTAATCGTTTATTGCCGATATGACTTTTTGTTATGTTTGTCGTGCGCACGTGAGTGTTGACACAAAATTAATTCATGTGCCTAAAAACGAATTGAAAGAAAGTTGTGGGAGGACTCTTTAAAGTGCACTTTTGCATCACACGCCAAAATCTGCGAAATGCACTTTAAAGATTCAGATTGGAAAGCGTTGACCAGTAAAGGGCAAATTTCAAAAAGAAGACGGCTAAACAATAATGCTGTACCGATGCTTGAACAAGAAGCCGAACCAGATTTTGTAAGAGACGGCTATACAAATGCATACACGCAAACTGAGTAAGTTAAAAATGAATTAAAATATTTCAATTTAACTAAAAGTAACCATGGCTCTATGTAGATCTGAAGATGTGAGACTCTCCTTGTATATTGAGAATGAAAATCTCAAAAGAGAAAATAACCTTCTCAAGGAAGAGATAAAAAACTTCTGGAGTTGCAAAAGAAGTCGGACATTTTACAGGAATCCCTAAAAAATATTTACTCCAACGCAGATACAAATGCTAATGAATGGCGGAAAGAGAGTGCAATACAAGCCGGAAGATATGTCCGAGGCAATTTGCCTTCATGCTGCTGGACCGCGTGCATACAGGCATTTGTATGAAAAGGGATTTCCGTTGCCTTGCCGTGCAACGCTATATAAATGGATATCCAACGTGGAGATAAAGACTGGGATCCTGGATGTCGTCATTGATATGATGGGAAATGAAAATATGGATGACATCGACCGGCTTTGTGTTTTAGCATTTGATGAAATGAAGGTTGCTGCTTCGTTCGAGTACGATAGCAAAGCAGATGATGTGTTGAAGCCATCCAATTACGTCCAACTGGTAATTGCTCGCGGAATAAGGAAATCATGGAAGCAACCTGTTTTTTTTGACTACGACACACCCATGAACGTCAATATGGTTCATAAAATTGTAAAAACTATACGACGCTAAGTTTCCAGTTGTTGCGATAGTTTCCGATTTGGGTCCTGGAAATCGAAAGCTATGGAAAGACCTCGAAATAACAGAAAGTAAGTGTGTAACATGAGTAAAATAATGAACAATTTTAAAGTTTGCTTGGTTTAGGCAAGTCCTGGTTTACTCATCCAGCGGATCCTGATTCGAAGATTTACGTCTTCGCGGACACTCCCCATCTAGTGAAATTGATAAGAAATCATTATATTGACGGCGGTTTCTTAATTGATGGGAAGCTGTTGAAGAAGGAGACAGTCCAGCAGGCAATGGGTTATTGTGGCAAATCGGAATTGTCGCCTTTATTTAAAATAAGTGATAATCACCTTAATGTGAGATCAATGGAAAGGCAGAAGGTGAAATTTGCAACACAATTGTTTTCACAAACAACTGCAAGTGCCATCAGACGCTGCTATACATTAGGCTACGAAATTGAAAATGCCTGCGAAACCGCAAATTTGTTTAAACTAATTAATGATTGGTTTGATGTTTTTAATTCGAAGTTGCTAACTTCAAACTCGATCCCAACAACCCAAGCTTATGGGAAGCAATTGGATGTACAAAATCAAATATTGTTACAGATGTCAGAGCTTATGGCTCGCAAAATTGTGCTTAAATCTGACAAATTACTTCCATTTCAGAGAGGAATTTTAGTTAACAACCTTTCTTTAAATGATTTGTTTAAATATTTGTCAAACAAGTACGGATTTAAGTATATTATTACGAGCAGACTTAATCAAGACATCGTTGAGCACTTCTTCGGTGCGATGAGATCGAAAGGAGGACAATTTGATCATCCCACTCCTTTACAATTTAAGTATAGGTTAAGAAAATATATAACAGGTATAAACAATTATGATAATTAAATATAATTAGAATCTGTGCTCGTCCGTCCACGTTGGTAGATATATATGTTTTGTGTTACAATAATGATTTATTCACATAATAATGTAAATTTAATAATCTTGTACTATGCAGCTAAGAATACAGAGCTATTAGGCGGCAATGGAAACGTTGAAGTAGAGGAATCGAATCATTGGCTTAATTTGAGCAATGAAAACATTCAAGTCACTGATACTCCAGAGGAAGCCGACGGTTGTTTTGCGAATTTGGATTTACCATCAACTGCTCAAAACGATGAATTTGACGAGTTGACAGACGATGGAATCGAATATGTAGCAGGCTACATAATTCGCAAATTCGGCCTTTCAGAAATGCTGTCCAACGAACAATCATTTACATACGTGGATGAGATTTCAAGGGTGGATTGCTGAAACCATGTTCAACTTTTATTTCCTAATAAAACAATTAGAACTAATTTTCATAAATAATTTAGAATCTGAATTTAATTTAAGTAAAAATATTAAAAAAACCTTTTGCTAGCAGCAACAAATGTAAATTTAAGTTTAGATATAAAAAATTTTATTATAAGATTAGAATTTATTTTAGAATTAAGTATTTAAACAAAAAATAGCTATAAGAAATCAAAAGCAAAGATTGTTAAGTAATTCTAAATTATTAAAAATAAGATTATAAAAATATTCTTTAACTGAACTATAAGCTAACATTATTTTTTTCACTTATATTTTAAAACAAACAGTACTACAGAATGTGTACAGTTGTATCGTGAGCCACAATAAGGCTGCTTACTCACGCATCGATATGTGTGTTTATTTAAGTACTATTGTACTATCGTTCAATTGTATCATGGTCTCACTCACACTCACAGCTTGAACGCAAACTTGGTGACATCTCACTCGCACTTATGGTCAAACATACAATAGTGGACCAAATTTTGCCGAGCAGACTACCTTGTATAATTGTATCATGATTTGGCCCGAACTAAGCAATGCAGTCGAACTCACTCACACACTAACTTGCTCTCTCGCTCATTTTACCGACTTTTTACATGTCAGTCGAGACCAGCTATGTCCAAGCTGAGAGAGCTGTCAGTTTGTTGGTATGCGTAACACTGAACAAATAATAACTTCGGCTGTTGCTTGACTTGCTTCGGCTTGTGTCTGTGTGAAACGAAGTGCCAAAAGTGCCCAAAATGGGCATTCTGTGGACATAGCTGGTCGAGACACAGCGAGAGAGAAAGAGAGGCTGACTTCCTCATTCTTTTTCAATTGCTTTCCTATGCTTTGCGAAAACAAACAAAAAAACAATATTTTCATTTGTGTTTTGACACACGTCATGAAACTGCAGTTATGTTAAGTTTTGTGGAGATAATTGTGTTACAATTTGTGTGAAAACTTAGACCAAAAATTGAACGTTTTGCTGAAACACCACTGCGTAAGTATATCAAAATCAATGGTAACATGCATATATTCATTTATATTAATGTAATTTTCGATATTATTTCAGATTCTTTTCCAGGCTCCTCTGCTGGCGATGTTAAAGACTGGCTGCGCCTCGGGCTCACCGCGCAATAAAATGTTTTATTTTATAAATATCATTAAAAGAAAACCCAGTGAAAATTATATAAATAAACAAACTAAATAAATAATTGATTTTTTTATCTGAATTTAAAGAGAATTTCAGTCACAAAAGCATCCGTACATGCACGGCATTGCGTCACCTAGCGTCGCTAACGTCGCTTTTATACACGAAATTGCGTCGACCTAGCTTGCTAACGTTGCCTGTTACACGCCATTGCGTCGACCTAGCGTTGTAACTCGCCCGCTGCATGGCATTGCGTCGATAAGCGTCGCTTACGTTCTCGGCTGTTATTTTCGTTGCCGAGCGTCTTAACGTCGCTTTTATACACGGCATGGCGTCAAACGAGCGTTGTTAACTTCGCTCTATGCACGGCATTGCGTCGCGTCTTTTCGTGCCTTTTGCACGGCATTGTGTCGACATAGGTTGACGGAACCTTGCCTATTGAGCGGACATCGCCTAACAAATACGTGTGTAAATTGCTTGATTGCTCCGGTCGACGACTTCGCTGTCCCGCGTCTACTTGTCCCGCCGTACTAGAGGGTTGTTCTACAAAATGTCACTTACATGTGTATAACTTATCAGTTAAGTCAACTTGTACTGCATAAAAGCAATATACGTGTGTGTAAGGAAAAACGTTACGTATTCGCCACATGAGCCAAAGCTTAAAATTCAAGCACTCAACAAGATTTTCCAAAGTGTAGATTGACAAAACAGATTCAAAGTGACGCAAAGAGAAAGAAGTGAAATATTAAGTAAGATTTTTTTAAAATATTGCGATGTCAATTCCATTTAATAAAAATTAAAATGTAAATATTCAATCATTTTTTAAAAATTAAAATGCAATATTCAAATTTTATTTGTATCCTCACCGGGTTTTTATATGAATGTCATTTATTTTTAAGCACTTAAAAGTATCCCTATCGATACTTTCATCAATTAAAATCGCATTTAGTACTACAACCCGATTGAATAAAGCTGTATTTCTTATTAACAGCAAGTTGGGCGTATATATCCAATTGTCAGTGGCCAACCAACTGAGAACTAGATTTAAATACAATAAATGCTGCATACTATGTTTAAATAACATGCATTCTTGCTGTTGTGAAATCGGGGTATTATTTAACCTTCCATACTTCATTATCTCCCAAAACCTTCTCAGATTCTCGTCGAACTCCATTTTACATATGTTCCAACTTATTTCTGTAAATTTGTCTATTTCAACAGCATTCGCCACCCTCTGTCTGTACCAATATTTTGGGACTCATCTTTTAGGCTAATCAAAACAACAAACAAAGGTAACAAAAATTCTCATTACATGCGTACACATTTCATTTGCTTCGAACTGCCGCCCCAAAGGCCATAAAAGTCAAATGTGGCACTTAAAGCGGTCCATTTGGCCGTGTGGCACGAAACGAGGGCACGTTTCAAGGGTCCCACAGGTGTTTGAGCCGGACAGAACTCAATGCTGTAGCTCTTCAAATTAAATGGAATGCGTAAAAATGGCAACAATTTGATTTGAGTCTGATTTTTAGACAGACATGGAATTGAGAAACCCTCGCAACAGTCGAAGCGCATGTTTCATGCAATCTTTATGCCAAAAATTCACAACCCCATACAAAAGTGACCCAATCCCCCCCGTGGCATAGATGCACGCGCGGCTCCCAAGTTGCTAATTTAAGTGTAATAATCCACAAAGCCAGAGGAACGTGAGCCAATTTATATGCAGCCATTAGAGAGGGCGAGCTTATAGAGTGGGAAATGGGGGACAGCTGGGGATTTCTGGTCTTTGAGGATTTTAGGAGTTGAAAGCTACTGCAATCACCTGCTCTGTTGTTTGGACATTTTCGTTAATGAAATTTGGCTGCCTTTCAGATACTTGTTCTTTACTTTAAATTATGACAAGCACAACCACAACAAACAAACTGTTTGTTTCCACACCCCATTGGAGTCAGTCTGTCGGCTTGTTAAAATAAATTTAATATTGATTCAGCTTTTTGTAATGAGAAACGCGACGTCATCAAAAAAGACCACTTAAAAGCCACGGCCTAGTTTAAAAGCGTTTGTTTTAGATGTTTTTGTTTGTTGGCAAGCAGCAGTCGGCAGCTCAACAAGGGATGAATGTTGTCTATTTAAGGGTGTCTGTGCTTGTGTGTGTCTGTGTGTGTGTTGACCAAGCGCCATTTGTTGCTGTTGTTGCATTTTCGCCAGTCAAATTAAAAAGCTCCTAAATTATGCTGATGACCGTAATACATGCAGAATCAGTCTCCACCCCCCACATTCTTAGTTTTTAACGTGTTTGTTGGGCTGCTGTGGAAGGTAGGTGTATTTTATGCTATATGCTGGTTGGGCTTTGGGCATTTCATTACAATAATGCCCATGGTCATTGAGAGCAGACACCAAAAGCACTTAACACGTTGCCCGTTTTCATTAACAATAAACATAAATGTCTGAAGAGGGGGGGAACATGTACGATAGGGGTAGCAAAGGCCTAAAGGTGCATATTGGTACAGTAAACGCTCGTTTAATAAAACTAATAAATCTTTATACCCCACAACCAACAGAATTCCCTCGCAAATTGTTCGTTCTTAACAGTTAGTCATTTTTTTAAGGGATCACTGTATCAGAAATCCTGCCATAAACTCCCCAGCACGTTTTACAACGTTTGCCAAACTTTATTTTGTGTTTTTATACGAAATATTCGAGTTAAAATTCTTAACTGTGGCAATAATAAAATATTTCAAAATTACCCACTGAGCAGGTAGCTTAAATTTAGAGGCTCTTCAAAAGTAAAAGTACCCCTTATATACCAAATCTCCCCCTAATGCCACTAAAAGTGATTTAACAGAATTCACATTTAAAGCGCTTTAAGCTGCTTGCTGATGATGTTGTATGTTAAGCATAATGCCACGCCCAGTTATTTAGATAGTGAAAGAGGGCAGCTCATTAGACGCCCACTTTCCAACAAAAAAGGGTTTCATTTGCGTCATTTGCCAAAGGACCTCATTGCATAGCTCGAGCAGGTCCAGTTCGTCCCACTTATCGCAATCCATTTTTGGTTTTTGGCTTGAAATAAATGTTGGGCCAACCCCTGCTGGGGTTTTAGCATGAAATCAGATGACAGTTGTCTGCCTACAACCCCCAATTTAATGCTGGGATATGGTTGGGGCAAAACTATTAGCCCCCAAACGTGCCACGATTCTGATAAACCTAAAAAAAAAAAAACACTCCCTCTCTCAGTCTCTCGAAATGAATAAAATGAAAGTCTTGCTCAAGTTTTTGCTGCCAGAAATGCAATTAATTTGAACGCCAAAACTCATTAATATTTGTAGAAGGCAGACACTCGAAAAGTTCTACCTACCAAAAAAACAAACAAGCTCAAAAAAAAGCATTGAATACAGCAAAGCAAAACATTCAACGACCTTTTTGGCAGCCCTTTTTGCCCTTTATATGTATGTGTTTAAGTCAGGTTAATAATAAAGCAGCCAAAGGCTTAGGTATTATTTGCACACAAAGATGAAAACAAACTTGTTGCTTCTCCACTTGCCACAATACAAGTAGTACTCCTCTCCGTCTT
This sequence comes from Scaptomyza pallida, assembly GCA_018152965.1. Taxonomy (NCBI): domain Eukaryota; kingdom Metazoa; phylum Arthropoda; class Insecta; order Diptera; family Drosophilidae; genus Scaptomyza; species Scaptomyza pallida. The sequence goes on from JAECXP010000008.1 coordinate 912,447, forward strand.
TGAGTTTTCATATAAAATTTACCTTTTTCGGCGCAATGATTTATGGCCAAAGGGCAGCCACAGTCCCCCAACTCTGCAAACGAAAAGAAAAAAGGCCAAAAAAGGATCTTCAGGCAGGAGCAGGAGCAGGAAATGAAGTTCAAGGCATCGTAAGTAGTTTCGGAAGCCCAATGAAAAAAGAAAAAGAAGTGTTAAAAAATGCTCAACTCTTTCTCTGCTTTTCTTTACCTTACTCAACTTGAAAAGCGCACTTGAAGCTGTCCAGGTTTTCCTTCATTTTCTTTGTGCCCACTTTTTCATTGCTTTTTTTGTATTTGTTTCGAGCTTTTGGGTGCCCCGCCGCTAGGCAGTGCGAAAAGTTTCATTGTAGTCCTGGGATTTTGGGCAAACAAAATTAAGCAGTCTGCAAGTTTTTAATTAAAAAAGGACGCGAGTGTGCATTAAGCAGCTAAAAACAAGGTGAGAAGGCAACAAGGTAAAACACTTTCAACTCCTCTAAGCTTATATATCTATACAATAACTTATTTATAAGTTAACAAATATTGATTACAACTAAGCCATGGAGACAGTTATGCGCACTTAAAACAATCATTCATTTGCTTGAGTTGAATCTGCTGGGTATCCAAATAGTTGCACATGAATAAATTGCGTGGCTGTTGGCAGGAAATTTGTTTAATCTGCCAACAAATTGTGGAAGACACGCAATTGGAATCGTTGCAGCCAACGTTCGACCAGTTTTTGTTGTTCTCTTTTTTTCTTCGTGCTCAGCTGAAAGCTGATGAGATGCAAATGGATTGGGCACAAGATAAGACGCCAGGTGAGACGAAACTGAAAACGCATCGAGTCAGACTTTAAAGTTGAACGTGGGCTGTTCGCAAGCTGGTAAAACGCCAGCTTATTATTAACTGTATAATTTAATGTGTAGGCAGGAAATTGATTTATTATCAGCGTCAGTTAATTTTTTGTACGCTTCTCACTCTTCTACTACACATCATTTAAGTTAAGCAACTCGCCAGCCAGCATAAATCTTTGCCACAAACAACAACAAAATTAAATAAAATATATTACAAATTAAGTTGTTGGCTCCCACTGTTAAGCAACCGGGCTGACAACAACTTTACCAATTTCAACAACAACAAAAAAAAACGTTCGTCATTTTGAGATAAGGATAAAGCAACAACTACAACAATATTAACAGCATCAACAGCAACAGTTAAAGCTGTATGACAACCTTTCGCTCACTCTATAATTTATCGCGCCTACTTTTTATTACATATGTGATTTCTTGGCTGCTTTCTTTGCTTTATCTACGCTTATCTCTCGGTTTTTTTTTTGCTGTTTCACGCCAACAGCTTAACGCCCGAAATGATCTGTAAGGTAGGCGATACCATGATTAAAAATATTTTCTGTCGATTAATCTAGCCGACAAGTAGATAGATCTTTGCAAAAAAAAAAAACGTTTAAAGATGATAAACTGCGAGTAAAAGGTGTTTCCTTTCAAACATTCAGAAAAGTTTAATATATTCGTAATAATCATAGCAGTTTAGCGGATTGTATTTGCCTAGAATATTTTTAGATCAATAATCATACCCTTAACCCATAAAATGGGTGAAAATGGGTATATGTCAACAGTCGAGTCGATAAAGCTATGCCTGTCAGAGACTATAAGAGCTATAGGCTCCAGATTCAAAACTAAAGCTCTCCTATACCATGAGAAGCACAAGTTTGTTTTGAATTATCGATAACACTTCTAGTTTTCAATATACACATGTGATCAAAAAAAAAAAAAAAAACCTGAGTTTTGACATTCCAAAAATGAGGTTGGAAACTACGAATAAAATAATGAACGTTTAAAAATATTTTTATTAAAGTCGGTTAAAAAACACCGGAGAATACGTGAATACTTTACGAGTTAAGGGTATATCCTAGTTGAGATCTCTCGACTTCTCGCCTTCTTACTTGTTATCCTAAGCTCTGCTCTTTCCATTATTAGTTTTCACAACGATTATATTCAAAAGCATTCAGCAGTTCATTATTAACTGATATCCCTGCAGGGTCAATTGGCCTACAGCATGCATATGGCAAATGTGACAAACCAGACAGGAAATTTGATGTCAATTGCCGCTTTAACCATAGGTTGTAAAGTCCAACTATCAAATTTTGGCTTTTGAATAGTTTTGTCATTGTTGTTGTTATTGTTGTTGTTGCCATTGTTACAATGTGCAGTCATTCATTCAGTTATTCAGTTATTGAGTGAGTTGTGCCATCGAGAAGCCGTGACTATTTCCAATTGCATTTCGTCAATTTGTATTTGTATTCGTTTATATGTTGTTTTTTGTGTGAGTTTCCGTCCAAAAGGAACAAATTGCTATTAAATTGCCACACAATTGCCAAATGCCATAAATCGAACAGCATCGAGCAGACCCAGAGGTACCCGACTCCGACTCTCACTCCGACTCCACCTCCCTGCCCACTCCCTCTTTAGATAGACAACCCCCTGCAATCCAATTTTAATGGTCTGGTTTTCCGCTTGGTTAACTCAATTTGCGTGGCTACTTTCAATTAGGTTTCCGCTTTTTTTCTTTCTTCGTTTATTTTTGTTGGTCGAAAGCTCATTTTACTTAAACAACTAGTTAAAATGTGTTTATGCAGACTGCTCGACTATCAGTTACCCTGCTATCAATTTGAAAATGTCAAGAAAGAGTGCAAAAGATAAAAACATTTAATTTATATAATCTGGTTAATTAAATGGTTTAAACTTAAACTTAAAAGATCCCTGAAATCACAAATAGTTAGACTGTCAAACTTAACCAAAAGCTAACTTTCATTCTTAATGATCTAAACCTTCAAACAACTCTATATATAAAGAGTATACCCAAAATACTCTCTTTGTTTATTTGTCGCAAATAAAATGACAATAAACAGCTAGTTACCAGGGTTCCATTCTGTTAGGTTTTATAGAGTTTTTTTGTTTTCATCGAACTCGTAAAAATAGAAATGTTATAGTTTTAATTTTGTTTTCGTGCCGCAAATGGTTTTGACGACAGTTGCTTCGTTTCCCCCTCAGCAATGGGCGGAGGCGTGACAGGTGCAGCTTGAGTGTTAAATAGCGTCACTCTCTCTCTCTCTTTCTATGTCTCTCTGTAACCTGATATATACACAAAACTCCACCCAGGAACCAAACAATCGATTGACTAATGAAATAAAAGGAACAAAAATATGTTTCAAGTTCAGCCTACGCAATTTCGCAGTGCAAGGGAATTTATCACACGTTTTTAAGGAGCTGCCAACAAACGCAACCAAAGCAATCAAAATGCGTCTCTTTTATTATCAATGCACATGCATCAGGCAGCCAAGAAGCGGTTTGCCGAAAGATAAACGGGAAATTATTTCAAGCAAATAATGCGAATTTAATGTGACATCCGACAGGCGACAAGAGTTGCGAGACAATGCATAAAACGACAGCAAAAATCCAAGGCGTTAGCTTTTCGAACATACGACTTAAACAGGATTGAATGATGGTGTGATATGAGGACAGCACACCGAAACGCGTATACACTTTAAAGGGGAAAGCATTGTAAAAAGAAATCCCTCGTTTTATAAAAAAGTTCTTAAAGATGGTTAAAATACAAATGCTGACAAATGATTCTTTTTTTCTATTTATTAATTCATAAATATCGTGTATGTTAAAAGCTATCGATTAGTCCTGCAAATGATATATTAAAATTCAAAATCTTTAACTATTGCGCATAATTATTTCCGAGATATTTAAAATACAAAAGTTCAGTCTTTTCTTTTAAGAACTTTCTTAGAAAATAGTTTGTTCTATACAGAGAATTAGTTTAAATTCTTGGATAAAACTTTTCTTTGCGACAAACATTTTTGAAACCACAAGATTTGTTTAGGTTATTCCCAATTTTATTCCATAAGCTTCAAGAACTTTGTTTCAAAATTTTAAATTCTTATTATGCATTATTATTTCCAACATATAAAAAATACAAAATTTTTTTTTTTAATAACTTTCTTATAAACTTTGTTTTAACTATTCTTCATGACCAAGTTTTTTGGAATTTTGAGTAACTTTTAGTTATTCCCAACTTTATTCTGATAAGCTTCAAAAACTTTACTGATATTCGCCAGAAGTGTACATTTTTAAATATGTCAATAAACCGAATGAAATATTTAACGCACATTTAACTCAGGTGTGCCATCCGTGTAAATGGTAACATCTTGGGTACCTTGTCTGCTGTCATGTGATGTGGACTGACACCTAGTACTGTCCCTACTCACACTGTGCACACGTTCCTATCCAGACCAAAAGTCAACGGACCTCGAATCGAAGGGTTAGTGTGTTGTCCCCCCGCATTCACCGATAACATCAGGTCGAATGACGCATTATTGAACTGTCAATGGATGTGACAAAGGGTTAAGCGTGTCACAATCGAGTTGTTGTTCCGTCGATCCTTTTCTCGTTTCTCCATTTGTTTTTTTCTTTTTTATTATTATTATTACTAAGCAAAGGGTCACAAGTGCATTAAAGCATGTCTGTTGTTGCCTGTCGGCTGAGTTTACATATTAAATATTGTTGATAGAAGTTAAATGTATTGTTATATTTATTGTATTAAGGTTTTTATAAACAAGTTTCGGTTATTGATCGATTTCCCACAAAAGAAAAGTAAAGTTTTTCATTCATTTACGATTTAAAATACAAAAGCTCGAATTTGATTTGCTTCTAGCTTTTTAAAAAGCTTTTTTGTTAAATGATCAATGAAAAAGTCAACTAGCTTGAAGCTTTTGCAAGCTTTCATTCAAGCGCATTAATAATAGCAACCAACAAAAATGGCAAAGTGATAGAACACAAAATATTTATGGCATGAGATTTTTTACGAGGTTGGGCCTTAGACATTGCTTTGGGCTTGGTGATTCCAACGCTACTTTTTTGGGTCAGCGTCGAGACGAAAAGCTCATCAAAGCGAGCTCCAAAGGCAGGATAGAAGGCGAATTGTTTGTCTGTCTGGAACCTCGAACCTGGGGAACTTGGAACCTGTGTCTGTGCATCATCATCTTTGATATAGTTGGACACGTCACTTTTCGTGTTTGATAAGGATCCGCAAAGAGAATGAAACCAAAGACAAGGCAAAGGCAAAGGCGAAGGCGTGCGCCCGAATATATATTCGAATTTTATTATGCATGACAGCTCCATGAAAAAACAACAAAAGCAACAACAACAACAGCAATAACAATGGACACTCCCACTGCCCCGTCATGAAGTCAAAGTCTGAAACTCGTGTTTGGGGCACAAGCAAGGGGCATGAGGTGTTTATTTTTGTTGTTGGTTTTGTTGTACCTGTTTGACAGCGGGTTGCCGGCCTTTTTGGGTACCTTTTTTTATACATACATACATATATTCTTGGTTAGGGAGGGGGAGCGAGGGTCGAGCCGAATGCTTAGCCATGTGAAAAAAGATTGCGTTTTTCATATTTTAATTTTACTTGTTTAACGTTTCGGATACGATTTTTGAATATCGATAAGATGAGAGGCGGAACGTCGAATTTATGTTGTTATTGTTGTTGTTCTATGGCATAAAGAACATGCCGTATGCATGATTATGTAACATTTCCCAACACTCATTCTACGCATTCGACCCGTTTCCACGTGCATCGATTTATATTTTGACAAATGATTTCGAAATGAGTGGACACTTTTTTTATTAACCTCATTTATGTGCACCCAACTCTCCAAAATACTTTCAAGTTAATATTGTATAAAGTGCCTGTGTAAATATTTGACTGTTGGCTGCAGGTAACGGCAAGCATTTGTGATTTTAATTAATTAAACTGCGTTAAGATACAAAAAAACAACAGTCAGATAAGAAACACATCAAATGCGACACACAAAAAACCGGCATCGATTAACTTGACGCTGACTAATGCCGCAAATAAGAAAAAAGAAATAACAAAATACTCTTTATACTTTGTAAGTTTGTGTGTTGTAAGAGACTGCTGTTGATATTGTTTTGTTTTTTACTTCATCATGTTTGTTTTAAGCGTAATTAAAATATGTACTTATAATCATCATTTGCATTTTTTATTTTTTATTGCGCAGCAAACTTGGATTTTTGCACTTGTAATTACAATAACATTATTCAATTACAACTCATAGTTGATTGACTTTTATCAAATACCTGTTCAACAAAATCTAATTATCATATTCAAAAAGATGCTCTCACTTTTATATAAAAATTATACCTCATATGTACTGTGATTTTAGGTATAAAAAAATTATTTGTGGTGGCAACCATAGCGTTGCTTGCCGGCCGGCATGATCTCTCTCGCGCTCTCACGAAACTCATGCAAAACGCGTGTGTATGTACATATGTATGTACGTAAGGCAATTGTAAACATTGCTTTTAAAGTGTGCTGCCAACGTGACTTGCTTAAAAAAATAAAACATTACAAAAGGTGCAAAAAATAGTTATTATACCAAATACATTAAATACTTTTTGATCCCATTGTTGAAGTAAATTACCCGCATGCAAGTGTATAACAAATAATCATTTTGCAATTTGTGTGTTCATTGAACATGCAATAAAATAAAATACTTACACGTATACACATACAACTAATACGTAAATACATACATATGTATATACATACATATGTATGTGCGCTATAAAAATACAAATAATTTATGCAATTTATTGTGTACGTTGGGCATTTTGGATTGTTTGATTTACAAAAAGGTTCATTATTTAAATTATGTTATTTATTAAGTACTTACATAAGTACATACTATGTACGTATGCACTTTATTTGCACGCAAAGTATTTATTGTACTTACATATGTTTTTGTTGTTTTTTATACCATCCACGATCACCCTGTTATCTCGCTCTCCTCCGGTTACCATATGTTTATATGTACATACGTACGCAAATCCAAATTTAATAGAGCAACACCGCCAAACAAACAAATCCGACACTGTTAGTTCTTTTGAAACGGAGCAGCAAATATGCAATTAAAGCTATACAGCACTCAGGGCTGCAAAATTTCGTTAAGTGCCCCAATTTCGTTGATGAACCTAGAACAACAATTGCAACAGGTTTGATTGCTAAATTATTGCAAGAAAATTGCAACATTGATGGCTTCGTTTTTACAGAAATGGCAAGTCAACAATCAGTTGAAGGCAAACAACCAAAGCGCCCGGGAGCACAAAAATCCAAAGCAGGATCAGGAACATACAGGACATTTGAGCACAAGAACTCTATACAACTATTGCAAGTTCCTTCAACAAAATGACAACTGTATTTAATATTAACGGTCAGCCCTATACGGGTAAGTAGCATTAAAAAGGGATAGAAGACTACAAAACTACTAAACTTTTAATTCAATAACATCCCTCAATTGTACTGTATGTCTGTTTTCAATTGAAAGTATCCTTTTATCTCTCGCTGCTCTACAGTAAATTTGACCAACTTGCCGCCAGACATTACGTTAAACACTTTCATCAGGGAGCACGCGCAGCTGACAGCCACAAAGTTCATGTGCCAGGAAGGCGGCTGCGGTGTCTGCGTTTGCGTGCTGAGCGATGGTAAACGCAGCTGGGCTGTCAATTCGGTGAGAATAAATTTAAAAAAGATCAAACCAATACATACCTTGCACATGCCATCAGCCAAAAAGTTGTTCTGTAGTCAGTTACAGGGTATTTGCTAGTTGAAGCCCACACATTACCTGTTTACTTGCACTTACTTATCGAAAACTTTTGTATTTGTAGTGCTTGACGCTGTTGAATAGCTGTTCACAGCTGGAGATTGTGACATCAGAGGGGCTGGGAAACAAGAGCAGCGGCTATCATCCAATACAGAAGCGTCTGGCGCAGCTGAATGGCACCCAATGTGGCTACTGCTCGCCGGGATTTGTGATGAACATGCATGGTTTGCTGGAATCGCGTGGCGGTCAAGTCACCATGGCTGAGGTGGAGAATTCATTTGGTGGCAACATTTGCCGTTGCACTGGCTATCGACCCATCCTGGATGCCATGAAGTCCTTTGCTGCCGACAGCAATATTCAATTGCCTGCCGAGTGTCTGGCGGACATTGAGGATCTAAGCGCTAAACAGTGCCCTAAAACGGGTGAACGCTGTGCTGGAAAGTGCGAAAGAATCAACTTGATCTACGACGATGGCAGCCAGTGGCATTGGCCAAAGACCTTGGCTCAACTCTTCGAAGCACTGGAGAAGGTTGGCGAGAAAGAGGAATTTATGCTTGTTGCCGGCAATACGGCACATGGTGTCTATCGCCGCACCCAGGACATTCAGCACTTTATTGATGTGCGCGGCGTGGCAGAGCTGCAGGAGCACAGCAATGATAAGCAGCAGCTAAAGCTGGGCGCCAATCTAAGTCTTAGTCAGGCCATGGACATCATTAAGGATGTCTCGCAACAGGCTGGCTTTGAGTATCTGCATCAGCTGTGGCAGCATTTCGATCTTATTGCCAATGTTCCTGTTCGCAATGTATGTATTTGCTTTCTCCATATGGGACATATGTTTATCTCTCTCTTTACTCTCTTGTAGTCTGGGACTCTGGCTGGCAATTTGGCCATTAAGAAGCAGCATTCCGAGTTTCCCTCGGATGTCTTTATCAGCTTTGAAGCAATGAATGTCCGTGTGGTGGCATCCAAGAATTCCAAAGATGAACAGCAAATGTCCGTGGCCGAATATTTGAGCAACACTGATAGAAAACTAATTGTTAAAGCATTCTTATTGCCGGCATATCCCAAGGATAAATTCGTCTACGAATCCTATAAGGTATTTCGTCATTCAAGCATTTAAAGTATTCAAATAATCTTTATTTTGATTCCACAGATCATGCCACGAGCCCAGAATGCACATGCTTACGTAAATGCTGCATTTCTGTTGGAACTTGGGGCGGAATCAAAGGTAAAGAGTGCTCGCATTTGCTTTGGCGGCATTCGTCCGGACTTTGTGCATGCAACAGTAATTGAGGAGCTGCTACAGGGACGCAATCCCTTCGACAATGCCTGGTTGGAGCAGGCATTCGCCAAGCTATCGACGCTACTGCAGCCGGATGAAGTGCTGCCTGATGCTTCGGCCGCATATCGCTTGAGCTTAGCCTGTGGCCTAATGTACAAGTTTCTGTTAAAACATGCACCAGCCACGGCTGTCAATGATGCCTTCAAGAGCGGTGGTCAACTGCTGCAGCGACCGTTGTCCTCGGGTACCCAAGTGTATCAGACAAAGAAGGAAAACTATCCAGTTACGCAGGCGGTGCAGAAAGTGGAGGGCATGATTCAATGCTCTGGCGAGGCGACCTACATGAACGATGTTCTAACAACCACAAACACCGTGCATTGCGCCTTTGTGGGAGCGACCAAAGTGGGCGCCAGCATTGAGCAAATTGATGCGACGGAAGCACTACGTCAACCCGGCGTGTTAGCCTTTTACAGTGCCAAGGATGTACCTGGTACGAATACGTTTAGTGATCCCAGCTTTGGCTACGAACCTGAGGAAATCTTTTGTGCTACACGCGTTCGACATTATGAACAGCCTGTGGGCATGGTGGTTGCTCTCAATGCTAACCAGGCACACCGTGCTGCTAAGCTGGTCAAGATAACCTATAGCCAACCGCAATTGAATCGTCCAGTGCTTGCCACCTTGAACGATGTGCTGGAAATGTCACCACAGGATCCATTACTGATTATCCATGAGGCCAAAGCAAAGCCTGGCAAACTTAAGTGCAGCGCAGATCCGGATGTGAGTGTACGTGGTGTCTTCCAGATGGGACTGCAATACCACTTTACCATGGAACCGCAGACAACGGTGGCTATACCTTTTGAGGATGGCTTGAAGATCTACTCGGCCACACAATGGATGGATCACACCCAATCGGTAATTGCTCACATGCTTCAGATGAAAGCAAAGGATATCCAACTGCAAGTGCGGCGCTTGGGTGGTGGCTATGGGAGTAAGATAACTCGTGGCAATCAAGTTGCATGCGCTGCCTCCTTGGCTGCCCACAAATTGAATCGACCAGTGCGATTCGTTCAGTCACTGGAATCAATGATGGATGCAAATGGGAAACGTTGGGCCTGCCGATCCGACTACCAGTTCCATGTGTTGAATTCTGGTAAAATAGTCGGATTGGAGCATGATTTCTATGAGGATGCTGGCTGGAATGGCAACGAAAGTCCTGTTTCCGGTCACTCCACCCTGACGTCTTCCAATTGTTACGAATTTAATGAAACCAACCATAAGATCAATGGGAACACCGTACTGACCGATGCGCCCAGTTCGACATGGTGCCGTGCACCTGGTACTGTGGAAGGCATTGCCATGATTGAGAATATTCTGGAGCATGTGGCGTTTGAGGTGCAAAAAGATCCGGCCGAAGTACGACTTCTCAATATAACTAAGGGCAATAAAATGGCAGACCTTTTGCCCAAGTTTCTTAAATCCCGGGAATACTATGCCCGTAAACAGGAGATCGAAACACATAACGCCAATAATCGTTGGGTTAAACGTGGTCTGGGCCTGGCCATAATGGACTTTGCTATGTTCTATTGCGGACAATTTCCATCAACTGTGACCATCTACCATGCCGATGGCACTGTCGTTATCAGCCATGGCGGCATTGAAATGGGTCAAGGTAAATATTGTATTCTCAAAGTTTAATAATTGTTTTCCTTTCTACTTTGAATAAACAGGCATGAACACAAAAGTAGCACAAGTCGCTGCCTTTACTCTAGGCATTGAATTGAGCTTAATTAAAGTGGAGTCGTCGGACACCATTAATGGAGCCAATGCATTTGTCACTGGTGGTGCTGTGGGTAGCGAAAGTCTTTGCTATGCGGTGCGCAAAGCTTGTGAGACGCTCAATACCCGTCTGCAGCCGGTTAAGAAGAAGGATGCCAGTTGGCAGGACACGGTGCAGGCAGCCCATGCAGCATCAATAAATTTGATTGCATCAGATCATTGCAAAGAAGGCGACATGCAAAACTATCATGTTTATGGCATGGCTCTAACCGAGATTGAACTGGATGTGTTGACGGGCAGCAATCAGATCAAGCGTGTTGATCTACTGGAAGATGCGGGCGAAAGTCTCAGTCCCTACATCGACATTGGCCAGATCGAAGGCGCGTTTGTCATGTGCCTGGGCTATTGGTTGAGTGAATTGTTGATCTACGAGCGACAGACAGGGCGATTGCTAACCAACCGCACATGGAACTATAAGCCGCCCGGAGCAAAGGATATACCTATTGATTTTCGCATTGAAATGATGCAGAATCCTGAGTCGAACAGTGGTGCTGGGTTCATGCGCTCCAAGGCCACCGGAGAGCCGCCCTGTTGCCTAGCTGTTAGTGTTATCTTTGCCTTGCAACAGGCATTGCAATCGGCCCGTAAGGATGCTGGCCTGCCCCGCGAATGGGTTCGTCTTGGTGCACCAACAACACCTGAAACATTGTTATTAAATGCAGGACATGATGTTAAAACATTTCATCTTAAATGAATAAGGCAATTGAATATATATATGCATATATAATTTTCCCTATTATATAGTAGTATGTCAGCAGAAATATCCAATTTAATAAAATTGCCTTAACCGGTGATTATTTTTAGCTTTTAAAACATTTTATAAACCTACAACTAAACTCAAGCTTAGTGCTCGAAACCAGACTATGTTAATTCATATATTCAAAAGCTGCCTTTTGAGCTTAGCTTTTTGGCACCAATATGCAAATTTACAAAACAAGGCTTGTTTAGAAAAAGATATGAAAGAAAACGTAAATACTTTGTATTGAAAAAGTTTTAACTACTTGTTTGTAGAGCTTTTATTGTATATCAAGCCTTTTAACTTTTGACAATAATGATATATAAGCACTTGCGTTTTAACAAATTGAGGGTACACAAAAAAAAAAAACAATAATTATTAACATTATTATCCACGTTTAAAAAAAAAATATTAGAAAATAATTGCATGTACATTTCAACGAAATAACACGCCAGAAATTTGTGGGTACCTCTTTATACTCTGATACCAAAGGTATATGTAGTATTTTGGGTTTGTGCAATGTCTGTCCTTATGAACGCAACTTTTTTCGACAGCCTTAAAGCTAGAGCCTGGCAATTTTGTTAATATTCTGGTACATGTCTTAGTCAGACTAATAGTGTATTTCCTTTATCCAGTTATTCTCAGTTATTACCATTTTGAGTAACTGAAGTTAATTTTGCGTGTACTTTCCCATAAGGAATTTACTGCAGTAAACCTTCAGTCAATGGTAACTGGGAATAACTGGTAATCGGCTATCGTTATTTTTCGATGAACATCGCTGAAATATGGCTGTTATTGGATAATAGTGTATTTCCTTTATCCAGTTATTCTAAGTTATTACCATTTTGAGTAACTGAGGTTCACTTTGCGTGTATTTTCCCATAAGGAATTTACTGCAGTAAACCTTCAGTCAATGGTAACTGAGAATAACTGGTAATCGGCTATCGTACTTTTTCGATTAACATCGCTGAAATATCGCTGTTAATGGATAACATTACGTTAACATAGCTAAAACAGGTGATTGAAATGTGCAAAGGTACGCGCAATATTTAAATTTGTATATTGTTTCTGAATTACAAGCAAAAAAGATTGCAGGCCATGCATGTTTGCCAATAAAATTCGACAAAAAGGCTTTTAAAAGTTCAAAAGTTAAGTTTTAGATAATTATTCTTTCTTTTAATCATCAAACTCAGATCAAAACAGCTGATTTATTTACTGAACTTTCAGTAACTGCATAATGGAAATAGGATTGGCAAATGTCCGATAAATTTTACCATAACTGAATAAAGGAAATACACTATAAGTGTTAAATTTGTACTACATATATGGTATTATGATACCGGCGAGTTTAGGAAATCGATAACACGCCAATACACCTCGATACTTTTAAGCAGCTAGAGTCAACAAGTTTGGTGGCAAGATAGCTGGTAACCTTCCCCAAAAATCTGCATAAATAGTTTGGATGCCACGCCCACCTCTTCCGCCAGCCTACCTCCCATTTTAATCGAAAGTGCTTGTATCTTCCACAATTTTTAAGCTATATACAAACTTGTTAGGACAGTAAATGGTGAGATCCACTACAGAACAGCATTAAATGAAAAAAATTGGATGCCCCGCTCACCTAAACTGCACACTTATCAGAAACCTTCACATCTTTTCAGTTTTTGTGCTAGGGCCACAAAATTTGGTAGGGGAAGAGAAAGTGATATCTGCCACAGATCCGTATCACAAAATTTGGATGTCACGCTTTCACCTTCTGTTTGCATTTTTATACCCAAAATCCACATAAATATATTACTATTTGCACGAATAATCCTTAACATATGTTATGTATACTGATATCAGAGTATACCGCGGTTGGTTGCGTCCGACTGCAACGTTTTTACTTGTTATACTTTGAAACCATAGGTATCATAGTATATTGGGTTTGTGCAATGTCCGCCCGTCTGTCAGTCCATCCGTATGAACGCAACTTTTTTCGACACCCTTGAAGTTAGAGCTTTGCAGATATCTTGGTACATGCCTTCGTCAGACAAAGTGTTAAATTTAGGGCTCTACGACCTCAGGGGGCCTGGGAAATCGATAACAAGTAGATACACCTCGATGTGCAAATCGATAAAACACAAATATATCCCACATTTTAGCAGCTAGAGTTACCAAATTTGGGGGCAAGATAGCCGATGGCATTCCACAAAAAACTGCATAACAAGTTTGGAAAAATCACCCACCTCTTCCGCCCCCAGCCCCCCTCCAATTATAAACAAAAATGCCTGTATCTTGTACAGTTTTGAAGCTATAGCCACCAAATTTGGCATAAGGGTAGATGCTGACATTTGACACAGATATGCTTCTAAACTTGGATGCCACGCCCCCAAGTACGGGACATGCCTGACCGGCCTAATAAAAACCGGGATGCATGTATCTTTACCAAATTTGGTGGGCATATTATTAGTGACATCCTTAACAGATGTGCATTACAATTTTGGATGCTACGCCCACTTATACCGCCCACCTCTATATCTTTGTCAGTTTTTGCACTAAGGTCTCCAAACTTGGTAGGGGGATACAGGGTGCCATCCGCCACAAATATGCAGATGTCCCGCCTACCCCTTCTGCCTGATATTTATACCCTCCCACACAGCTATGTATGTAAACTGGTATCAAAGTATATCGCAGTCGGTTGCGTCCGACTGCAACGTTTTTACTTGTTTTTTGTTGACATTTTCGTAATTATCATGACCAGTGTTGCTATAATTGTTTGCGCAAAAACCGCTATATTAGAAAACATAAGACAATATCAATTTAAAAAGCTAAAATAAACCCTAGATTTTCTTTAAATCATCAAAGTCAAAGTCATCATAGACAAAGTTTTCGATAGAGCAGATATTTTGAATTTTTAGTTGTTTGCAAATCGCTTAGTTTTGCGGCTACACCGCACTTGCCATAGCTGCAGTAAGTCCGTGTCAAATCGGTAAGATCTTTACGTAGATACTCATTAAACTCCTGCAGCCACGCATCGCGTCCTTTTTGCTTATAAGATATAGCTTTAGATTTCGCAATCACTTTAAAGTTTGAACAACTTTTTTTGGCAATTGTATAATTACACACACCACAAGGCAAGAGTTGTTAGAATTCATAACAATATATGTATTATCGATAATGCTTTGGCGCTGTAAAAGCTCAAAAAAGTGCAAATCTATAAAAATATGATTTACATACAACGCGCTAAAAAAAAGCAAATTCGCTTTAAAATAAAACAAAACTAGCGTCTTCCCGCTGTTTTTCGAATTTTCCCGCAACCGCAGTTCAAAAAATCCCAAATCTGGGGAAAAAATGCTAAAACGGCAACACTGATCATGACATCTCCGTTCGCACACTCACACTGTTTTTCTCACCCTCTCTCTCGCGTACACGCGAACGTACGAAAATTCAAAGCAAATTCAACAATCACACAACAGCTACGCCGGCAAAACAAACACAAAGCCAGCACCGTTAGTTAGCTTGGAACGGCACACAGAGCTGCAATTAAAGTTCAGCAGCGAAAAAACTGGGCGGCGAATAATTTATTTATTTATTTATTTTTTTGCTGCTTTAAAGTCGTTAATTGACCTAACACAACAACAGCAACAGGTATGTATGTATATATATTTACAAAAAAGCCATTTTCGCAGCTGCTGAGAAAATTGCAAAACTGATGCCGTCGTTTTTAGAGAACTGGCAAGTCGACAATCAGTTGAAGGCAAACAACCGAAGCGCCCAGAAGCAATAGCCGCAGCAGCAACAGGAGCCAAGCAACGGAACATTTCCAAGTGCTTTATTTTTAGAACACAACAACGACACTGTTCTACACATATATTACATTTGAACACAAACATTCCAGAGAATAAGTGCAAGTACTCATTACGACATGACGACTACATTTACAATAAACGGTCAACCGTATACGGGTAAGATATAAATAAAATCATTCAACGACTAAAAGGTGCTCTACTGTGCTCAATATCACAAAAAGAAAAGATCAATTGCAAACATTCCTTTATATTTAAACGGACTCTTTCGCAGTGAATTTGACCAACTTGCCGCCAGACATTACGTTAAACACTTTCATCAGGGAGCACGCGCAGCTGACAGCCACAAAGTTCATGTGCCAGGAAGGCGGCTGCGGTGTCTGCGTTTGCGTGCTGAGCGATGGTCAACGCAGCTGGGCTGTCAATTCGGTGAGAATAAATTAAAAAAAGATCAAACCAATACATACCTTGCACATTCCATCAGCCAAAAAGTTGTTCTGTAGTCAGTTACAGGGTATTTGCTAGTTGAAGCCCACACTTTACCTGTTTACTTGCACGATAAGTACATCCAAAACTTTTGATTTGTAGTGCTTGACGCTGTTGAATAGCTGTTCACAGCTGGAGATTGTGACATCAGAGGGGCTGGGAAACAAGAGCAGCGGCTATCATCCAATACAGAAGCGTCTGGCGCAGCTGAATGGCACCCAATGTGGCTACTGCTCGCCGGGATTTGTGATGAACATGCATGGTTTGCTGGAATCGCGTGGCGGTCAAGTCACCATGGCTGAGGTGGAGAATTCATTTGGTGGCAACATTTGCCGTTGCACTGGCTATCGACCCATCCTGGATGCCATGAAGTCCTTTGCTGCCGACAGCAATATTCAATTGCCTGCCGAGTGTCTGGCGGACATTGAGGATCTAAGCGCTAAACAGTGCCCTAAAACGGGTGAACGCTGTGCTGGAAAGTGCGAAAGAATCAACTTGATCTACGACGATGGCAGCCAGTGGCATTGGCCAAAGACCTTGGCTCAACTCTTCGAAGCACTGGAGAAGGTTGGCGAGAAAGAGGAATTTATGCTTGTTGCCGGCAATACGGCACATGGTGTCTATCGCCGCACCCAGGACATTCAGCACTTTATTGATGTGCGCGGCGTGGCAGAGCTGCAGGAGCACAGCAATGATAGGCAGCAGCTTAAACTGGGCGCTAATTTAAGCTTAAGTCAGGCCATGGACATCATTAAGGATGTCTCGCAACAGGCTGGCTTTGAGTATCTGCATCAGCTGTGGCAGCATTTCGATCTTATTGCCAACGTTCCTGTCCGAAATGTATGTATTTGCTTTCCACATTATTTTGGGTCTCAAATAGGACATCTGTTTATCTCATTCTCTCTCATTTTACTCTCTTGTAGTCTGGAACTCTGGCTGGCAATTTGGCCATTAAGAAGCAGCATTCCGAGTTTCCCTCGGATGTCTTCATCAGCTTTGAGGCATTGAACGTGCGTGTGGTGGCATCCAAAAATGCCAAAGATGATCAGCAAATGTCCCTGGCCGAATATTTGAGCAACACTGATAGAAAACTAGTTCTTAAAGCATTCTTATTGCCGGCATATCCCAAGGATACATTCGTATACGAATCGTATAAGGTATTTCGTCATTTGAGCATTTAAAGTATTCCAATAATCTGTATTTTAATTAAACAGATCATGCCACGAGCCCAAAATGCACATGCTTACGTAAATGCTGCATTTCTATTGGAACTTGGGGCGGAATCAAAGGTGAAGAGTGCTCGCATTTGCTTTGGCGGCATTCGTCCGGACTTTGTGCATGCAACAGCCATTGAGGAGCTGCTACAGGGACGCAATCCCTTCGACAATGCCTGGTTGGAGCAGGCGTTCGCCAAGCTATCGACGCTACTGCAGCCGGATGAAGTGCTGCCTGATGCTTCGGCCGCATATCGCTTGAGCTTAGCCTGTGGCCTAATGTACAAGTTTCTGTTAAAACATGCACCAGCCACGGCTGTCAATGATGCCTTCAAGAGCGGTGGTCAACTGCTGCAGCGACCGTTGTCCTCGGGTACCCAAGTGTATCAGACAAAGAAGGAAAACTATCCAGTTACGCAGGCGGTGCAGAAAGTGGAGGGCATGATTCAATGCTCTGGCGAGGCGACCTACATGAACGATGTTCTAACAACCACAAACACCGTGCATTGCGCCTTTGTGGGAGCGACCAGAGTGGGCGCCAGCATTGAGCAAATTGATGCGACGGAAGCACTACGTCAACCCGGCGTGTTAGCCTTTTACAGTGCCAAGGATGTACCTGGTACGAACACGTTTAGTGATCCCAGCTTTGGCTACGAACCTGAGGAAATCTTTTGTGCTACACGCGTTCGACATTATGAACAGCCTGTGGGCATGGTGGTTGCTCTCAATGCTAACCAGGCACACCGTGCTGCTAAGCTGGTCAAGATAACTTACAGCCAGCCGCAGTTGAATCGTCCAGTGCTTGCCACCTTGAACGATGTGCTGGAAATGTCACCACAGGATCCATTACTGATTATCCATAAGGCCAAAGCAAAGCCTGGCAAACTTAAGTGCACCGCAGATCCGGATGTGAGTGTACGTGGTGTCTTCCAGATGGGACTGCAATACCACTTCACCATGGAACCGCAGACAACGGTGGCTATACCCTTTGAGGATGGCTTGAAGATCTACTCGGCCACTCAATGGATGGATCACACCCAATCGGTAATTGCTCACATGCTTCAGATGAAAGCAAAGGATATCCAACTGCAAGTGCGGCGCTTGGGTGGTGGCTATGGGAGTAAGATAACTCGTGGCAATCAAGTTGCATGCGCTGCCTCCTTGGCTGCCCACAAATTGAATCGACCAGTGCGATTTGTGCAGTCACTGGAGTCAATGATGGATGCAAATGGGAAACGTTGGGCCTGTCGTTCCGACTATCAGTTCCATGTGTTGAATTCTGGTAAAATAGTCGGATTGCAGAATGATTTCTATGAGGATGCTGGCTGGAATGGCAACGAAAGTCCTGTTACTGGACACTCCACACACACCGCATCCAATTGCTATGATCTAAATGATGCAAATCATAAGATTAATGGGAAGGCTGTTCTTACTGATGCGCCCAGTTCGACATGGTGCCGTGCTCCGGGCTCTGTTGAGGGTATTGCCATGATCGAAAATATTGTGGAGCATGTGGCGTTTGCTGTGCAAAAAGATCCGGCTGAGGTCCGACTTCTCAATATTACCAATGGCAATAAGATGGCCGAGCTGCTGCCCAAGTTTCTTAAATCCCGGGAATACCATGCCCGTAAACAGGAGATCGAAACACATAATGCCAATAACCGTTGGATTAAACGTGGGCTGGGCTTGGCCATTATGGACTACCCGATATATTACTTTGGACAATATCCGGCCACTGTGGCCATTTATCATGTCGATGGCACTGTCGTTATCAGCCATGGCGGCATTGAAATGGGTCAAGGTAAATATCAATCTGAATATATTTACATATTAGGTTAGGTAAGGTTGGACCGGCTGACTCTCCCTGGGGGAAGTGTCACACATAGACCACTGAGGGTCTTTAGTGAAGTCGATGGTTGCAAAATCCCATGCCTGTGATTCCATGATCGAAGATCGGAATTTCTGCCATATGGCTGTTGAGTCCCGTAGTCCTTGTTTAGCCAGAGAATCAGCTATTTCATTGCCTTTAAAACCCTGATGGCTAGGAATAGAGTAGTGCTTCCCTGCTTGCCAGGACATCTCGGGATCTTATAAAATGCGACTAAAAGACTTTTATGCCTGGCTGTTCACGAATATGTTTACTTTATTGAGTGCTGTAATCGTTTATAGGACTGTTTTTACCACTTTCCTTATTGCGAATTTCTCCGCCTGGAGTATGCTGCAGTGGTCTGGTAGTTTATAGGACATGCTCATGGGCGGTTCGGCGCAGTACACTGCTGCCCCGACCTCATCCTTCATTTTTGAGCCGTCTGTGTATATGTTGATTGCTGTCTGCTCCGGTCCTGAGCGCCCATCATCTATTCCTGAGAGCGTGGGCGTAAACTTGAAATTGTTTTTTGGGATCATGATCATGTTTCGACCTGAGTCCCTATTCCAATTGTACTGTGCCCGTAGTTGAGTATTGTCAGGTTGCCTATCGTGCAAAGACGTTGAGAAGTCTTTCTTGCCACTAGGCGTGCCAGTATGTCCACTGGGTTGACATTCAATATGGCTTGTAGTGCTTTCGTAGGTGTGGTTATTTACATATTAGAGAAGACAAAAAATATATCGCGAAACATTGAACAGCCTAATAAATGCTTATAGCTCATACTGTACAGGCGAGCTTTTGCTAATATTATTTTATTGAATACCATATATATATATATATATATATTGAATACCATATTCTAATAAGTATTTTCTCTTTTCAGGCATGAACACAAAGGTAGCTCAGGTGGCTGCCTTTACTTTGGGCATCGAGTTAAGCTTTATAAAAGTTGAATCGTCGGATACAATAAATGGTGCCAATTCAATGGTCACTGGTGGTGCTGTGGGTAGCGAAAGTCTTTGCTATGCGGTGCGCAAAGCCTGTGAGACGCTCAATACCCGTCTGCAGCCGGTTAAGAAGAAGGATGCCAAATGGCAGGACACAGTGCAGGCTGCCTATGCCGCATCGATTAATCTTATTGCATCGGATCATTACAAGGAAGGCGACATGCAAAACTATCATGTTTATGGCATGGCGCTGACTGAGATTGAACTGGATATATTGACAGGCAGCAATCAGATCAAGCGTGTTGATCTACTGGAAGATGCGGGCGAGAGTCTCAGTCCCTACATCGACATTGGTCAGATCGAAGGCGCGTTCGTTATGTGCCTGGGCTATTGGTTGAGTGAATTGTTGATCTACGAGCGACAGACAGGGCAATTGCTCACCAATCGAACGTGGAACTATAAACCGCCTGGTCCAAAGGATATACCCATAGATTTTCGCATTGAGATGGTGCAGAATCCAGAGTCGAACAGTGGTGCTGGATTCATGCGATCCAAGGCCACCGGAGAGCCGCCCTGTTGCCTGGCTGTTAGTGTCATCTTTGCCTTGCAACAGGCATTGCAATCGGCCCGTAAGGATGCTGGCCTGCCCCGCGAATGGGTTCGTCTCGGTGCACCAACAACACCTGAAACATTGTTACTAAATGCTGGACATGATGTCAAAACATTTCGTCTTAAGTGAATTATAAGACAAATCAACTTTTATGAAAGTAAATGTACATACATCTTTATTTATGTACAATCCTTTTATGATCTTTTTATGAATGAAATACATATATGTTATATATTAAAACTCTTTTGTGTTTTCAATTATGTTCTTAATCAAAGCTTTACAGTTTTTAAATACTTTTTAAAGATTTCATTTCTCAAATCAAAGCTTTTTTAACTTTGAGTTATTGATTCTAAGAACTCAAACGTTTTAAGATATCACATAATGAAATGTTTACAAATTACAAATGTATTAAGTTTAGTTCTTAGTTGCTTTCAATGTGCAAAACCTGTCGACGTTATTCGATGCTTTGTTTATGGTTGTCTCGTTAAGCTCTGGATGGAGAGCCTGCTTAGCCGTTTTGTGTTATTGTATCATATGGTGATGTTACCGGCTGTAGTCGCACGAACAATCTAAACAAAAAACTGTTGATAATGAACCATATGTTTTGCTTGAATTGGCGACGCTTAAATACTCTTGCCGACATAAATATATCATATGTATATAATGTATAGATGTAGATGATTAAAAACTAATTAAGCAATGTAGGCGCAAGCATATAAACATGTTTAAATTTTATAAATAACACTTTTTTTGCATTTACGAAATTCGCTTACAATATTTAAGAGTCTTAACTTAATGAATGTACCGAGAGATAAGATATTAGAAACATAGATTGTCAACATTGAGAGCTGAGAGACCATTAAAAATACACGGAGCGCACGCACAAGAAAGCGAGAAGATGGGGCAAGCGATAACATAACGTCAAATAATCGCCTCTCGCTCTCAGTTTAACTTGACGTATATTAATGAACGTGTTCGGCAAATATATAAATGCGGATGCTCATGGGAGCGACAGTAGTGTCGAGATCGGCGTGGGCTAAGCAGTGTGAATAGTAGTTAAAAGAAATTGTGAAATACATATTATTTTCCAGAACATTGTTAGACATTAGAAATAATAGGTGTGCGTGTATAAATAGCTTTACGAAATAATAATAATTATAATTATAGCAACGAGTGGGGCTTTAATTAAGTGGTTTGCGTAGATAAAACAAAAAACGCAGATAATGTCTGGAAGTATAACTATCAACGGCGATAGCTATGAGGGTATGTACAAATAATATTTACATATACTTATACACATGTATGTACATGCATGAACATTCGTATACATACATCAAACATACATGTTTATCAAGTGGAATTTTGATTGCTTAAAAAACAGTTAGAAGTGCCTCATTAAAGGCTAAATCATATACATATGTACATATATTGATGGCTATACGACAAAACACACGTACGTAGTTCTTAATTGTAAAGTAGCCAATTATTTAAGCCTTTTTATATAACACTGAAGATAACAAACTATGTACATATATAAGGTACTCTCTATCTTTGACTATGTACCAAATATAGCTTACTCAAAAGATATTTAACAAATTCCATCAGAATAGTTTAAAATGAACTAACTACTTAAATGAACTCTCAAAAAGCCGTTAAATTAAATCACCACGTAATAAGAGTAATGTGAGTGGACACACTGGTAACCAGGGCTGGTCAACACTGCTTTTGTTGGTACTTAATATGCAAGTCAAGTATGATTTTAATTTATGTGTTTTACAACAAATTCAACAATCGTATCAATAAAGAATAAATTAAATATTCATTAGCAGCTAGTTCAAGGTCTTAATAATAATTGGTTCTCTCTCTTGTTTTAGTCAACCTCTCAATATTGCCCGCCGACATCAGCCTAAATACGTTCATACGAGAGCATGCTGGACTCACGGGCACCAAGTTCATGTGCCAAGAGGGCGGCTGCGGCGTCTGCGTTTGCGCCCTAAGTGGCATCAGCCCAGTGACCGGTGAGCTCAGCACATGGGCGGTCAACTCGTGTCTGACTCTGTTGAACAGCTGTTTGGGCCTTGAGGTGACCACATCGGAGGGTCTGGGCAACAAGCGTAAGGGCTACCATGCCATACAGCAGCGTTTGGCCAAAATGAATGGCACCCAGTGTGGCTACTGTTCGCCAGGTATTGTGATGAACATGTATGCATTACTGAAGTCACAGCAGGGTAAAGTGACCATGGCGGAGGTGGAGAATGCCTTTGGAGGCAACATTTGCCGCTGCACCGGTTATCGCCCCATTTTGGATGCCATGAAATCCTTTGCCGTTGACAGTAATATTCAGGTGCCAGCGGAATGTGCCGATATTGAGGATCTGAGCACCAAACAGTGCCCCAAAACTGGTGAGCTGTGTGCCGGCAGCTGCAAGAAGAAGAACCAGCCAAAGGGTGTACAGCTCTATGCTGATGGCAGCCGTTGGGCCTGGCCACAAAACCTAACGGAGCTCTTTGAAGCTCTTCAGGCGGCTACCAAGGAGCAGCTGCCCTATATGCTGGTTGCTGGCAATACGGCCCATGGCATCTACAGACGCAGTGCTGACATTAAATCCTTCATTGATGTTCACGCTGTGAAGGAGCTGAAAGGGTTATAGCTTAAACGACAATCGTCTCACACTGGGCGGCAATCTGAGCCTTAGCGAGACTATGGACATATGCCGCAAGCTGGAGCAAACGAATGGATTCGAGTATCTGGCTCAGGTGTGGCAACACTTGGATTGGATTGCCAATGTCCCAGTGCGCAATGTAAGTTGTTTGTTATCTGTTGTTTGCCGTTATCAGCTAAGTGCACTCACAGTATCTTATCAAGTGGTTAACTATTGTTTTATAACCAATCTGTTGTACTTATTTCTGTATTGACCCAGGCTGGCACGCTGGCTGGTAACTTGTGCATCAAGCACGCTCACCCCGAGTTCCCCTCGGATGTGTACATTGTGCTGGAGGCGCTCAATGCCCAAATTATTGTTCAGGAGTCCGCGGATAAGCAGCTCACTGTGAGCCTGGACGAGTACTTGAAGCTGTCCATGTTAGGCAAAATCATTCGTGGAATTGTTGTGCCTGCCTACTCCAAGCAAAATGTTCTATTCGATTCGTATAAGGTAAGAATAGAGTTCATGGGCTTATTATTTATTACAAATATATATTTAATCTTGTCTGTACCCCTCAGATCATGCCGCGTGCCCAGAATGCACATGCTTACGTGAATGCTGCGTTTCTGTTGGAACTTGGTGCGGAATCAAAGGTGAAGAGTGCTCGCATTTGCTTTGGCGGCATTCGTCCAGACTTTGTGCATGCAACAGCCATTGAGGAGCTGCTGCAGGGACGCAACCCCTTTGACAATGCCTGGTTGGAGCAGGCATTCGGCAAGCTATCGACGCTACTGAAGCCGGATCAGGTGCTACCGGATGCTTCGCCCGACTATCGTCGCAAGTTGGCCTGTGGCCTGCTGTACAAGTTCTTGTTGAAGGCCGCCACGGAGAGAAAACTGCAAGGGGTTAGCAGTCGCCATATAAGTGGCGGCTCCCTGCTGCAACGTCCGGTGTCGAGTGGCAAGCAGAGCTACGAGACCTATGAGCAACACTATCCGGTGACAAAGCCAACGGAGAAGCACGAGGGCTTAATCCAGTGCTCAGGCGAGGCAACCTATGCCAACGATCTGCCCACACAACACAATCAGCTGTGGGCTGCATTTGTAACAGCAAAGCGTGTGGGCGCAACGGTCACCAAGGTGGACACAGCAGCAGCGTTGGCTCTGCCCGGCGTCGTGGCGTATGTGGATGCCACAGATGTACCCGGAGCGAATTCGCTGCGTCCCAAGGCAACCGATGATTACTTCTTTCCGCAGGAGGAACAAATATTTGCCACTGACGAAATCAAGTTCTATCACCAGCCCGTTGGCTTAATATTGGCGACATCCAATGCGTTGGCGCAACACGCGGCTGAAGTGGTGGAGCTGACATATGTTGGTGGCTCCGAACAGGTGCTGCCTAGCATGAAGCATGTGCTGGAGTCAACTGGTGCCGTATCCGGTGAACGCATACTGCATAAAGTGAAGTCATTGCTTGATAAATTGGATTTGCAGGAGGCATATGAGATTCAGGGCACAGGCAAATTGGATTTGGGCCTGCAATATCATTACTTCATGGAACCGCACACATCGGTGGTGCTGCCCTTTGAGGGTGGTGTGCAGATGCATGTGGCCACCCAGTGGATGGACCTGACGCAAGATGTCGTTGCCAAGGTGCTCAACCTGAGAAGCAATGAGGTCCAGTTGAAGACCCGTCGCATTGGTGGCGGCTACGGTGGCAAGGGGACACGTTGCAATCTGGCTGCCACAGCTGCAGCTGTTGCCGCCCACAAACTGAATCGTCCCGTGAGATTCGTGCAGTCGCTGGAATCAATAATGACAACGACGGGCAAACGCTGGTCCTTCCACTGTGACTACGATTTCTATGCCCAATCAAATGGTAAAATTGTTGGCATTAACAGTCGTTTCTATGAGGATGCCGGCTACTTGACAAGTGAATCGCCCATGGGTCATACGGTGCTGTTGTCGAAGAACTGCTACGAGTTTGGTGATAATTATAAGCTGGATGGCTTCATGGTCGTGTCGGATTCGCCCAGCAATACGGCGTGTCGTGCGCCGGGCTCCGTCGAGGGCATTGCCATGATTGAGAATATTATTGAGCACATTGCGTTTGCGACTGGCAACGATCCGGCGGATGTGCGCTTTGCCAACATATTGCCAGCACACAAAATGGGTGAAATGATGCCACGTTTTCTTGAGAACACAGAATATCGCAAGAGACGCGCTGATATCATTGCCCATAACTCGGAGCATCGTTGGCGTAAACGTGGTCTCGGCTTATGCATCATAGAGTATCAGATGGGTTACTTTGGACAATATCCGGCCACGGTGAGCATTTATCACAGCGATGGCACCGTTGCTGTCGCCCATGGTGGCATCGAAATGGGACAAGGTAAGCTTATCGATAAAAAGAATGTCTTTAACAATCATCGATCGCATCTATACATTCCTTCAGTCTGTATGTTTAAGAGACTTTAAATGTAAACTTTTGTTCGACTTGACTTTTAGGCATGAATACAAAGATCGCCCAGGTGGTGGCCCATACATTGGGCATTGCCGTGGAGCAGGTGCGCATTGAGGCGAGCGATACGATCAACGGTGCCAATGCAATGGTTACCGGTGGTTCTATAGGCAGCGAAACATTGTGCTTTGCGGTGCGTAAGGCATGCGAGACGCTCAATTCGCGACTGGAGCCACTGAAGCAGGAGCTTAAGCCGGCGGATTGGCAATCGTTGATCAACGAGGCATTCAATCGCAAGATCAATCTGATTGCCAGCGATCAGTGCAAGCAGGACGATTTGGAACCGTATTCTGTATGTGGATTGGGTCTCATCGAGGTGGAGCTGGATGTGCTGACGGGCAACTATCTGGTGAATCGTGCTGACATCCTGGAGGATGCTGGCGAGAGCTTGAATCCTTTTGTGGACATTGGCCAAATCGAGGGCGCTTTCATGATGGGCCTGGGCTACTTTACCAGCGAGCAGATTGTGGTTGATCCCAAAACGGGCGAGTGCCTGACAAACCGCACCTGGAACTATAAGCCACCGGGTGCCAAGGATATACCCATTGATCTGCGCGTAGAGATGCTGCCCAAGAGCACCAACAAGGCTGGCTTTATGCGATCAAAGGGTAAGTTAATGCTGTATATTTATTTGATATTCATATACTTATAAACGTTTTTATTTACTTCTTATAGCGACTGGTGAGCCAGCGATATGTTTGGGCATAGCCGTTGCCTTTGCTTTGCAGCAGGCGCTGCAGTCTGCTCGAGATGATGCCGGTTTGCCCAAGTCTTGGGTGACGCTAAATGCCCCAATGACACCAGAGCTGCTCGTGCTGCATGCCGGCACCGAACCGGCTCAACTTAAGCTGTGCTAAGATCTTCAGGTGCCTCAACTTCCAACTTCCACCAAACACAAACAAGAAAGAAGGCTCTAGTCGAGAAATCCCGAGTAGGACATACCCTTAACCCCATATGTAACCCGTACAGTCATTTGTGTGTATTTACTGTGATCAAATTTCAAACTGCGATGTTTCTCTACCGATTTTGATAAATTTTTACAAACGTTCATTATTTAATCCATAGTTTTAAACCTCATTTTCACAATTTTGAAATTCAAGATTTTGTTGTAATCTCACATGTGTATATTTTGGAAACCAGAAGTGGTATCGATAATTTGAAACAAACTTCCCAGCAAACCATAAGAGCTCTTAATGAGCTCATATATGACTCTTTTGTCTGAGCGCTCACACTCATAATGAGCTCATAAAACAATCATAAACCCTCAGAGAACACTCATATATGAGTAGATTTTTCTACTAAACTGGTCACGCATATATGAGCTCTAAGTCCAATTCATAAAAGAGTCTTTTCTGAGTTGTTTTCTGCACTCATATTAGAGCTCTTAATTCTATTCATAAAAGAGTCTTTTCTGAGTTGTTTTCTGCACTCATATTAGAGCTCTTAATTCTATTCATAAAAGAGTCTTTTCTGAGTTTCGTCTAACGCTCAGAAAACACGCATAAAGAACTCATAAATGAGTTCATATATGAGCTCATTGTTATGAGCGCTCAGAATAAGGTATGAAAGCTTAAGTTTCAAGTTTGAAGTCTCTAGCTCTTATAGTTTCTGAGATCGGCGCGTTCATACAGACGGACAGACGGACCCGAAAACATAATTTAAGCGATAGACATACGGGGCTGGCCTTGATAATCACAGAACACATTTGCATACAAGCATGCCTCGTGTTGCCGGGGGGCTGGTCAGCATGCAAATGGAGCATAAGCGGGAAGCATTCCATGCATTCACAACTGCTGCAGGAGAATGGCGAATTATATGTAAACAATGTGACATTCTGTCCGCCAGACACGGCCTGAAAATATATTATAAAACAAAGCCACGCCCATCATATTTGACCAACATTGTATGTAGTTTTTTAATGACCATTAGGTGGACAATATTTAGCACGGATGCTGAAACTAAAAGCAGAATACAATGCCACAAAAAAACCCCAGCACGTGGGTCTAAGCTTGTGTCTAGATCTAAGTTTCTGTGGACTGCGTCCATACCGTCTACCCAGACGCAGAGTGCGTAACACCGCTGTCGAGGGGGTGGTCCCAGCCCGAGGCTCTTATAGAAGAGGTGATATTTTTCGGGCTATATATGCTAGTTGGAGAGGTCCAATTAGAAAAAAGAAACGGGGTGGCGATTTCTGGTTTTGCAGAGTGCCGGACAGTCGCAGAAAAGGTGGGAAACCGTTTCCTCCTATTCCTCGTCTCGACAGCTTCTGCAGAAATCATTGAAGGGTGCTAGAAGTCTCGCTGCGTGAGTCCCTAAGTTGATTAGGCCAGAAGAACGCTTTTTACAGCGCGTTGGCCAGGTTTGCCTAGCAATCCTAGCCGTTGCATTATTGAGTTGCCACCTTTTATTAGCTTCGAGTTCAAAATGTGAACGAACTCTTAGCTTGCAGCTGGCCATGGGAATACCCAGCCCTCCTTGTCTGTGAGGAGAGGCAAAGTAGTTCCATGCCTTGCCAGCTCGTCCGCCTTACAATTGCCCTCGATGCCCTCGATGCCCTGATGCCCGGGCACCCAAATTAGGTACAGCTCGAACTGCTCTCTTGATCTCTTGAAGAGATTTGCGGCAGTTTGTGATGGATATCGAGTTTGATGATATCGAATGTAGGGCTTTGATAGCCGCCTGGCTATCAGAGAAGATGCATATATTTTCTGCTGAGCACTCTTTTTCAGCGAGGCATAGAAGTGCCTCCTGTATTGCAGTGATTTCGGCTTGGAAGACACTGCAATGATCAGGGAGGCTGAAAGATTTACTGATGGATAGCTCTTCGCAAAAGACGCCTCCCCCAACTCGGTCGTCTAGCTTAGAGCCATCCGTGAAGATTCTAATAGAGTTTGTCGGCCCTGGCGTGCCTAAGCACCAGTTGTCCCTTGGGGGGATAATTACTTTAAAAGTAGTTCTAGGGAATTCCTGAGGACAGCAGTAGTCTGTGTTTGAGGGGATAAGTTGGTTTCCCACAAGGATATTGGAGTGACCGTTGGTCATTGGGTAGGGCGGAGAGAGTTGCTACTAACTTCCCGATTTGTCGATTGGTAGAAGGTTTAGAATGTTGTCTAGAGTCTCAGTTGGGGTCGTTCTGAGAGCTCCTGTTGTTGTCAGTCCTGCGGCGCGCTGTACTTTGCCGAGCTTATGGACTGTTGTTTTCTTTGACAATGCTGGCCACCATACTGATATTCCGTACAGCAGGATGGGCCTTACAATAGCTGTGTACAGCCACAGCGATATGCGGGGTGCCATTCCCCATTTCAGTCGAATGGACTTTTTGCAGATATATAGAGCGACCGAGGCAATCTTAGCACGTTCCTCTGTGTTGAGGTTCCAGTCTAGTTTACGATCCAAAGTGAGCCCTAAGTATTTGGCCGATTTACTAAAAGCAAGTTCAACCCCGTTTAGGGTTGGAGGTCTGAGTGGAGGAACCTTGTATTTCTTAGTAAAGAGGACTAAGTCAGTTTTAGCTGGGTTTAGTCCGAGACCCTTGGATGTGGTCCAGGAGGACAGGGTTCGAAGTGCGGTGGTCATGCATTCACACAGTGTTTGGGGGTATTTACCAGAGAAAGCAATAGCGACATCGTCTCCATAGGCATTCACTCGGCTGCCCCTGCTCTCTATAGAGCGCAGCAGACTGTTGACTGCCACATTCCAGAGGAGAGGGGAGAGAACACCTCCTTGCGAGGTGCCTCTATTTACGAGCTTGGAGATGGTCGAGGATTCCAAAGTGGCTCTGACGATTCTTCGCTTAAGAAGTTGTTCAATCAGATCCACAATGCGATGCTCAACCCCCAGTTCCGACAACGCCTCGGTGATCGCCTCTGGGACAACGTTGTTAAAAGCGCCCTCTATATCTAGAAAGGCTATGAGACAGTACTCCCTGTGGTAGAGAGCCTTTTCAACTGTCGAGATAACAGCGTGAAGCGCTGTTTCGGTTGATTTGCCTTTTTGGTAAGCATGTTGTGCTTGAAAGAGATAATCTGTCGTGATCGAGTTTCTGATATGTAGATGATGAGTAGATAGGATGTCAGGCTTATGGGGCGGAAATCCTTCGGGGTCGTATGAGAAGCTTTACCCGCCTTTGGCATGAAGACGACTTTGGATTCCAGTGATGTCTTGGGAATTGAGCCTTTCGCTAGGATGTCTTTAAAGATTCTTTGAAGCCAGTTTACGGCAGTGACCCCTGCATGCTGCAATTGGGCTGGAATGATGCCGCCAGGTCCTGGTGATTTGAAGGGCGAGAAACTTTGTATGGCCCATGTGATGATGTCTTCGGAGAGAAAATCGGTTGCTCCATGCTCTTGACGTTCTCTGGTTATGATAGGTGGTGACTCAACTGAACAGCCGGGAAAGTGGGTTTCCATCAGAAGTTCTAGAGACTCTGGACTGGTCATTGTCCACGAGTCATCTGGTTTCTTGAGGAACCCAACGGTTGACGGAGTGCTGGAGAGAACCTTCCTGAGCCTTGCGGCATCAGAAGTGTTCTCAATTGAGGAGCAGAAATTTCTCCACGAAAGGCGTTTAGCCTGTCTAAGTGTCTTTTTGTAGGATGCAAGGCTGGCTTTGTAAAGACCCCAAGATTGGTCATCTCCCCTTGGCTTTGCATTATTGAAGAGCTTACACATAGGTCAGATCGAAGGCGCGTTTGTTATGTGTCTGGGATATTGGTTGAGTGAATTGTTGATCTACGAGCGACAGACAGGGCAATTGCTTACAAATCGAACGTGGACCTATAAGCCGCCTGGTCCAAAGGATATACCCATAGATTTCCGCATTGAAATGGTGCAGAATCCAGAGTCGAACAGTGGTGCTGGGTTCATGCGCTCCAAGGCCACCGGAGAGCCGCCCTGCTGCCTTGCAGTTAGTGTCATATTTGCCTTGCAACAGGCACTACAGTCGGCCCGTAAGGATGCTGGCCTGCCCCGCGAATGGGTTCGTCTCGGTGCACCAACAACACCTGAAACATTGGTACTAAATGCTGGACATGATGTCAAAACATTTCGTCTTAAGTGAATTTTAAGAAAATTGAAACAATTAAATACAGGACATGATGTCAAAACGTTTTGTCTTAAGTGAATTATAAGACAATTGAAACAACTTATATGAAAGTAAATGTACATCTTTATATATGTACAAACCTTTTGTGATCTTTTTATGAATGAAATAAATATATGTAATATATTAAAATTCTTTTGTGTTTTCAATTATGTTCCTCACCAAAATTTTACAGTTTTTAAAGACTCTCTAAAGATCTCATTTCTTAAGGAACTTTGAGTTTTTGATTCTAAATGTTTCAAGATATTATCATAAAATTATAGCGAACTTTTTTCACACAATGAAATGTTTACAAATTACATATGCACGCATTAAGTTTAGTTCTTAGTAGCTTTCAATGTGCGAAACCTGTCGACGTTATTCGATGCTTTGTTTATGGGTGTCTAGTCGAGCTCTGGATGGCGAGCCTGCTTAGCCGTTATTTGTTAGTGTATAAAGTGGTGATGTTACCGGCTGTAGTTTGTTTAGATTCTCGCATTAACAATCCAAACAAAAAACTGTTGATAATGAACCATATGTTTTGTCTGAATTGGCGACGCTTAAGTACCCTAGCCGACATAAATAAATCATCTGTATAAAATGTATAGATGTAGATAATTAAAAACTAATTAAGCGATGTAGGCGCAAGTAAATAAACATGTTTATATTTTATAAATAACTCTTTTTTTGTATTTACGAAATTCGCTTACAATATTTAAGAGTCTTAACTTAATGAATATACCGAGAGATAAGATATTAGAAACATAGATTGTCAACATTGAGAGCTGAGAGACCCATTATAAATACACGGAGCGCACGCACAAGAGAGCGAGAAGATGGGGCAAGCGATAACATAACGTCAAATAATCGCAAAAGACGTAACGCCTCTCGCTCTCAGTTGAACTTGACGTATATTAATGAACGTGTTGGGCAAATATATAAATGCGGAAGCTCATGTGAGCGACAGTAGTGTCGAGATCGGCGTGGGCTAAGCAGTGTGAATAGTAGTTGAAAGAAATTGTGAAATACATATTATATTCCAGAACTTTGTTAGACATTAGAAATAATAGGTGTGCGTGTATATTATAAATAGCTTTACGAAATAATAATAATTATAGCAACAAGTGGGGCTTTAATTAAGTGGTTTGCGTAGATAAAACAAAAAACGCAGATAATGTCTGGAAGTATAACTATCAACGGCGAAAGCTATGAGGGTATGTACAAATAATATTTACATATTCTTATACACATGTATGTACATGCATGAACATTCGTATACATACATCAAACATACATTTTTATTAAGTGGAATTTTGATAGCTTAAAAAACAGTTAGAAGTGCCTCATTAAAGGCTAAATCATATATAAATGAACATATATAGATTGCTATACGACAAATCACATGTACTTCTTTACTGTGAAGTAGCCAACTATCAAAGCCTTTTTATATAACACTGAAGATAACAAACTATGTACATATATAAGTTACTCTCTGTTTTTGACTATGTACTTGTAGTTGTCAAAATATGGATTATTCAAAAGATATTCAACAAATTCAAGCAGAATAGTTCAAAATGAACTAACTACGAAAATGAACATCAAATAGCCGTTAAATAAAATCACAACGTCATAAAAGTATTGTGAGTGGACACACTGGTAACCAGGGCTGGTCAACACTGCTTTTGTTGGTACTTAATATGCAAGTCAAGCATGATTTTGATTTATGTGTTTTACAACAAATTCAACAACCGTATCAATAAAGAATAAATTAAATATTCATTAGCAGCTAGTTCGAGGTCTTAATAATAATTGGTTCTCTCTCTTCTTTTAGTCAACCTCTCAATATTGCCCGCCGACATCAGCCTAAATACGTTCATACGAGAGCATGCTGGACTCACGGGCACCAAGTTCATGTGCCAAGAGGGCGGCTGCGGCGTCTGCGTTTGCGCCCTAAGTGGCATCAGCCCAGTGACCGGTGAGCTCAGCACATGGGCGGTCAACTCGTGTCTTACGCTGTTGAATAGCTGTTTGGGCCTTGAGGTGACCACATCGCTGTGTGCCGGCAGCTGCAAGAAGAAGAACCAGCCAAATGGTGTACAGCTCTATGCTGATGGCAGCCGTTGGGCCTGGCCACATAACCTAACGGAGCTCTTTGATGCTCTTCAGGCGGCTACCAAGGAGCAGTTGCCCTATATGCTGGTTGCTGGCAACACGGCCCATGGCATCTACAGACGCAGTGCTGACATTAAATCCTTCATTGATGTTCACGCTGTGAAGGAGCTAAAGGGTTATAGCTTAAACGACAATCGTCTCACACTAGGCGGCAATCTGAGCCTTAGCGAGACTATGGACATATGCCGCAAGCTGGAGCAAACGAATGGATTCGAGTATCTGGCTCAGGTGTGGCAACACTTGGATTGGATTGCCAATGTCCCAGTGCGCAATGTAAGTTGTTTGTTATCTGTTGTTTGCTCTTATCTGCTAAGTGCACTCACAGTATCTTATCAAGTGGTTAACAATTGTTTTATAACCAATCTGTTGTACTTATTTCTGTATTGACCCAGGCTGGCACTCTGGCTGGTAACTTGTGCATCAAGCACGCTCACCCCGAGTTCCCCTCGGATGTGTACATTGTGCTGGAGGCGCTCAATGCCCAAATCATTGTTCAGGAGTCCACGGATAAGCAGCTCACTGTGAGCCTGGACGCGTATTTGAAGCTGTCCATGTTAGGCAAAATCATTCGTGGAATTGTTTTGCCTGCCTACTCCAAGCAAAATGTTCTATTCGATTCGTATAAGGTAAGAATAGAGTTCATGGGCTTATTATTTATTACAAATATATATTTAATCTTGTCTGTACCCCTCAGATCATGCCGCGTGCCCAGAATGCACATGCTTACGTGAATGCTGCGTTTCTGTTGGAACTTGGTGCGGAATCAAAGGTGAAGAGTGCTCGCATTTGCTTTGGCGGCATTCGTCCAGACTTTGTGCATGCAACAGCCATTGAGGAGCTGCTGCAGGGACGCAACCCCTTTGACAATGCCTGGTTGGAGCAGGCATTCGGCAAGCTATCGACGCTACTGAAGCCGGATCAGGTGCTACCGGATGCTTCGCCCGACTATCGTCGCAAGTTGGCCTGTGGCCTGCTGTACAAGTTCTTGTTGAAGTCCGCCACGGAGAGAAAACTGCAAGGGGTTAGCAGTCGCCATATAAGTGGCGGCTCCCTGCTGCAACGTCCGGTGTCGAGTGGCAAGCAGAGCTACGAGACCTATGAGCAACACTATCCGGTGACAAAGCCAACGGAAAAGCACGAGGGCTTAATCCAGTGCTCTGGTGAGGCCACCTATGCCAACGATCTGCCCACACAGCACAACCAGCTGTGGGCTGCATTTGTAACAGCAAAGCGTGTGGGCGCAACGGTCAGCAAGGTGGACACAACAGCAGCATTGGCTCTGCCCGGCGTCGTGGCGTATGTGGATGCCACAGATATACCCGGAGCGAATTCGCTGCGTCCCAAGGCAACCGATGATTACTTCTTTCCACAGGAGGAGCAAATCTTTGCCACTGGCGAAATCAAGTTCTATCAACAGCCCGTTGGCTTAATATTGGCGACATCCAATGCGTTGGCCCAACACGCGGCTGAAGTGGTAGAGCTGACATATGTTGGTGGCTCCAAACAGGTGCTGCCCAGCATGAAGCATGTGCTGGAATCGTCTGGTGCCGTATCCGGTGAACGCATAGTGCATAAAGTGAAGTCATTGCTGGACAAATTGGATTTGCAGGAGGCATATGAGATTCAGGGCACAGGCAAATTGGATTTGGGCCTGCAATATCATTACTTCATGGAACCGCACACATCGGTGGTGCTGCCCTTTGAGGGTGGTGTGCAGATGCATGTGGCCACCCAGTGGATGGATCTGACGCAAGATGTCGTTGCTAAGGTTCTCAACCTGAGGTCCAATGAGGTCCAGGTAAAGACACGTCGCATTGGTGGCGGCTACGGTGGCAAGGGGACACGTTGCAATCTGGCTGCCACAGCTGCGGCCGTTGCCGCCCACAAACTGAATCGTCCCGTGAGATTCGTGCAGTCGCTGGAATCAATAATGACAACGACGGGCAAACGCTGGTCCTTCCACTGTGACTACGATTTCTATGCCCAGGCAAATGGTAAAATCGTTGGCATCAACAGTCGTTTCTATGAGGATGCCGGCTTCTTGACAAGTGAATCGCCCATGGGTCATACGGTGCTGTTGTCGAAGAACTGCTACGAATTCGGTGATAATTATAAGCTGGATGGCTTCATGGTCGTGTCGGATTCGCCCAGCAATACGGCGTGTCGTGCGCCGGGCTCCGTCGAGGGCATTGCCATGATTGAGAATATTATTGAGCACATTGCGTTTGCAACTGGCAACGATCCAGCGGATGTGCGCTTTGCCAACATATTGCCAGCACACAAAATGGGTGAAATGATGCCACGTTTTCTTGAGAACACAGAATATCGCAAGAGACGCGCTGATATCATTGCCCATAACTCGGAGCATCGTTGGCGTAAACGTGGTCTCGGCTTATGCATCATAGAGTATCAGATGGGTTACTTTGGACAATATCCGGCCACGGTGAGCATTTATCACAGCGATGGCACCGTTGCTGTCGCCCATGGTGGCATCGAAATGGGACAAGGTAAGCTTATCCGATTCAATCTAAAAGACTTTACATAGAAACTTTTGTTCGATTTTATTTGTAGGCATGAATACAAAGATCGCCCAGGTGGTGGCCCATACATTGGGCATTGCCGTGGAGCAGGTGCGCATTGAGGCGAGCGATACGATCAACGGTGCCAATGCAATGGTTACCGGTGGTGCTGTGGGCAGCGAAACATTGTGCTTTGCGGTGCGTAAGGCATGCGAGACGCTCAATTCGCGACTGGAGCCACTGAAGGAGGAGCTTAAGCCGGCGGATTGGCAATCGTTGATCAACGAGGCATTTAATCGCAAGATCAATCTGATTGCCAGCGATCAGTGCAAACAGGGCGATATGGAACCGTATTCTGTATGTGGATTGGGTCTCCTCGAGGTGGAGCTGGATGTGCTGACGGGCAACTATCTGGTGAATCGTGCTGACATCCTGGAGGACACGGGCGAGAGCTTGAATCCTTTCGTGGACGTTGGCCAAATCGAGGGCGCTTTCATGATGGGCCTGGGCTACTGGACCAGCGAGCAGATTGTGGTTGATCCCAAAACGGGCGAGTGCCTTACAAACCGCACCTGGAACTATAAGCCACCGGGTGCCAAGGATATACCTATCGATCTGCGTATCCAGATGCTGCCCAAGAGCGCCAACAAGGCTGGCTTTATGCGATCAAAGGGTAAGTTAATGCTGTATATTTATTTGATATTCATATACTTATAAACGTTTTTATTTACTTCTTATAGCGACTGGTGAACCAGCGATATGTTTGGGCATAGCCGTTGCCTTTGCTTTGCAGCAGGCGCTGCAGTCTGCTCGAGATGATGCCGGTTTGCCCAAGTCATGGGTGACGCTTAATGCCCCAATGACACCAGAGCTGCTAGTGATGCATGCCGGCACCGAACCGGCTCAACTAAAGCTGTGCTAAGATCTTCAGGTGCCTCAACTTCCTCCCTTCACCAAACACAAAAAACGAGGCAATAAGCACAAGCTTTAAAATAATAACATATAAAGATATATATGTATATATACAGATATGTAACCAGCGCACAATGTGTTTTACATTTTATTTTTTAATGCACAATAAATTAGAAACTTATTCGTTCAAAGACACTTTTTTGAATTACTTGTAATGTACTTTTTCAAATCCCACTGAGGACCTTTTGCGGTCTATTTGTGACACTCCCCCTGAGTAGGGTCAGCCGGTTTAGCCTAACCTATTTTCCAAATGTTAACCCTACACTTATACTATAGGAAGCCATATATATAACACCTTTACACCGACGCATTCAACACACCCTGGTCCCTTTAACAATGACAGTCTCATCATTAATTTTCAAACACTTTTTTAAAGAAAATTTAATGTCACACGAAGCGTTACGTGAATCCTCGCTAGCAACGGGGCTTTAACATTGGGGGTTGCAAAACAATTGAAGTTGGAGTTTTTTGTTTAAATATTTTGGGAATTTACTAACGAGTATTCATGAAGTATTTATTTTGATTAGTATAAACCAGTGGTCGGCACCATTACAGGCACATGTCAACATAAGTATTCCTATCGACTTTGAATAGCAAGACTGTATAAAAATATGTATGGCTTAGCTGGAATTACTTTGGCTAACACAGACTTAACAGCATACGAATCATGTTCAAAACAGCGCAAATCCGATAAGAAATAATAAAGAATTTGTTGTGCTTGCTAAACTGTTATCAACCGATTCTCTCAAATTGCAAGGAGAGAAGGGTGCTCCGTATTTATGTTTAAGTAAGAATTTTAGTGGTGAAAGATTGTGTGTCGAATAAAAAAAATGGAAAAATGCATTAATAATAATTAAAATGTATTTTTTTACTGTAACAAGTAGTTAGATTTGCAAATAAACAACCTTCAAACTCATTCAATGTCCTGCGTTAAATAAGTACTTTGGAAATATTTATGTCGTCGGATTAGTATCATATTTTCAATTTGTTTCTGAATATCAATATCAAAACATGGAAGTTCCAACAGTTTAATTGAACTGGCATCTGGTCGTTGCATTGGGTCATGGTGCCAACAAATTTCAATCAAGTTAAGCAATTCCTTACTTTTTGGCACAACATCACTTAACTGAGGTCGTTGCTCCATCGTCGTTTGGTACATAACAGTCTCTGGATCGCGGTTTCCCAAGTGATCAAAAGGCTTCCTGCGCGACATTACCTCCCACAGAACAATGCCAAAGCTGTATATATCACACTTTTCCGTGTACTTTGAGCCTTTATAAACCTAAAATTTGATTATATTACCTTATCGTTTATATTGTATGTTTTAATAAATACAAACCTCTGGTGCGATGTAACCGGGCGTGCCAACATAATCTGTATTATTTGTTGCCAATTCTTTGACAGTTCCAAAATCACAAATTTTCAGATGTTTAAATTCATTCATAAGTAGTATGTTGTTGGCTTTTAAATCTCGATGAATTACTGGAGGTGTTTTGCCATGCATAAAGACAATTGCCTTTTATGAAGAAATGGTTACTAAATATTTTGTTATATTTTATTATAACATCAACGAACCTTAACAAGTTGTGTCATCCAGCTAATGGCATCTGACATGGTGTAGTTTCTCAGTTCATTTCCATGAAGATGGTTGTACAGGGATCCACAATCCGCATATTCCATGAGTAAATAGGTGAACTCCGAATCATAAAAGACTTTATATAATTGGATGATATTCTCGTGTTCAAGAAGTTTAAGAAACTTGATCTCTTTTTGAATATCTTTTGGTATAGTTATTTGTTTGACGGCAAATGTTTTATTATTCCATATAGCTTTAAAAACAGTGCCATAGCTACCACTATCAATGGGCTGTAAGGTATAAAATTAAATATAATATTAATAAATAAGGCATAATGAGTTGCTTTATACCTTTTCCATTTTAATATCCTTAAAGTTAACAGGCACTCTGTGAGAAAAAAAGATAAAAGTTGGTTTATTTTTCAACAGTGTTTTTTAAGTTTTGTATGAACAAAATGCTGCTTAAATAAAAACTTACACAAATTCATTCTCCTTTAAGAGGTATGCTTGCCACTATAATAGAAAATATATTTTAGACATATGTTAAATATAAGTAAATAAATACTACCCAATTTGTTGTTATTGATAGATTAACCACTGAGGAGCTTGTTGTGCTGTAATTAAATGCGTTACAATAACAACAGATAGAAATGATTTCGAGTAAAATATTAAGCATACGTGAGTATTTTTGTCAGCTCGGAGACGACCCATTTCATTTCAAGCTCATTTTTATAGCTACATCGTCGAGCTATATCTACAATATTCTTTAGTGCATAATTATAACGATATTGAAATGCTGAAGTATAAATACTGCGTGTCATCACCTCCATGATAGTACGGCCAATGTGTGCATGT
Source organism: Scaptomyza pallida (assembly GCA_018152965.1). Classification (NCBI taxonomy): domain Eukaryota; kingdom Metazoa; phylum Arthropoda; class Insecta; order Diptera; family Drosophilidae; genus Scaptomyza; species Scaptomyza pallida. Next base: position 951,259 of record JAECXP010000008.1, read on the forward strand.
CTGCTATATTTCTAAAACCATTTGAATTTTAATTTGTTTTGTTAAGATATGTAGTTAATTTTCTTAAGTTTTAACAGTTACTTGATCAGTGGAGTCGCTTGGTAGATTCAAGCTAATTTTCAAAACTCTGTAGTTTTCAGCTCGCAACAAATGTATATTATAACGCGATAGGCTTCTGTGAATTAAAAAATTAATACCCTGCAAGTAAGCTAAGCCCTGTAAGGAAAAATGTTGATGATCAGTATTTTTGTTTAAATAAAAGTGTCTTATCAAACCTTAGCGTACTGTATCATCCAGCTGATTCCGCGTGCAAATGTATACTCTAGGTTTTCTTTTCCAAATATATAGCTGCCCAGGGTTATGCACTCTGGATAATCCATTAGTATGAAGGCATGATTACCATGAAATGTTATTCCATAAAAATTCATAATATTCGCATGTCTAACCCGGGTGAAGTCCCTGATGACATTTTTAACTTCTTCTTTAAGAATGTCTCTTTCGCATTTCTGTACATTGATATTCTTGTCATGCCATTCGGCTTGGTAGATTTTGCCGAATTGGCCATATCCTACAAACTACTGATGGCCTGTTATAAATATATTTTAAGTATGACAAATATTTGTTTAAACGTTACCATTCCTAAACTGATATCCGAAAAGTTTATTTGTGAAACGACTTCAAATTTAAGATCGTCAACAAGACCATCATCTTGAAGAACCCTTTAAAGATAAATAAAACTTTTTAAACCACTTAAAAAGTGCATATAAATAAATAATAACAATAAACCAAACTTAAAAAAAAATATATTTTTGGAGTTCCTTAACCGATTAAAAAATTCTTTTGATGTTTATTATTTTATGCATTGTTTTAAACCTCATATTCATTATTTTAAAATTCAAGGCTATTTTGATATCGACCACATGTGTATATTAGAAACAAGAAGTGCTATCGGTCATTGAAACATACTTGCTCTGCTCATAGTATAGTAGAGCTAAAGCTTTGAAGTTTTGAGATCGGCGCGTTTATACAGACGGATAAACAGACAGCTACATCGACTCGGCAGTTAATGCTGATCAAGAATATACAATATATATACTTTATGCTTCTTTCTGTCTGTTACATACATTTTCACAGAACTATTTTACCTTTATTATCCATTTAATGGCTTAAGGGTATAATAACAATTCATAAGTAGATCTGCTATTGCATCGACAACTTACTCAGGGTTAACCTGCAAAAGTTTAATTATTTCCATAATAGTGGGTCGCTTTGTTGGATCTCCATTCCAGCACCTCTTAATTGTGTCCTGAATATGAGTAAATGCTGATTTTCTGAAGTCGCTTAGAGGTGGACGAAGCCCTTAAAAAACACTAAATATATTTTTTATGTAATAGCTTCAATTTAAAACTTTACCTTTACGGAGTTCTTCTACTTTTGTGCAAGAAAACGGTTGCTCCCATTCAGAAAATGGCTTTTTGCGCAACATGGCTTCCCAAAGAATAATTCCAAAGCTATATACATCGCTTTCTTTAGAATACGGTTCTCCATCAAGAATCTCAAAAAAAAGAAAAATAATTATGGCTTTTTACATTCAATATTTGTTTGAATCACAAACCTCTGGTGCAACATAGGCATTATCTTGGTAATCTAAGAGAGAGTTTTGATCGGCCGGAAAGCAAAAGTCACTGACTTTCAAGTTTTTGTAGTTTTCGAACAGCAACATATTTTGAGAATTTAAATTGCAATGTATAACGTTATTTTCATTCAGGAGGAAGGCAATACCCTTAAAGTAAAAAATATGTTTAATACTCATACACCACTAAGGGGCGCAAAATGGGTATAAAAACCTGAGCAGCTTGTTGCATCCAGTGTAGGACATTTATGTCTGTACAATCTCGTTTTTCCTCTCCATGCAAATAGTTGTGCAGTGAGCCGCAATCAGCATAATCCATGACTAAATGCACAATGCTGTCAATGCTATCATAACTAATGCCATACAGTCTGACAACATTCTCATGATCCAAGTGTAAAAGATGTACAATATTTTTTTCAACATCTCGTGTGATGTTGATTTTAGATAGGCATTTAAATTTTTTCACCGATACGTCAAGATCACGCAAAACAGCTTTATAAACAATGCCAAATTTACTTTCACCAACAAGCTGCGGAAATCGTATATTTGTATATAGTAAATACTTTTAATCCAAAGATTTTGCAAGTCTTAAATTAAATGGTCTTAAGCAATGTACCTTTATTTGCTCTATATCCGCAAAATCGACGGTCAATGGTAGATAATCAAATTCATGAATATTATAATATTCAAATTTTTCGGCAAGTTTATAAAGTGAATCCACTAACTCATTTAACTTATGTCGATTTGACGGTTCCGGATGCCAACATTTTGCAATAAATTCTTTTATTAAACTTGACTTTACAGGTGTGATATCTTTTAATTGTGGACGTTCACCTAAAATAATTCCAATGATGAAAACATTTTGATAAAATGTAAATAATCATACCAGCTTTTACTGCATTTCTAATTAAGTTTTCCCTTTTATATTCATAGAAAGCCTTCTTGCGTGACAGCACCTCCCAAAAAATGATGCCAAAGGTATATACAATGCTTTGTTCCGTAAACACACCTTCTTTGAACACCTAGACTCGAATAAATACATATACAAGGTATATTTGCTTTTTTAACTTATGTACAAACCTCTGGTGCTGTATAGGCCGGATTTAAATTGTCTTTTAACACACTAATATCAAATGTAAGACAGAAATTACATATTGTCACCCTAAAGGAATAAAAACATATTATTAGTTAGATAAAATGTCACTAAATTTGGGTGTCAATCACCAATTTGTCGAACTGATACCATTAAAGGAATAGGGGTAAACAAAATAAGTTTAATTTATGTCACTTAATATGTATTTATAATTATACATACTTTGCTTTGTGTTCACGAACAATTATATTTGTAGACTTTGCTTTGTGTTCACGAACAATTATATTTGTAGACTTCATATTACATAGGTAAATAGGGCATATCTTTTCTTCACATACAAGATGGTGAATGGCCTACAAATAAAAATCGGTAAAACAATTTGATTTACAAAACAATTAATACTGTCGTTTACCTCAGCAAGTGATTGCAGGAACATCATAGCCGTACGACCAATAAAGTATTCATTTTGTGAATAGTCGAATAAGGATTTACCTTCAACGTATTCCATAAGTAAATATAAATTTTCTTCATTCACGGCAATGCCAAATATTTCACACATAATATTTTTAGGTTTAAACGCATTTTTACTTATACGCATTAGTTCTCTGCATCTTTTTTTAATGCTCTGATCAGTGATTATGTGCTTGATTTGTTTTGCAGCAATACTAAGAAAGTACCAAGTCGCCTTGAATGTCACGCCAAAGTTACCCTCTCTAATTTTCTGTAAAATGTATGCAACCCAATTTTCAATGCAATAAGTTGCAATAAATCTAGGCATAAAGAAACAAGAAAGAAGGCTCTAGTCGAGAAATCCCGACTAGGAGATACCCTTAACCCCATACGTATCGTGTACAGTCATTTGTGTGTATTCTTCCAGTGTCCAATATGGCCAAAATGACAAAATTTCAAACTGCGATATCTTCGGTGTTTCTGAACCGATTTTAATCAAATCTTTTTGAAATGTTCATTATTTTATCAATAGTTTGAAACCTCGTTTTTGCAATTTTGAAATTCAAGAATTTGTTGTTATCGATCACATGTTTATATCGGAAACCAGAAGTGTTATCGATAATCTAAAACAAACTTGATCTGCTTACGGTATAGGAGAGTTTAAGTTTCAAGTTTGAAGTCTCTAGCTCTTATAGTCTCTGAGATCGGCGCGTTAGTACAGACGGACAGACAGACAGACGGACATGGCTAAATCGACTCGGCTGTTGATTCTAATCAATAATATATATACTTTATAGGGTCGGAGATGTTTCCTTCTGTCTGTTACATACATTTGCACAAAACCATTATACCCTTATTTATCCATTTTATGGGTTAAGGGTATAAGAAAAATTATAATACCACCTTGTCTATTTGAACTTCTTTAAAATTCATAACTGCTTCCAAGTCAGCACATAAAACTGTTTCCAATGTTGATGAATCATAACTTCTGCAAGTATATTAATTATCCGAGACAAATAATTTTCGTTATATTGTTCTTTAACGCTAAGCTAACATACTTAAGAAAATTATCAGTTTTTGAAAGAACTTCTCCAATTGATGGCCTTTTAACAGGATCATTGTTCAAACATATATCTAACAGTTTTTTGATGGACTGAGAATTGGGAACATGTATTTCCCCAAGAGCAATTTTGTAAGGGGCTTTAGCAAGTGATATTCTTTCGTCAAATTCGTCAACTCTTGATGAAAAGTATACGTGTTTGCGCGACATCAATTCCCAAAGAATAATACCCCATCTAAACACTTTGCTCCTGTCGTTGGATACTTCTCCATTTAGCTCCTGCAAGAAGTCTTATTAAAGTTTCTGACATATGTGTTCCTATTTAGGTCTCTATATTTACCTCGGGTGATGCATATATATCTTGTGAATACCGAAAACTTAATCCAATTTTTAAAGTCCGAAAACTGTGGAAAAGCATTAAATTAGTGGGATTGATGTGCTTAAACGTTCGATTGAGTCCCTTTTCAGAAATATATTGCAGACCCTATTATTAAGAACAACATAAGCTAGTTCATAGCGTTCATTATTTCAAAATATATATAGCTTACCTCAGCAGTCTGATGCATCCAAGAAAGTATATCTCTAACTGTATATCGCAGTTCCTTTACATGTAAGTAATCAGACAGACTTCCACAGTCCGAGTACTCTAATAAAATATTACCACCAGTTTTTCCGTAAATTTTAGCAATATTTGTGTGCTCGATGTGCAATAGTGAAACTATATTGTCTTCGTTTATGAAAGTCCAATCAATTGGGAGTTTTACTACATCATTATCCTTCCATTTCATACTTTGGACACAAAATCCACCATACCGTGCCTGCAAATAAGTTATGAATAATATAACTTAGGTACAGTTCGTTTATTTTACACCTTTCTTCCTATAGTAAGAGGGATCTGTTATTCAAATTTATGGCACATATTATGTACATGTTAACTTTGCCATTAAGGTTACTTGGTATTTGTACAAATCCTTAAGTTTTTAAGGCTTTAATAATTATTGTTTATATTTTTATATGCAATTTACATTCTATATATTTTACTTCTTTTCGATGTGCTCAACTCTTCGCTTTCCAAATACAGAAAAGGAGTGAATACACAGAAAAAAGGCAACAAATACAAAGCTTTTATTTTTTTACACGGTGGATACGTTCCTCAGAAATCCGTGTAAAAAAAAACCGTGTGAAAAAGAGTCGTTTCCTATATTAAACTGGGGGATACGTGCCATGTCATCTAAAAACCGTGAAAGATAAAATAAAGAATAATACTTACTTCGAAAAATGACAAACTACGATGATTGCTGCAAATGCAAGGCACCAGATGTCCAGGAAATACTAGAGCATCTACTTTGCAGCTGCCCCGCATTGGCAGCAAAACGCTTACAACACCTTCTGGCTCCCTTCCTGGCATCCATAGAGGAGGCCAGCAAGCTGGAACCAAACAAGCTTCTAGCCGCAAGACCACACGTCTAGATAGTCTCAACATATCATACCGCCGGCTTCACTAAGGACCCTCCGTGGTCTAAGTGTGACACTTCCCCTGGGGAAAGTCAGCCGGTTTAACCTAACTTAACCTAAACAATTTCAGATATGCATACAAATTGCATACTTAAAATACATAATTCATACAGGTGAAAAATTGGTAGTGCAAGCGAAAAACAAGTAAATACGTTGCAGTCGGACGCACCCGACGGCGATATACTTTGATACCAGTTCATATAGCTGTGTTAAGGATTCTGAGTGCAAATGAGGCTTTTGGGTATAAAAATCAGGCAGAAAGGGTACGCATGACATTTATCTGTGGCGGATGGCACTTTCTATCCCCCTACCAAGTTTGGAGACTCTAGCGCAAAAACCGACAAAGATATAGAGGTGGGCGGTATAAGTGGGCGTGGCATCCAAAACATTGATGCAGATCTGTTACGGATATCACTAGAAATGTTCATACCAAATTTGAAGAGCCTAACTTGAAAACTGAGAAAGATATAGCGGTGGGCGGTATAAGTGGGCAATCCAAAATTTGTATTCGTACCAAATTTGGTGACTCTAGCTTAAAAACTGGCGAAGATACATGCCATCTGGGTTTTTTTTAGGGCGGTGGGGCATGCTCCGTTATTTGGGGGCGTGGCATCCAAAGTTTTGATGCATAACAGCCTTTTTGGTGGCTATAGCTTCAAAACTGTAGAAGATACAGGCATTTTTGTTTATAATTGGAGGGGCTGGGGGCGGAATAGGTGGGTGTGTTTTGAGGAATGTCATCGGCTATGTAACCCTCAAATTTGGTGACTCTAGCTGCTCAAATGTGGGATATATTTGTGTTTTATCGATTCGCACATCGAGGTGTATCGACTTGATATCGATTTCCCAGGTCCCCTGAGGTCGTAGAGCCCTAAATTTAACACTTTGCCTTTCTGACGAAGGCATGCACCAAGATATTTGCAAAGTTGCAAGGCTCTAGCTTTAAGGGTGTCGAAAAAGTTGCGTTCATACAGACAGACGGGCAAACGGACAGACAGACGGGCAGACGGACAGACAGCATGACGGACATTGCACAAACCCAATATACTATGATACCTTTGGTATCAAAGTATAACAAATAAAATCTGTTAATAAAGAATTAAGAACAGAACTTTTAAATAGAAATAAAGAAAAAATATTAACATATCTGTAACTACATAATTCTTCGTCGCTACTTGAAAATCTTTAAACACTTAAATTATACAATATTTTATGAAAATATCATGCGAACAAAATGTGAGAGTTATCAAATAAGGGAAATTCCCAATTACTTCTATGTATGTGTGAAGTGATTTTGAAACCGTTTTAGATAAAAATTGTTTTACAAAATTTTTTCTACCGTTCAACTTCAAATCTATGTAAAAAAGAGTTGGGTGTATATATAAATTCACATATTTAAACAACAATTAACTGCAATTACCTTTTTCAACGTTTCGTCATCGTCGCTAGTATCTTCAGTATCTGTGTCGTTTTCACTCATGTCGCTTACACTCATTTCGCTTACACTTACATATGTTGATGGTAACAATTTAGATAATTGAGGCTTAGTTAAACTGGTCGCGACTATAAATGATGTATTTCGAAAATGTTTTGTTACTCAGAATTCTAAATAGTTAATTAGTCAACATGTTCGACAAGATGTGAATCACAATTATTATAACACAGTTAACATATACATATAACGTATATAAATTCAACGACCGTACTATGCGACAATCCACGGAGCACTGAAACATTTTTTTTGCACCCTATAAACTTAAGACACTTTATAAATTGAAATTGATTGACTAGGACATAACCTTGACTCAAGGAAAAACTTTGCAATGCACTGTCTTTACATATCATCGATAATTTGAATACCCATTTCTCGTGATAAAACAAGATAGTTACTAATTATTTATGTTAAAAATTGTATATCAGGGTTATGTCATACAAAAGCACAAATTATAAAAACACAAGCTGAATTTATATTTGGAGTTGGCTAGTAAGGTAAAGCTTCTATCGTTATACCTGTCGAATAGGGTATGTATCAAACTAGTACACTTATTGGTGAGATAAGATAAACATATCTGATATGACTTATTCCTACAACCGGAAAGCGCCGTAGAATCACTTAAGGAAAGTATGTATGTATACAGAGAAAATATAATAATAAGAGCAGCGAAATAAATACTGCAATAATTTAAGCTTTATACGAGCTTCTGTAATATATCTACCACTATTAACAAGCAAATTTAATATTGTTAATACTTATTAAAAAAACCAAATAAACTGCTAAAAATTTAGAATGGGTAGTAAGTGTCTGAAAGTATAAGCTTAAAGGTGTATTCCAAACAAAATAAAGTTTTTTAGCTCGAAAAGAGCACTCTATTTTGATAGACAGTCTTCGGCTAGCTCTCGTATCAGGCAGACGTCAGTTTTCTTATCAGCAGAGTTTAATCGGTGGATTTCTTTTGCGACCCCCCGCGGTCTATCAATAAGTGCTTTTCTTACATTCATACGTTCGTGAGTGCTGTTTTGTTTTAGCACTCATAACTAAAGCTTATTTCATCTGACCCTAATCAGAGGGGCAATCAGTTTGCGTTGCTTTCTGATAGCCCCCTGGGAAAAAAAAGAGACAAAAAGTCGACATATCATTCCCTGAACTTCAAACAATAACCCTCGAAAACCCGATATACATTGTAGTTGCGTCTAACAACAAAGAGAAAAAAATCTCAGATATCTCCTGTATTACCGTTTACAACGCACTACGTATGATATCAAAAAAATAACCTCCATCAATAGCCAACAAATTCATAAACTTAACTTCTTTACCAGGAATTTGTGACTCCCCATGCAAGATGCATGAAACTCAAAACCAAGTGAAAAGTACTATATACGCTTCTTATCTCTACGACGTTTCCAACAAAGAAATTCTAGAAGAGCTGCGATCCCAAAAAATCAGTGATATTTTCAAATTCACCAAAACCACGGACACTGGTGTTAAACCCTCCGGAGTAATCCTGGTTACGTTTGGTCTACTACTACCTTCCAGCAAAATCGATATTGCATGGCATTCGGTAAAGGTACGGGAGTACATACCAAACCCAATAAGGTGCAAAAAATGCCAGCAGCTTGGGCATACAGAACAACAAACAACAACAATTACAACACACGCCGAAATCAAAACAAACTAAGCAAAGATAAGACAATTTATGACTCAAATAAAGAAACAACAACAACAACATCATCATCAAACACCTCCTCTACGCCGCTGTCTTATCAGCAAGAACAACACAAAAATAACAAAATCAAAACAGTCGATGATGACTATAATACGCTGCGCTGCTCGTCTAAAACTACATCTACCCTTCTAAATCAAGATGAGTCTATGGATGACTCTGATATGTAAATAGAAAAAACCTTTTTCCATTGCATATCATATACACTTTATCTCTTTCAAAAAATGACCCTTACAATTCTACAATGGAACATAAACGGATATTTTAACAATTACATTGAGCTATTATTATTAATAAAAAAAACAAATCCGGATATTATATGCCTACAAGAGACTAATGTCAAATTTAATACTACTCATGTTGCAACTCTCAAGCCATTTATTGGTTTTTTTTATACCCTTAACCCATAAAATGGGTAAATAAGGGTATAATGGTTTTGTGCAAATGTATGTAACAGATAGAAGCAAGTATCTCCGACCCTATAAAGTATATATATTTTTGATCAGCATCAACAGCCAAGTCGATCTAGCCATGTCTGTCTGTCCGTCTGTCTGTATGAACGCGCCGATCTCAGAGACTATAAGAGCTAGAGACTTGAAACTTAAACTCTGCTTATTATAAGCAGATCAAGTTTGCTTCACATTTTCGATTACACTTCTGGTTTCCGATACGCTTTTTACAGCGCGTTTGCCAGGTTTGCCTAGCAATCCTTGCCGTTGCATTATTGAGTTGCAACCTTTTATTAGTTCAAAATGTGAACGAACTCTTAGCTTGCAGCTGGCCATGGGAATACCCATGCCCTACTTGTCTGTTAGGAGAGGCAAAGTAGTTCCATGCCTTGCCAGCTCGTCCGCCTTACAATTGCCCTCGATGCCCTCATGACCGGGCACCCAAATTAGGTAAAGCTCGAACTGCTCAGCCATCTCTTGCAGAGATTTGCGGCAGTTTGTGACGGATATCGAGTGTAGGGCTTTGATAGCCGCCTGGCTATCACAGAAGATGCATATGTTTTTTGCTGAGCACTCTCTTTTAGCGAGGCATAGAAGTGCCTCCTGTATTGCAGTGATTTCGGCTTGGAAGACACTGCAATGATCAAGGAGGTTAAAAGATTTATTTATGGATAGCTCTGATTACATGCTTTTAATACATTCCTTCTTGTCCCTCCTGTGTTTCGGCCGTAGTTAGCTGATTATCATATGCACTCATATCGTCTAATGTTGGCATTGTGTATCCCTTTGAGGACAAATAATTGGCGGCTGTTACTTCTTAATTTATTTTAGGCCCAAATGCATCACTTTCTCTTTCCCACTGTTTTTGTTGTTGATAAAATATTAAATCTTTGTTGGCCTTGCTCTCAGATCTTTTCTCTGCCGTTGCCAAAAGCGAGGTGACGGCCTTTTCCTCATAGGTCAACACAACATTTTGCGGTTCCGGCTTGGTTGAGTACATAATGTACGGAACGGTCTCTGCACAATGGCTTTGATCATTTGCCTGAAGGCTCAAGGGCCATTTAAGTTCTTCTTGACTTGAATAGGTCTCCGATATCTTCTGTTGTGGGAATTGGATCCAAATCATTAACAGGCAAAGTCTGTGTTTTGTCAGCTAACTCCGACTCAAATTTATCAAACATTTCATCCATTTTATTCAGACGCGAGCATTTTAGTTGTGCTTCATTTGTTCCGTTGCTTCATTCTGAGTAACTTCCATTGCATCAATTGGAGTTACTTTCATTGCATCAATCGGAGTCACTTCCATTCCTGCTTTTAGCCTTTCTTTTAATATATTAACTGCTAACTGCTTTTCTTTATTTGTGCTACATATGATTTAGGTTTGCTTTTATATAAACCACTGACAAATTAATTTCTAGCTCCTGTGTTGACAATTCACATTAACGATATACATTTACGAATTCAAATATAATCAGGAAAACCTTGATGAGGTGTTGCCGTATCTGCAACATATTACACTCAGATGTTTTCGAAACTGTAAAATCGATAAGTATTCTTATCGACCTTTAATAACAAGACTATATAAAAATAGCCAAGCCATGGCTGGAATTTCTTTGGCTAACCCAAGATTTAACTGCATACGAAACATGTTCGAAACAGAGCAAATAACATATTTATTTTACTTTAAAAATTAGTAATATTTGCAAAAAACAACCTTCAAACGCATTTAATGTCCTGCGTAAAATAATAATAATAATAATATTTTCATTTTGTTTTCTGAATATCAATCTCAAAACATGTAAGTTCCGACAGTTTAATTGAACTGGCAGCTGGTCGCTGCATTGGGTCATGATGCCAACAATTTTCAATCAATTTAAGCAATTCCTCACTTTTTGGCACTACATCACTTAACTGAGGTCGTTTCTCCATCAACGTTTGGTGCATAACAGTCTCTGGATCGCGGTTTCCCAAGTGATCAAAAGGCTTTTTGCGCGACATTACCTCCCACAGAACAATGCCAAAACTGTATATATCACAGTTTTCCGTGTACTGTGAGCCTTTATAAACCTGAAATTTGATAAATCTTACCTACATGTTTATATTGTACTAGCTAACTCAGCCACGCGTTGCAGCGGCGGACCCGACAGACTTCTTCCTGTCAAAAAGATTTGTAATGTTGAATTGTTTTGATTCTACGTATTTTATAGCCGGGGCAAAAAATTCTACTACTATAACCCTTTAGTACAATGAAATTATTTACGAACAAAGACGAAAATGTTGAGTTTTGAATGTAGTTTCAAAATTACGTCCATCGGATGCACGATCACAAATTTTAGTTGCCCCAAATGACGTCATTTGGAAGCAAGAATTTAATTTGCGTATCTTACGCAAAAATAATTTGCCAGTAAGAAGGGATAATAAAGGCTCCGACGGAGCGGGTAGAGGTGACAGCACAACTTTTCCTGATGCGCAACACATGCCGGCTGCTTCATTCCGAAATTTCAATGCCTGACAATATTGAAATACTTTATCCATTCCACCAATAGCAATTTTTGAATGCGCTGAATAGTTAATATCTGGTGCATATTCAAAGGCAAGCCGAACGAATGATGCACGTGTTAATGAGCGGCTGATCCGTTGCCTTTGTCGATCTAGTACTCGTACTGTAGCTATGTTTCGTTCTCGTGCCGCTCTTTTTCTCGTAATATTCTGTTGCAGACGTTCGTCACGCTGTTCTTGAGATTCTTGTGCACGACTTTCTGCAGTCCTGATCCTTTGAGCTGCATTTCTTGTTTCGATTTGTTCTGGTAATTGCTGGGCTCTTTCAACACGTTTGCGTCGTGACCCATAGCTGCTCGCGTTGTTGAGGTTAGATTTTATGGTAGCTCCTCTGCGTATTGCTGGCATTTTAAAAATGTACGATTTTAAATAGTAAAAAAAAAACAGTTTTGATTCAGAAGCTAATATTTTTTGTTTTTTAACAAATTTTTTTTATTTATTTGAGTTGTTGGCGAAGCAACGCGCTCCGGATAACTAAATAATTTCATTTATACGTTGAATAGAATTATTTTTCCTACTGAGTTTTAAATGTAGCCTACTAAGATTTTGAAAAACACAGCTCTAGGTCTGGCTCAACTCTAACATGGCTGTTTAAAGGGTTTTTCCGGCAATTATTCGAATGTTTTTCGCCGTAAAAACCATCCTTGAACTCCAACGAACATTTAAAAAAAAAGAATTATCGAAATCGGTTCAGCCGTTCACACGTGATGCCATGACAACGCGAAACGGGTTTCATTTTTATATATATAGATAGAAGATGTTTCAATAAATTCATACCTCTGGTGCGATGTAACTGGTCGTGCCTACATAATTTGTATTATTTGTTGCTAATTCTTCGACAGTTCCAAAATCACAAATTTTCAAATGTTTAAATTCATCCATAAGTAGTATGTTTTTGGTTTTTAAATCTCGATGAATTACTGGAGGTGTTTTGCCATGCATAAAGACAATTGCCTTTTATGAAGAAATGGTTACTAAATATTTTGTTATTTTTATTTTATTTATTATCTGTTCAGTACCAAGTAAACTTGGTACGGAGAGTAAATTAGGCAGCGCTGGCTACTTAGGCCTTAGGCTGCATCAGTTGTAATTTAAATTGGACTTAAAATAAATTTACAAATATGTGCGTTCTTAAGTTAGCTTAATGACAGAATTATTTACAAAATGAGCTTAATCAATATTATAATGGTTGTAAATGAGTATTCTAAGAGTTGTTGTTTAGTACTGATCTTTATTATTTTGAGCCAGAGTATTTATACCCTGACTCATGTATGAATTCATCCCTTAAATCTAACTTATCTATTGCTGAGGTTGTAAGGCTCAGCGTTGGTCTTAAATTATTCTTATCCTATCGCTGAGTGTGTAAGGTTCAGCGTGGCTATTTAAAGATTACAAACATGTGCGTTGCACTTACAGATAGCCTAGCTGCTACCTGCTAGTGTGTTAATTACCATGTATGTGTGTAACCTTGTCAATATATTTTTCATATGTGCGTTATGTTAGTATTTATGTTTGTACCTGAGTACATATGTGCAGCCTTGTTTAAGTATTTTAATATTTTATGTTCATGCCTGAACAATGGTATATACAATTTATATATTATGATAAGTGTTTGTCTGCTTAAGAAAATCTATAATTATTTTGCAGTTGATTTCATTTAGGTTACTTAAAGTTGAAATGGGGTCAGAATTTTTAAATAATTTTCTCCTGATAGACGAAAGTGCTGGACAATTTGTAAGGATATGATGGACATTTGTGGCGTTAGCTTCCTGGCACAATTTGCACTGGTTCGGTATGCTTTTGTCTAAGTAGTGCTCATGGGTTAGTTTAGTATGTCCAGTACGTAAACGGATTATCTTAATTTGGTCAAGTCTTGTAAGCTTAAGTTTTTTTAAAAATTCTAATGGAAAAAGGGATGGTTCAGTGAGTGATTGGTACCAGCTTGAGGTATATTTCCAAAGTTCGCGCTGAGTTAGAATAAAATCATTTTTTAAGAATTTGTCAATATCGTTTCTATTAAAGTTGTTTGTGGTTATTAGTGGTACCGTTTTAGCAAACTTTGCTGCTTCGTCTGCAGTTTCATTGCCCCTGATGCATGTATGCCCAGGGACCCACATGAGTTTTATTTTGTTGTTCATCAAAGAAAGTATGCTTCTAATCCGATTGGGGTAATGGTTAAAATTGTTTGTGTTGGCAATAGCTTCAAGAGCCGAAAGGGAATCTGAACAAATTATGTGTTTGCCGTTGTATTTGCTTACTAGTCTGATTGCCTCGTCTATAGCTATAATTTCGGCAGAGAGTACCGATGAATATTCTGGTAGAAGACCATACTTGAGTACAGATGTTTCGGTTGTTATTGCGAAAGTGGTAATGCTATTCGAAGATGAACCGTCTGTGTAAATGAAATTGTGGTCGGAGTACTTGTCCTTCAGATGTAGGAACGATTTTTGATATACTACTGGATTTGTAGTGTTTTTATAAAAATTACTTAGGGACAAGTCAATTAGATTGGTATTGAAAAGCCAATATGGTGCAAATTTATCAGATTTGATTGGTGTTACAGGTATATTTAACTCTTTGATTTTATTTAATAAGTAGTCCAAAGTTAAGTACGTGTACCTGCGTTTATGTAACTTACATTTTTTCAAAATTTTTGCAATTGGTGTGTCTATAGAATTTTGTAATATTTTGTAAAGTTTCGTTTTTAGAAACGAGTATTTTTGCTCAATTGGGGGAATCCCTGCTTCATACGTCAGATTTTTTGCTGGACAAGTCCGCAAAACACCAAGAGTGGTTCTGATCGCTGCGTTCAATATCACCTTAATTCTGTTAAGGGTTGAAGAAGGTGCACGTCCATAGAGGAAAAGAGCGTAGTCAACTTTGGAGATGAAAAGCGCTTTCAAAACTGATAAAAGTGTTGTAGTGTTACAGTCGAATTTGGGACTTGTAAGGCATTTTAAAATATTAAGTTTTTGAGATAACGAGTTGACTAGTTCATTGATATGGTCATTCCATTTGTATTTTGAATTGATTGTTACTCCCAAAATTTTTAGCGAACTAACAGATTGAATGATTGTATTACTTGTTGTGATCGGACAGTAACATTGACGTTTGTTGCAAATATGGATTTGTTTACATTTTTCCAAAGAAAGCTTAGCTCCTGAGCATTCTCCCCATTCCTGTATATTTTGGAAAAGCTGATCTAGATTCTTGGTAACATTTTTCTTTTTGTTGAAGTTAATTATAAGTTGAAAGTCATCTGCATAGCTGCAGAAGGTAATATCTTTTTGCTTTTCTATTATCTTAGCTAACTTTTCGTATGCTATCAAAAAGAGAATCACTGAAAGTGGTGAGCCTTGTGGCACACCGTTGTGTATGGAGACCGTATTGGATAACTGGGAACCAACTCTTATTATGTTTTTGCGGTGTGTCATAAAGTTAGATACATAATTGATTATTTTCGGACCAACTTTCCATTCTCGTAGCTGTTCTACTATGGCATGGAGGCCAACTCTATCGAATGCCTTGGAAAAATCAAGGGAGACGATTGACGTGTGGCGTTTCTTGTTAAGAGAGTCAGTTATCAAATGGTCTACATATAATAGACAATCTGCAACTGATTTGTGTTTCTTAAAACCGAATTGGTTTTTAGAGATGAGATTTTTGTTTTGAACGAACCACCATAGGCGTTTAGCGACTATTTTATCCATAACTTTCGAAAGGCATTGATTAAGAGAAATAGGGCGGTAAGAAGTTGGCTGTGTCTTATCTGTGTTGGGCTTATGCACTGGTATAACCAGACTGGTTTTATATTGTTGTGGAATTTTTGAGTTGAAGATATTGTTGAAGAGGTTTAGAATTCTATTTTGCAAAATTGGAATAGAATGCTTGATCATCGGATAAGATATTTTGTCATAGCCTGGCGTTTGCCCTTTCAATGCGTTAAGAGAACTTAGCAGTTCAATTGATCTTATTTTAACTTCTAAATTCCTGGCTGATTTACTTGGTGTATATTCAATGGGCTGGTTCATGGAAGTAGCTTTATGAGTCTTGAAGGTTTGAGAGAAGTTTTGGTCTCCTGAGGAATTCGACCAGAATTGGGCAAAAGTGTTTGCAATAGATTTATGTTCAGTGCTAATAGTATTAGAGAAGGGATTCCATACTGCGTGAATTGATTTAATGGGATTCAAACCACAAAAAGTGCGTATATTTGACCAGATCTTAGAGTTAGGGGTAGTTGGGCTAATTTGAGATGTGAAATTTATGGTTGATGTTCTCTTTGCCTCTCTAATTTCTCGTCTAAACATTGCGTTTACTTTCCTAAAATTGATTATGTTTTCTTGTGTGATGTTGCTGACCAACTTGTTCCACAATTTGTTTTTTTCTCTTTTAAGAATTAGTAAGTTATAATTCCACCATGGAACGTTTCGTTGTTGTTGCTTTGTGGAAGTTTTTGGGATCGCTCTGTGTGCACTTTGTAGAATTATTTTGTTCAAATTGGCTGCCTCTTTATTCACTTCATTAGCAGGTGGGATTCTATCATTAATTGTGGGCATTGTTTTTTCAAAAAGTTCCCAGTTTGCTTTTTTCAACTTAAACTGACTCCTTGGTGGGGTAGATGGACTATTACTTTGGTACAAAGTCATAAGGATGGGAAAGTGGTCACTACCGCAAAGCTGATCCAAACGTTTCCAAGTCGTAAATATTTGCATGTCAGGTGTACAGAAAGTAATGTCGATGTGCGTAAAGGTATTGTGTGTGGTAAAATGCGTAGGTGATTTGTCATTGAGAATGCACCAGTTGTTCTGAATTATAAATTTGTGCAAAGTATTTCCTCTTACGTTTTGTTGTGGCGAACCCCATGTGGGATGCCAGCTATTAAAATCGCCTGAAATAAGTGACGATTTATTTCTAGGTTTAAGCGTGTTATATAAATTCGTTGGACTAAATGGTTTGTTTGGAGGTATGTATATTGAGAATATGCTAAATTTTGTTTCTGAGAAAATTTCAGCGGCAACCGCTTCAATGTCATCATTAATTTTTGTTTCTTTGTGTTCTATTGATTTGTGTATAAGCAGGGCTGTGCCCCCATAACTGTTTTGTGGTATATTAATTATCATTTTATAGTTAACAGGAGTAGGAAAAAGAGTATGTGGTTTGATGTGAGTTTCTTGAAGTGTAATAATTTGAGGTGAATACTTTTTAATAATTAAAAGAAGTTCGCTGTAGTTTTTAATGAAACCGCGAATATTCCATTGAATTATGTTGAGGGGCATTTAATGGAAGAAAATAACGATATATAAATGCGATTATGATTAATTACTTGATAATATGTACTAAAGTGAACTATGTGTTGTGTTTTGTATATTAGTGACTACTTTAGTTCTGTGTCTGAACTTTCTTCGGTTCCTATATTGGATTTGGATTGACCTATTTTTGATTTTGCCTTTAATTGTCTTACTGTTCTTTTTGAGGTTGAGAGTGGGAGTACTTGTACCTTACGTTTGTTATTAACATTTTGTTTTAAATTAGCTGCTGCTGTGCTGGTGGATGCTATCAAATCCTGAAGATCGTCATAGTTGATAATATCACGAGATGGTGTTTTGCTTTTGGAATCAGTGTCTTCTTGGTTTGGCTGCTTGGTCCCAGATGAACTGTTGTTCGATTGACCTGTAGATGTTGGTGAACTGGTCTTGACAGTGTTAGCAAAGGTTTGGTAGCCCAGTAGGTGTTTTTGGTTATAAATATCATACGCCGTTTTGTTGTCCACGTTGTGGTTGATTTTAATTGCGATAATTTCCTGTTGCTTCAAATATATGGGACATTTTTTGTCGAATGATGTGTGTGAGGTGTTTGGTAAGTTATTGGTGATGCAGTTAATACAGCTCATGTTGTTTTTACAGACTTCATTCAGTTCATCGTTGGTGTGGTGCTGAGAGTCACAGTTAGCACAGATTTTTATGCTTTTGCACACTTTAGACGTATGCCCAAATCGAAAGCAGTTGTTACAGCGTAGAGGTGTTGGGATGTATGGTCGAACATTTGTTTTCTCATAGCCAATCATTATATGGTTTGGAAGAGTGGTTGAATCAAAGGTGAGGATGTGAAGCCCTGTTTCTTGCAGCTTACCGTTTACATTTTTCAATATTTTTTTGACGAATTTTACATTTTGGCTTTTGACTTCAGAGAGAATCTCCTCTTCCCCCACGTCGCGCAGCTCATTTGAGTAAATAACTCCCTTGCTATAGTTTAGCGAGAGGTGTTCGGAGGTAGTTACTGGTATGTTGTCGGTGAAATGCGTCATCTTTAGGAGTTTGTTGGCTTGTAGCAAATTCTTGGTTTTCACTAACAGGTCTCCACTTCTTAGTCTCTTACAAGACTCTACCTCGCCTCCACAGTTGTAGTCAATTATCTTTTTAATAGCGAATGGAGATAATTTTAATTGTTTGTCGTTTTCATCATTCCGCGTGATCACTATGTATTTGGGTCCAGGTGTAGTTAATATTTTTACTTGGCTTTGGGTCAGCAAAACTGTTCCGCTTGCCATGTGAAGATTAGAGGGGTCCCCCTCCCCCATGTTTAGTCTTTAAAAAGACTGTACAGTGGAAAATTTTTTTGTCTTTCGATGTGCACAAATTGGTTTACAGTTAGATCGAAAACGAGATAAGCGCCCACGAGAGCGCAAGAAAAGAGATAACGAAAGAGAAAGAGTGATGCGGATTTGCTTATCTTATGACCGTACACTTCGAATGCTAATTTGCGACTGAAATATTTTGTTATATTTTAATATAACATCAACGAACCTTAACAAGTTGTGTCATCCAGCTGATGGCATCTGACATTGTGTACACTGATAGAAAAAATCAAGTATTTCGTACTCAAAACCCAACAATCCGAACTTGATTTCTCACTAAGTACGGAATTACTGAAGTAGAGAATGTCGTACTTGATTCAAGTACGATTTTTTAAGTTGAGTTATTCTTGATTTAAGTATTCCTTGAACTTGATACAAGTTTCACCGTACTTGATTCAAGTTTCACCGTACTTGATTAAGTTCATGTTTTAAGTTAATTAAAAAAAACAACATTAATTTTCAAAAACAAGGATTTTAGATTCTAGAATTTTTGTACTTAAATCAAGTATGAATAATACTTTATTGAAGTATTGCACAGTATTTTTTTTAAATAGGCGGTGGGTGGTGGTGAGAAGAGGTGTGCTTTTTTTCAGCTTCCATCACTACTACTCGTGCCTTAAATAAAGATGTAGGGAAGGCGAAATTAAGAAAAGGCATTAATAATTAATTTTTTTCACACTTACCGTGACGGAGATTCGAACCTGAGACCTCTTGTGCATGCGGCGAATGTCTTATCTGTTGAGCAAGATCCGTAAGCAATTCTATTGCAGCTAATGGATATTTTAAGCTAACATCGCGGCACTGAATGTATGAATGTATGAGAGAGATGCCGTTACATTTTGTGCGAGAGAGCGATTTTGTATACATTCATATTTTTTATTGTCATATTTTATGGTTTTTTATTTTGATGTAAATCTCTGTTTAAAACAGCAACCACGAAATATTAAAATAAAATATTTTGTAAAAAAAAAAGGAAATTATGAAATGCCGTGGATGGGATTCGAACCCGCAACTCGTACTTGAATCAAGAATTTTTGTACTTGATTTCAGTATTTCTGGAAATATACTTGATTCAAGTTCACTTATACTTATTTTAAGAATCTTGTACTTCATTTAAGTATTTTAATACTTCATTCAAGTATTTTGTACTTGAATGAAGAATAAAATTCTAGAAATCAAAATACTTGATACATGTTCATTCGAACTTATTTTTAGCACGGCTTTTTTCTATCAGTGTAGTTTCTCAGTTCATTTCCATGAAGATGGTTGTACAGAGATCCACAATCTGCATATTCCATGAGTAAATAAGTGAACTCCGAATCATAATAGACTTTATATAATTGGATGATATTCTCGTGCTCAAGAAGCTTAAGAAACTTAATCTCTTTTTCAATCTCTTTTGGTATGGTTATTTGTTTGACCGCAAATGTTTTATCATTCCATTTAGCTTTAAAAACAGTGCCATAGCTACCACTATCAATGCGCTGTAAGGTATAAAGTTAAATATAATATTAATAAATAAGGCATAATGAGATGCTTTATACCTCTCCTATTTCAATATCCTTAAAGTTAACAGGCACTCTGTGAAAAAAGTTAAAGTTTGGTTGATTTTTCATCAAAGAAATTTAAATAGCCTTTTTTTGAATTTAAGAAGAAGCTCTGTGGAGACTTACACAGGTTTATTTTCAATTTCATCAAATGAAATTTTACGCCACTAAAGTAGTAAAAAAGTGTTTTATCAATAAATGTAAGGTATGAGAAAAATTCAAATATTACCCAATCTTTAGTTATGGGTAGAGATACAATTGGAGCTTCACAGGTTCTAAAATGAATTAAGCTATAAAATTAACATCATGCTGTATAAATTTCATATAATGCTTACGTGAGAATTTCAATGAGCTCAGAGACGACCCATTTCATTTCAATATTCCTTGACATGCATATGGAAACTACTCTTTGCACACGCCATAAGAGGAGATAAAAATTAGTATCAGTTTGTTGTTTCCAATCCTTACTGCGAGTCATCACCTCCATGAGAATTGTGGCAAGGTCAAAAAAGTCAAAGTCTTTTATATTCATTAATTCTGGCGAGGCTAAAAGCCTCTAAGGATAATTATTATTATTATTTTACATTTGTTATGCTTTGTTAAGATTTTATAAAAACTTAATTAACTTACATATTTTCTTTCATCTGTACAATAATCCCAAAGTTTGATACTTTGGAAGTCGAATAGAGTCTCTGCCATGCCAAGATCACTTAATTTTAGAAGTCGGTAGTTTTCGGCTTGTAGCAGAAGTATATTGTATGATGTTAACAAACCATGATACAAAGGTTTCGGCATCATACTATGCAAGTAAGCCAAGCCCTAAAAATGTTATTGTTGAACAAGAGCTTAAGTGTTTAAATACAAGAAGTTATTTGAACCTTAGCACACTGTATCATCCAGCTGATTCCGCGTGAAAATGTATACTCTAGGTTTTCTTCTCCGTATAGGTAGCTTTCAAGGGATATGCACTGTGGATAGTCCATTAGTACAAAGGCATGAATTTCATCAAATGTAATTCCATAAAATTTCAATATGTTGGCATGTCTAACTTGGGTGATGTCTCTGATGGCAATTTGAAAGTCTGCTTTAAAAACATCTTTTTTGTACTTCTGTACGGCGATCTCTTTTTCACACCATTTGGCATTGTAGATATCACCGAAGGTACCTTTTTCCACGAACTGCAGGTGTGTTAAATTTAATTTATTTCAAATAAAGCAAATAACCTTTTTTTTTATTTACATTTCCAAGACTGATATCCAAAAACTTCACGATATGGTCTCCTTTTGGTTCAAGAATAGAAAGCAAACTATTACAAAATGATAAAATTGGGTGACTTTGTACTTTTTCTTCAAAACACTTACAACTAACTTTAAAGATTATAAGGAACAAGTTAAAATTATTATACAATAACATATTAATTATTAGTCAGCTTTTACGTTAACAACTTACTTTGGGTCAAGCTGCATAAGTTTGGCTACATCCGTAATAGTTGGTCGCATAATTGGATTTCCATTCCAGCACTTCTTTATTGTATCCCCAACATAAGTAAACTGTGACTTTTTTAAGTTATTCAGAGCTGGACGAAGCCCTAAGAAACACCAAATATACATTTTTTATGTAATGGCTTCAATTTTGAACCTTACCTTTACGGAGTTCTTCTACTTTCGTGCAAGAAAACGGTTGCTCCCATTCAGAAAATGGCTTTTTGCGTAACATGGCTTCCCAAAGAATAATTCCAAAGCTATACACGTCGCTTTCTTTAGAATACGGTTCTCCATCAAAAATCTCAAAAAAAAAATAAAAATAAAAATTATGGTTTTTTACATTCAATATTAGTTGGAATCTCAAACCTCTGGTGCTACATAGGCATTATCTTGGTAATCTAAGCGAGAGCTTTGATCGGCCAGAAAGCAAAAGTCACTTATTTTTAAGTTCCAGTAGTTTTCGAACAGCAACATATTTTGCGAGTTTAAATTACAATGTATAATATTTTCTTCATTGTGAAGATAGGTAATCCCCTAAAGTCAAAATACATTTGAAAATTTGATAATTAATCAAATACGAGTTATATTACCTCTGCAGCCTGATGCATCCAGTGTATGACATTCATCTCCGTATAGTCCCGCTGTTTCTCACCATGCAAATAATTGTGTAGTGATCCGCAATCAGCATAATCCATGACTAAGTGCACAATATCTATATAACAGACAATGCCATATAGTCTGACAACGTTTTCATTGTAAACATGTAATAGCTGTGTAATCTCGTCTTGAACTTGCTGTGAGGTTTTTACACTTTTACATTTTTTCACCGAAACGTCTAGATCCCGCCAAACAGCTTTGTAAACAATGCCAAATTTACTTTCTCCAATACACTGCAGAAAGAAAATGTTTGAAAACAGTAATAAATAAACCATAGGTGTATTGAATGGTCTTAGCCCCACATAATACAAATTTACACAATATTACCTTTAATTCCGTTATATCCTCAAAATCTATGTTTAATGGCTTTCTAGATAAAATGAGTTATGCAATTTATTAATTAAATAAAAAACAATTGCTTTCAAAACTCTTTTGTAAAAATTACATTAAGAATCCGATGATTGCTTCCGAATATTTATTTACCAGCGTATACAAGTTACTTAGCTTATGTCGTTTTGCTGGCTCTGGATCCCAGCATTGTGAAATGAAATCTTCTAGTAAATATGAGCCTCTGATGGTCATAGCTTTAAGCTGGGGACGTTCACCTTAAATGATTTCAATGATGAAAACATTTTTTTTAAATGTAAATGTTTATACCAGCTTTTACTGCATTTCTAATTAAGTTTTCCCTTTTATATTCATAGAAAGCCTTCTTTCGTGACAACACCTCCCAAAAGATGATACCAAAGGTATATACAATGCTTTGTTCCGTAAACACACCTTCTTTAAACACCTATACTCGAATAAATACATATACAAGTTATACTTGCTTTTTGTTAACTTATGTACAAACCTCTGGTGCTGTATAGGCCGGGCTTAAATTGTCTTTTAACGCATTGACATCAAATGTGAGACAGAAATTGCATATTGTTAACCTAAAGGGATTTCTAATAAATGGTTATTAGAAATAAAATAAATTTTCATAAGCTTATTAATTATAAATCATTTAAGAATAAAAAGCCATTAGTACCTAATACTGACAGATCCATTGGCTTTCATCATAATATTTGTAGATTTCATATTGCAAAGGTAAATGGGGTTAAGCCTTTCCTCACATAAAATGTAGGTAATTGCCTACAAATAAAAAATTGTTGGTACAATTTGTTCAAAACATTAATCCATAGAACATTATACATCAGCAAGGTGACGCATCAACATCATAGCCTCTCCAATACAAATGGTTGCTTTATGTATATAGTCAAATAATGTTTCCCCTTTAACGTATTCCATGATAAAGTATGAAACTTCACCTCTCATAGCAATGCCGTACATACTTAGAAAAGGTCCATTCCTACTTATACTCATTAGCTCACTGCATATTTTTGCTGTGCACCTGTCTGTGATAGAGCTATTATGCTTAATTTGTTTTGCTACAACAGTTAAAGAGTACCAAGTCGCCTTGTACGCAGTGCCAAAGTGCCCATCTCTGATTTGCTGTGGTATGTTAGAAAAAGATTTTTGATTCACATAGTTGAAAGAAATAATTAAAGTTATAACCACCTTGTCTAATTTTACTTCTTCGAAATTTATAAATGCTCCCAAACCAGCAGTTAACACGTGTTCCAAAATTTTAGGTTCGAAATTTCTGCAATTATATGAAACAGGAGACATTATTTCTGTTAGTCTGGATGTAAGCGTTTGGCTTACTTAAGGAAATCTTCAACTTTTGCAAGTAGTTCCTCTATTGATGGTCTTTTTAGAATCGAGTTCCAGCATTTTTCTATAAGAGTTTTAATGGAATCAGAATTTGGGATACATATATCACCAAGTTGCGGACGCTCCCCTGCAAAAGCAATAAATTAAGTAATCAGTGTGTTAACGGAATGGTAAAGGATCGTTTACCAATTAATATAATGTCAACAATATTGTTTCCTTCAAATTGATAGTATGGATGTTTACGCGTCATTAATTCCCACAGGATAATACCCCATCTGTATACGCTGCTCCAATGAGTTGGTTTTTGATTGTTTATTTCCTGCATATAACTATATTAATGCTTCTTTTCTCTTAAACTTAAAAAAAGTACCTCTGGTGATGCGTATCTAGTTGCATGATCAGAATATAAAGATTTTGGGCTTATTCCGATTTTTAAAGTGCTAAAATTGTGGAAAAGCATCAATTTACTGGGGTTTATATATTGAACGTTCAGATTAGATCCCAATAAATAAATATGTTTAAGACCCTATTAAAAAGAAAATAAATAAATATTTCGTTGCATAGCTTATAGGGAAATAAGGTTTACTAAGGCAGCTTGATGCATCCAGGAAAGCAGATCTCTCACTGTATAATCGCGCTGTTCCTTTCCATATAAATAATCTGTCAAAGATCCA
Source organism: Scaptomyza pallida (assembly GCA_018152965.1). NCBI lineage: Eukaryota > Metazoa > Arthropoda > Insecta > Diptera > Drosophilidae > Scaptomyza > Scaptomyza pallida. The sequence continues at coordinate 975,951 of JAECXP010000008.1, forward strand.
CAATCCGAGTATTCCATTAGATGTGTATCATCTTGTCCATAAATTTCAACAATATTTTTATGTCGGATTTGCGACAGTGAAGCCACTTCTTCTGCGCTAAAGTCAAACACATGGTGTTCCAATTCTACTACCTTCTTATCCTTCCATTCACATATACGGACATCGTGAAAACAACCAAACAGCCTTGCCTGAAAATTATATTATGTATATGTATCTATATTTTATAGTTGGTCGATGTAAATCTGTTTTCAGATAGAAGGTAAATCTAGAGAACTTTTATTAAATGAAGGAGAAAGCCAAATTGATAGCAAAATTAAATTCGTTTACGTTTGACAAACTCTATTCTTACATTGTGAAAACAGAAGCACAACATTTTTAATTGCGTATATAGATTGGTTACAATTACCCGCCGATTCATTTCAAAATTTTCAACTTCGGCACTAGCTGTTATCTTTTTGCTTACAGAAGCGCTTTTATTGGAGCTTAAGCACGCATTCTTTAATTTGTCGTTTAAACTCATATTAAACACTTTTTTTTGCTAATATTTAATTGCTTGTGAAAAACTCAACTAAACTAATCGCGGCTGTTCATTTTGTTTACTCTAAAAGTTTGGTTTTTTAAGGTACATAATACACAGTAACATAACCAGTAAAACGACCGTAACTTCCGATAATCTACGGAGTACTGATCAATTGAATTTTCCTTCACGCTTTAAGCTTTCTAAAACTATGTAATTTCAAAAAGGTCGACTAGGATATACCCTTAACTGCACTGTCTTTGTTCAGTAATCACTTTCTGATATATTTTATTTATTTATTTATTAGAAGAAAACAACATAATTCCTAACTACGTTGTCAAAAATTGTGTATTGTGTTGTATGTCATTAAAAAGCACATAATGAAAAGATATAGTATAAACTATATTTTTGATGACGGTTTGTGGAGTCAAGCGGCTATAGTGATACCTGTACAATAGAGTATGCATCACACTAATACAATTATTGGTGAGATAAGATATATATATACATATATATTCTGATAAGACGCATACAGAAAGTATTTAGAGAAGATATGATTAGAACAGAGAAATAAGTATTGCAGTTATTTTTATACTTTGATACCAAAGGTATCATAGTATATTGGGTTTGTGCAATGTCCGTCATGGTGTCTGTCCGTCCGTCTGTCCGTCTGTCCGTCCGTCCGTATGAACGCAACTTTTTTCGACACCCTTAAAGCTAGAGCCTTGCAACTTTGCAAATATCTTGGTACATGTCTTCGTCAGACAAAGTGTTAAATGTAGGGCTCTACGACCTCAGGGGGCCCGAGAAATCGATAACAAGTCGATACACCTCGATGTGCAAATCGATAAAACACAAATATATCCCACATTTTAGCAGCTAGAGTCACCAAATTTGATGGCAAGATAGCTGGTAACATTCCTCAAAAAACTGCATTAATAGTTTGGATGCCACGCCCACCTATTTCGCCCCCAGCCCCCTCCAATTATAAACAAAAATGCCTGTATCTTCTACAGTTTTGAAGCTATAGCCACCAAAATTGACATGAAGGTAGATACTGACATCTGACAAAGTTATGCATCAAAACATTGGATGCCACGCCCCCAAACAACGGGATATGCCCCACCGCCCTAAAAAAACCGGAAGGCATGTATCTTCGCCAGTTTTTAAGCTAGAGTCACCAAATTTGGTATGAACATTGGTAGTGACATCCGTAGCAGGTGTACATCAATGTTTTGGATGCCACGCCCACTTATACCGCCCACCGCTATATCTCTCTCAGTTTTCGAGCTAGGCTCTTCAAATTTGGTATGAACATTGTTAGTGGAATCCGTAACAGATCTGCATCAATGTTTTGGATGCCACGCCCACTTATACCGCCCACCTCTATATCTATGTCAGTTTTTGAGCTAGAGTCTCCAATTTTATTCCCAAAACCCTCATATATTACTATTTGCTCTCAGAATTCTTAACACAGCTATGTGAACTGGTATCAAAGTATATCGCAGTCGGTTGCGTCCGACTGCAACGTTTTTACTTGTTTTTGTTACCTGTTTCAGTTATAGATAGAATTGATTGTTGATGACGTTAACCACTAAGGAAAGCAAAACGTTTTAATTTTTTATATACATATATGTATTGAAAAAAAAAAAAAAAAATTAGTAGCAGAGAACTTGCTAAACAATATACAAATTGTTTAAAAAAAAAATAAATAAATAAATAAATAAAAGAAAACAAATAAACATCCATGTTTTTTTACATTTCCTTTAATTTAGAATTCGCAATAAGTCTCTTAAAATATAAGCTTAAGGGCCTATATCCATCAAAATAAATATTTTTTGAAGCCGAAAAGAGCTCTCTATTTTGTTAGATTCCATAAATGGTTAATAAAATTAGCAAAGTGTTAAAAATAAGCACTTAGTTTGTATAAAGAATTTATTTTCAGATTTCTTGGAAATGGACATTTTACGAATTTATTAGTTTGACCTACCTTGTCAACTGTCTTGAATATGAGATAATTACAGGAATGTGGCAGCTTGTCAAAGGTGTGCAAGGAATACTGATGTTCGCTCATATCGCGCCGCCGAAGAAAGCTCATCTCACAGAGATCGCATTGATAAGTTCTATTGGCCCCTGTACTCGTAAGCTCTTCATCACTCTCATCCGTATCATCCAGCTGCAGTTGAAAGTCCTCCTCGGTGCTTATGATATAGTTTGACAACACCTCATCACAGTGACCCTGCATTGAGTTGTGACGTTGCAGATCGCCAATGCTAACGAACTGCATATCACAAAGCTTACAAACGATCGTTTTTGTTCCCGATGGCTTGGCAGCATCTGCCAGCAGTGTCTCTGCCAGTGGTAGATCTTCACCGCTAAAACCATGTCGCTGCACATGCTTGTGGAGCAGTGCCGGACGATAAAAAGTGCGAGTGCATCAGCGGCAAGGCAAGAGCTCATTGCTAACATCATGATGCCTTAGCTTGTGCAGCTTGTGTTACAGCGCTCTTGTTCTGAAAACTGCGCGAGCACTGATCACATGCTTTTGATACATTACTTCTTGTCCTTCTTGTGTTTCGGCCGTAGTTTTTGAGACAAATAATTGGCCGCTGTTCCTTCTTCACTTATTGTATGCCCAAATGCATCAATTTCTCTTTCCCACTGTCTTTGTTGTTGAAAAAACATTAAGTCTTTGTTGGCCAGGCTCTCAGACCTTTTTTTTTCGTTGCCAAAAGCGAGGTGACGGCCAGTTGCAGCTTTTCCTCATAGGTCAACACAACATTTTGCGGTTCCGGCTTGGTTGAGTACATAATGTACGGAACGGTCTCTGCACAATGGCTTTGATCATTCGCCTGAAGGCTCAAGGGCCATTTAAGTTCTCCGCTCTCTTTAAAAGACTTGAATAGGTCTCCAATATCTTCCGTTGTGGGAATTGGATTCAAATCATTAACAGGCAAAGTCTGTGTTTTGTCAGCTAACTCCGACCTAAATTTATCAAACATCTCATCCATTTTATTCAGACGCGAGCACTTTCATTGTGGTATCAACACAGGAGTCGCCAACCCAGCCATTAGGCTTAAATTGATTTCTTGTGTTCTAAATATAGCTGGAAGCCAATGCTCTCGTTTGCACAAAAACTTGCCCCTGCCAAAAATTCCAGAGTTATTACAAAAACAGTGAAATGGCTTATTTGGTTGCTTACGTTATTGGCGGTTCTACGTTTGGCATCGCTTCCACTGCATCATTGGTCGACGCATCAGTTGTGTCTTTTGGCATCAGCTCCATAGCTTCATTTGGAGTCACTTCCATTTCTTCAATAGAAGTCACTTCCGTTGCTTCATTCTGAGTAACTTCCATTGCATAAATTGGAACTGCTAACTGCTTTTCTATTTTGTGCTGCTTATGATTTATGTGCTTTTATATTAACCACTGACAAATAAATTTCTAGCTCCTGTATTGACAATTGACATTAACGATATAAATTAACGAATTTAAATATAATCAGTTAATGAGTTGTTACCATAACTGCAACAATTACACTCAAATTTTTTCCAAATTGTGAAATCGATAAGTATTCTTATCGACTTCTAATAACAAGGTATACTGTATAAATTATCCAAGGCTTAGCTAACACAAGACTTAACAGAATACGAATCATGTTCGAAACAGCGTAAATCCGATAAGGAATAATAAAGAATATGTTGTGCTTGCTAAACTGTTATCAACCGATTCTCTCAAATTGCAAGGAGAGAAGCGTGCTCGGTACCCATGTACCATGCCAAGTTTCAGCGTAGACGACCATGTTTAAAAATAATAATAATAATAAAAAAATAATTATAATAATGGTTTGTCTGAGGGTGGTGCACTGCGACCACTAGGGTCTATTGTGCCCTCGTCCTGGTTCTGAGCTAAAGCTCCTCAAACAGGCCAATCGAACGCAAAAATGCGATGATGTCGCCCGGTCGAAGAGCTCTCATTTCCTGTGTGGTAAGTGTAAGACCCCCCAAATGGAGCAGCCTCAACTGGCTGATGGCTGGGCATTCCTCTAGTAGGTGTTCAGGAGTCTCGTCCTCCTCTAAGCAGAGTCTGCAAAGACTCTCCTCTTAAGATTGCGCAGATGCTTACGCAATGGCCGGTCAGGAAACCCGTGACTATTCGGAGAGATTCTTTGCTCAACTCTAAACATTCCTTGGTTCTTTTGCTGTATTAACTATTTAGCAGACGTTTACTCTGCCTTGCCCCTTGCGACGATCGCCAGAAGTTCTCGCAAGCACTCATGAGATCCGCATGACTGCTCTTACTGATGACCCCTGGGCCCAGCCCACAGAAAGGTTCCGGACCATGAAGAGGTGTACTATCCCCCTCTCTAGCCATGATGTCGGCCACTTCATTGCCGGGAATCCCCGCATGCCCTGGTACCCAGTAGATGGTAACTTTATTATTACTACCCAACCTATTGAGTGTTCCTATACATTGCCATACTAGTCTGGAAACAATCTTGTGTGCACTAAGTGCTTTGATTGCTGCCTGAATATCTGAGAAAAAGGCTATGTCCCTACGATGGTAACCCCTCTCAATGTTGAAGGAGGCACATCTCTTAATCGCGTGCACTTCAGCTTAAAAGATGCTGGCGAATTTCCCTAGAGGTTCGTGGTATTTGAGTCGAGGTCCACAGACACCCGCACCCGCCCCGTTCTCTGTTAGTGAGCCGTCAGTGTACCATCTAATAGCATGTGTACCATCTAATAGCATGTGGTTTCACAGCATAGGTGGTAGACATGTTGGTCCACTCCGACTTGTTGCTAAGTTCTGTTTTGAAGAGTTTATCAAAACTAAACTGGGCTATCTGAACATCCTGCGGATATTCCATTAACAGGTCAGTTGCAGTCGCAGCCGAGTCAGCTTGTCTTGCCCCTGTTAGCCTCATAATGGATCTACGCGCACTGTGCTTGATGTACAAATGCAGTGGTGGGAGTCCGAGCAGCACATCCAGAGCTGTGTATAGACAAGTGCGCATAGCGCCCGAGATGCACGCGCAGGCACGTCTCTGGAGCTTGCCCAGTTGCCTTCTCGTGACATCAAGGTCAGCGCGCTTTGCCCAAACCTCAGCCCCGTAGCTGACTATGGGCCTCACCATGGCAGTGTACATCCACAGCAGAATCTTTGGAGACACCCCCCAGTTCTTCCCTGCAAGAGACCTACAGCTCATTAGGGCCATAGTGGCCTTGCGAACAGCATGTTCCACATGTTGTCTCCACAGTAATCGCTTGTCTAGGATGACACCCAGATATTTGACATACTCACTTGATTTAGGCCGCAGATCCTGCCTCTGACGGCCCAAGGCTCCTGGATGAGTACCAGCCCCAGGTCAGACCTGGAGACCAACCTGCCGATGACAGCCGAAGCTGCACTCGCGTGATGCAGGTTGATCTGTGCCACGCTGGTGACCACCATCCTTAGAGCTCTAGTTCGCCCTCCGATAGCGTCAGATAGGCCTCTGACTGCGTATCGGTAGGTGTCCGCTCATCATCAGATGGCTTCTCATTGCTGGTGTGCTCCTCTACGCGTAGGCGCGACAGGTCCAGCCCCTGAAGGGATACCGAGTCCAACTCGGCATCTATTTTCGCTAACGCCTCAGCCTCTGCTGCCTCAACCGTGAGGGGGCAGGAGGGCGCCACTTTGGCTGCTGCCGATGACGTGCCGGGCACATCGTCGGCGTTCACCACCGTGGACGCTCCCACATTCACCTGCTCCTGCTTCTTATGCAGGCGGCACTTCAGCTGGCCAAAGCGGTAACTCACCAGCATGCTCCTATTTTTGGGAAGCGCGAGCGCCTCGTTTTCCACTCCCAACGTCAACACCTTACCGCCACTCGACTCCAAGTGCCGAATCACGCGCCATGTTTCGGTGAGGAGACCCTTTTTTTGCTCGTTGAGCAGACCAAGGGACTTCTCCACCGTCTCACCAGCCGTGCGAGGCAGGTACAGCGTGACAATGTTGGTCACTGGCAGGTCGAAGCTTCACGCCCACCGTGGTGCTGACGACTGACACCTTCGACTCCATGCAGTCTACCAACGACCATGTTTATGTTTAAGTAAGAATTTTAGTGGTGAAAGATTGTGTGTCGAATAAAAAAAATGGAAAAATGCATTAATAATAATTAAAATTTATTTTTTTACTGTAACAAGTAGTTAGATTTGCAAATAAACAACCTTCAAACTCATTCAATGTCCTGCGTTAAATAAGTACTTTGGAAATATTTATGTCGTCGGATTAGTATCATATTTTCAATTTGTTTCTGAATATCAATATCAAAACATGGAAGTTCCGACAGTTTAATTGAACTGGCAGCTGGTCGCTGCACTGGGTCATGATGCCAACAAATTTCAATCAAGTTAAGCAATTCCTCGCTATTTGGCACTACAGCACTTAACTGAGGTCGTTTCTCCATCAACGTTTGGTGCATAACAGTCTCTGGATCGCGGTTTCCCAAGTGATCAAAAGGCTTTCTGCGTGACATTACCTCCCACAGAACAATGCCAAAGCTGTATATATCACACTTTTCCGTGTACTTTGAGCCTTCATAAACCTGAAAATTGATAAATCTTACCTACATGTTTAAATTGTTTGTTTTAATAAATAAAAACCTCTGGTGCGATGTAACTGGTCGTGCCTACATAATTTGTAGCCAATTCTTTGACAGTTCCAAAATTACAAATTTTCAAACGTTTAAATTCATCCATAAGTAGTATGTTTTTGGTTTTTAAATCTCGATGAATTATTGGAGGTGTTTTGCCATGTATAAAGACAATTGCCTTTTATGAAGAAATGGTTACTAAATATTATTTTTTATGAAGTACATCAACGAACCTTAACAAGTTGTGTCATCCAGCTGATGGCATCTGACATGGTGTAGTTTCTCAGTTCATTTTCATGAAGATGGTTGTACAGAGATCCACAATCTGCATATTCCATGAGTAAATAAGTGAACTCCGAATGATAATAGACTTTATATAATTGGATGATATTCTCGTGTTCGAGAAGCTTAAGAAACTTGCTCTCTGTTTGAATATCTTTTGGCGTGGTTATTTGTTTGACCGCAAATGTTTTATTATTCCATATAGCTTTAAAAACAGTGCCATAGCTACCACTGTCAATGAACTGTAAGGTAAAAACTTAAATATAATATTAATAAATAAGGCATAATGAGATGCTTTATACCTTTTCTATTTTAATATCCTTAAAGTTATCAGGCACTCTGTATCTGTGAGAAAAAAGATCAAAGTTGGTTTATTTTTCAACAGTGAATTTTAAGTTTTGTATGAACAAAATGCTGCTTAAATAAAAACTTACTTAAATTGCCATTTTGTTTTCTGAATATCAAAACGTGGAAGTTCCAACAGTTTAATTGAACTGGCATCTGGTCGCTGCATTGGGTCATGATGCCAACAAATTTTAATCAAGTTAAGCAATTTCTCGCTTTTTGGCACTACATCACTTAACTGAGGTCGTTTCTCCTTCAACGTTTGGAGCATAAAGGTGACTGATTCGCGGTTTCCAAAGTGATCAAAAGGCTTTCTGCGTGACATTACCTCCCACAGAACAATGCCAAAGCTGTATATATCACACTTTTCCGTGTACTTTGAGCCTTCATAAACCTGAAAATTGATAAATCTTACCTACATGTTTAAATTGTTTGTTTTAATAAATAAAAACCTCTGGTGCGATGTAACCGGGCGTGCCAATATCAACTGTATTATTTGTTGCCAATTCTTTGACTGTTCCAAAATCACAAATTTTCAAACGTTTAAATTCATCCATAAGTAGTATGTTTTTGGTTTTTAAATCTCGATGAATTATTGGAGGTGTTTTGCCATGTATAAAGACAATTGCCTTTTATGAAGAAATGGTTACTAAATATTATTTTATATGAAGTACATCAACGAACCTTAACAAGTTGTGTCATCCAGCTGATGGCATCTGACATTGTGTAGTTTCTCTGTTCATTTCCATGAAGATGGTTGTACAGAGATCCACAATCCGCATATTCCATGAGTAAATAGGTGAACTCCAAATGATAATAGACTGCATATAATTGGATGATATTCTCGTGTTCAAGAAGCTTAAAAAACTTGATCTCTTTTTCAATCTCTTTTGGTATGGTTATTTGTTTGACCGCATATGTTTTATTATTCCATTTAGCTTTAAAAACAATGCCATAGCTACCACTATCAATGCGCTGTAAGGTATAAAGTTAAATATAATATTAATAAATAAGGCATAATGAGATGCTTTATACCTCTCCCATTTCAATATCCTTAAAGTTATCAGGCCGTCTGTGAGAAAAAAGATCAAAGTTGGTTTATTTTTCAACAGTGATTTTTAAGTTTTGTATGAACAAAATGCTGCTTAAATAAAAACTTACTGTAATTCATTCTCCTTTAAGAGGTATGCTTGCCACTATAATAGAAAATATATTTGAGAAATATGTTAGGTATAAGTACAGTGCAAATACTACCCAGTTTGTTGTTATTGATAGATTAACCACTGAGGAGCTTGTTGTGCTGTAATTAAATGCGTTACAATAACAACAGATAGAAATGATTTCGAGTAAAATATTAAGCATACGTGAGTATTTTTGTGAGGTCGGAGACGACCCATTTCATTTCAAGCTCATTTTTATAGCTACATCGTCGAGCTATATCTACAATATGCTTTAGTGCATTATTATAATATTGAAATGGGGAAGTATGAATTCTGCGGGTCATCACCTCCATGATAGTATAGCCAATGTGTTTTTCTCTGCTATTTTTCTAAAACCATTAAAGTTTTAAATTGTTTTGTTAAGATATGTACTTAATTTTCTTATTTTATAACAGTTACCTGATCAGTGGAGTCGTTTGGTGGATTCAAGCTAATTTTCAAAACTCGGTAGTTCTCAGCTCGCAACAAATGTAGATCATAACACGATAAGCTTCTGTGAATTAAAAAATTCATACCCTGCAAGTAAGCTAAGCCCTGTAAGGAAAAATGTTGAAGATCAGTTTGTTTGTTTAAATAATAAAGTTTGATCAGACCTTAGCATACTGTATCATCCAATTTAAACCGCGTGCAAATGTATACTTTAAGTTTTCTCTTCCGAATAGATAGCTGCCTAGACATATGCACTCTGGATAATCCATAAGTATGAAGGCATGATTATCATGAAATTTAATTCCGTAAAATTTCAAAATATTTGCATGTCGAAGCCGGGTGAGTTCTCTGTTGACATATTCCACTTCTTCTTGAAGAATGTCTCTTTCGCATTTCTGTACATTAATATTCTCGTCATGCCATTTGGCTTGGTAGATTTTTCCGAATTGGCCTTTTCCTACTAACTACTGATGGGCTTTAATAAATGTACTTCGAGTATACCAAATATTTATTTAAATGTTACCATTCCAAAACTGATATCCGAAAAGTTTATTTGTGAAACCATTTCAAATTTAAGATCATCAACAAGACCATCATCATATTTATGAACCCTTTAAAGATAAATAAAACGGTTTTACATTTGAACCACTTAAAAAGTGCAATTTAATGAATAATAAAACAACAAACTTAAATCTGAAATATTTTTGAGTCCTAACAGATTTATAAATTTTTTCCGATGTTCATTATTTTATCCATTGTTTTAAGCCCCACTTTCATAAAAATTCAAGGTTATTTTGTTATCGATCACATGTGTATATCAGAATCCAGAAGTGCTATCGGTAATTTAAAACATACTTGTTCTGCTCATAGTAAAGGAGAGCTAAAGTTTTGAAGTTTTGTGATCGGCGCGCTTATACAGAAGGACAAACAGACAGCTACATCGACTCGGCAGTTGATGCTGATCAAGAATATACAATATATATACTTTATATGGTCGGAGATGCTTCCTGTTTCTCAAACCACATGGCTTGATCGACACGGCTCTTGATGCTGATCAAGAATATATATACTTAATGCAGTCGGAGATGCTTCGTTCTGTCTGCTACATCCATTTGCACAAAACCATTATTCCCTTATTTACCCGTTTTATGGGTTAAGAGTATAATAACAATTCAAAAGTATATCTGTTATTGCATCGACAACTTACTCAGGGTTAACCTGCAAAAGTTTAATTATTTCCATAATAGTAAGTCGCTTTGTTGGATCTCCATTCCAGCACCTCTTAATTGTGTCCTGAATATCAGTTAAGGATGATTTTTTAAAGTCGCTTAGAGAGGGACGAACACCTAAAAAAACACCAAATAGAGATTTTTTATGTAATGGCTTCAATTTGTAACTTTACCTTTACGGAGTTCTTCTACTTTTGTGCAAGAAAACGGTTGCTCCCATTCAGAAAATGGCTTTTTGCGTAACATGGCTTCCCAAAGAATAATTCCAAAGCTATACACGTCGCTTTCTTTAGAATACGACTCTCCATCAAGAACCTCAAAAATAAAAAATAAATATTATAGTTTTTTACATTCAATATTTGTTGGAATCACAAACCTCTGGTGCTACATAGGCATTATCTTGGTAATCGAAGCGAGATTTTTGATCAGCCGGAAAGCAAAAGTCACTGACTTTCAAGTTTTTGTAGTTTTCGAACAGCAACATATTTTGAGAATTTAAATTGCAATGTATAACGTTATTTTCATTCAGTAGGAAGGCAATACCCTTAAAGTAAAAATTTGTTTAATACTCATACAACAGTAAGGGGCGCAAAAAGGTATAAAAACCTGAGCAGCTTGTTGCATCCAGTGTAGGACATTTATGTCTGTACAATCTCGTTTTTCCTTTCCATGCAAATAGTTGTGCAGTGAGCCGCAATCAGCATAATCCATAACTAAATGCACAATGCTGTCAATGCTATCATAACTAATGCCATAAAGTCTGACAACATTCTCATGATCCAAGTGTAAAAGATGTACAATGTTTTCCTCAACATCTCGTGTGATGTTGGTTTTAGATAGGCATTTAAATTGTTTCACCGATACGTCAAGATCACGCCAAACAGCTTTATAAACAATGCCAAATTTACTTTCACAAACAAGCTGCGGAAATCGTATATTTGTATATAGTAAATACTTTGAACCAAAAGATTTTGTAAGTTTTAAATCAAATGGCCTTAAACAATGTACCTTCATTTGCTCTATATCCGCAAAACCGATATTGATCGTAAATGGTATAGAATTCAAATTCAAAAAAATTATAATGTTCAGCTTCTTTGGTAATTTTATAAATTGATTCCGCTAACTCATTTAACTTATGTCGCTTTGACGGTACCGGATGCCAACATTTTGCAATAAATTTTTTTATTAAACTTGACTTTACAAGTGTGATATCTTTTAATTGTGGACGTTCACCTAAAATAATTCCAATGATGAAAACATTTTGATAAAATGTAAATAATCATACCAGCTTTTACTGCATTTCTAATTAAGTTTTCCCTTTTATATTCATAGAAAGCCTTCTTGCGTGACAGCACCTCCCAAAAAATGATGCCAAAGGTATATACAATGCTTTGTTCCGTAAACACACCTTCTTTGAACACCTAGACTCGAATAAATACATATACAAGGTATATTTCCTTTTTTAACTTATGTACAAACCTCTGGTGCTGTATAAGCCGGATTTAAATTGTCTTTTAACACACTAATATCAAATGTAAGACAGAAATTACATATTGTCACCCTAAAGAAATAAAAACATATTGTAAGTGAGATAAAATGTCATTAAATTTGGGTGACAATCACCAATTTGTCAAACTGATACCATTTAGGGAATAGGGGTAAACAAAATAAGTTTAATTTATGTCACTTAATATGTATTTATAATTATACATACTTTGCTTTGTGTTCACGAACAATTATATTTGTAGACTTCATATTGCATAGGTAAATAGGGCATATATTTTTTACACATACAAGATAGTGTATGCCCTAAAAATTAAAATCGTTAAAACAATATGATTTACAAATCACTTAATACTACAGTCGTTTACCTCAGCAAGTGATTGTATCAACTTCGTAGCCACATGGACAGAAAAGTATTTATTTTGCAAATAGTCGAATAATGATTTACCCTCAACGTATTCCATAAGTAAATATGAATATTCTTTATTCACGGCAATGCCAAATATTCTACACATAATATATTCAGGTTCAAACGTATTTTTACTTATGCGCATTAGTTCTCTGCATCTTTTTTTAATGCTCTGATCTGTGATCATGTGCTTGATTTGTTTTGCAGCAATATTTAGAGAGTACCAAGTCGCCTTGAACGTCACGCCAAAGTGACCCTCTCTAATTTTCTGAAAATGTATGCAAACCAATGTTCATTGCAATAAGTTGCAATAAATCTAGACAAAAAGAATACAAATTATAATACCACCTTGTCTATTTGAACTTTTTTGAAATTCATAACTGCTTCCAAGTCAGCACTTAAAACTGTTTCCAATGTTGTAGAGTCATAATTTCTGCAATTGATTAAGAGACAAAGAATTCAAGAAAAATAATTATTTCTGAACTTATACCTTAACGTTAAGCTTACATACTTAAGAAAATGATCAGTTTTTGAAAGAAGCTCTCCAATTGATGGCCTTTCAACTGGATCCGGTTCCCAACATAGCTCTAACAGTTTTTTGATGGACTCAGAATTGGGAACATGTATTTCCCCAAGCGCAATGTTGTAAGTGATTTTAAGGTGAAAGGCGTGTAATAAAAAAAATAGTTGTTTGCGCGACATCAATTCACATAGAATAATACCCCATTTATACACGTTGCTCCTGTCGTTTAAAACTCGTCCACTTAGCTCCTGAAAGCAGCCATTTTAAAGTTTCTGACATATGTGTTCCTATTAAGGTCTCTAAATTTACCTCGGGTGATAAGTATATTTCTTCTCCTTGTAAATACCGAAAACTAAATACAATTTTTAAAGTCCGAAAACTGTGGAAAAGCATTAAACTAGTGGAATTGATGTCCTTAAAATATCGATTGAGTCCTTTTTCAGCAATATATTGTAGACCCTATAATTAAGAACATTATTAGTTGGTTCATGTCGTTCATCATTTCGAAATATATATAGCTTACCTCAGCAGTCTGATGCATCCAGGAAAGTAGATCTCTAACTGTATATGGCAGCTCCTTTACATGTAAGTAATCATACAGACTTCCACAGTCCGAGTACTCAGTCAGAATATAGTCTGTACAATGTTTAGCGTAAAATCGAACAATATTTGTGTGATCGATGTGTAAAAGTGAATCTATATTGCCTTCTTCGAAAGTCCAATTAATTGGGTATTTTACTACGTCATTATCCTTCCATTTCATTCTTTGGATACCATAAAATCCACCATACCATGCCTGCAAATAAGTTATGATTATTATAAGTTGGTGTAGTTAGTTCATTTTAAGCCTTTCTTCCTATAGCAAGAGGGCTTAGTTTTTTTTTTTTTTTTTTTTTTTTTTTATATCAGGGGGGTCTTTATTTGCAATCTGTCCTAATTGGACAATCAACAAATTGAATTAAAATACATTGACATTTTAAATTTCATTTAAAGTTTGACAGTTTTGATAGGTGGAAGGGAGGGGGGTTTGTGGGGGAGGGAAAGTGAAGATCTGCTTCAGCGGTGAGGGAGGTCCAGTGGATGGAACCTTTTCAGTCGTCGGGTGGTGGTACTGTTGTCCAGTAGGTTGATGGCAAGGGGATTTATGTGCCGGTCCAGGCGTTGGGTGTGATTTCTGCTTAGCCTTTGAACCTCGTCTATCACCCATGGGACTCCGAGCTCGGTGTGTATTTCTGCATCAGACGTGAGCAGGTTGGCGTTGGATAGGACCCTCAGTGCTTTGCTCTGGAATTTCTGGATCTCCCTGAGATTGGTGAAGCTAGCGGTGCCCCAGATGGGGATTCCATAAGTCCACATTGGCTTCATGATGGCCCTGTAGATTAGGAGTTTGACCCTTAGCCTGAGTGTTGATTTCCTTCCCATGAGCCATAAGTACCTCTTCAGCTTAGCGCTCATCTGCGCCCTTTTGTTGCTCAGGTGAGGCTTCCAAGTAAGCCTCCTGTCCATAATGATTCCCAAGTACTTGGCAGTGCTGCTGTCAGGAATTGGTGAGCCGTCTAGGGTGACTGAGGGGCAGTCTCCTCTTCTCAGGGCAAACGTGCAGTGGGAAGATTTGTCGGGGTTTACCATAATATTCCATCTCCTTAGCCAGCCGTTTGTGAGGTCGAGCTGGGATTGCAGCGTAGCAGAGGCGGTTTGTGGACATTTGTCGCTAACCAGGAAGGCCGTGTCGTCAGCGTATGTGGCAGCCAGTAGTCTTGGGTCAGGCAACAGGGGCAAGTCGGCGGTGTACAGTGTATATAATACTGGGCCCAGAACACTTCCCTGCGGGACTCCGGCTCGGACTTCCAAGATATCTGACCTCTCGTCTCCACACTTGACGAAGAATCTTCTATGCTCCAAGTACGATTTCAGCAGTAGGTAGTATGGGGCGGGCAGAGCAGTTTTGATCTTGTATAAGAGTCCGGCGTGCCATACCCTGTCGAAGGCTTGCCTGACGTCCAAAAATACTGCGGAGCAGTACATCTTCTCCTCAAATGCTTCCAGCACTTTGTCAACAATCCTATGGCATTGTTCTGGGGTGCCATGAGATTCTCTGAAGCCAAACTGGTGATCAGGGATCAAACCAGCCTCGTCCAGTATTGGGCGGACTCTACGCAAAAGTAGTCTTTCGACTACTTTGGAGAGTACCGCCAATAGACTAATCGGCCTGTATGAGGCGAGATTGGCTCCAGGTTTCCCAGGTTTCGGGATCAGAATGACTTCGGCGCATTTCCACTGGGTGGGGAAATGTCCTAGCTGGAAGCATTTATTAGCAATTTTTAGGAGTAGCTGGACTCCGTTAGACGGGAGTGCTTTAATAGATGGCACATCAATACCGTCGTAGCCTGGGGATTTTGACGCCTTGAGTCTGCTAATTTCACCAATTAGCTCGTCTGGCTCGACTGCGGGGATGGGGAGAGACATCTGGCATGGCACGTCCAGAAAACCAGCTGTTTCGTTTGCCTCTTGCTGTGTGCATCTGTCGAAGGGGGAGAAGGCTTCGTGCAGATGTTCTGCGAAGGCTTCAGCTCTCTCGCTGTCGGTGCGGCACCAGGCACCATTAGCGTTCCGGACAGGTTCCTTGCGTTGAGAGGGCCTTTTCAAGGATTTCGTAATGCGCCACAGATTATGTTGGGGGTCGTCCGGTTCCACCTCCGCGAGGTGCTGCTCCAGGGATTGTCTGCGAAGGTTGTACAAGAGCTCCTTGAGTTCTTTGGCAGCTCTATTGAACTCTGTCTTGTCCCTGGGGTTGCGAGAATTATGCCACACTCGGCGTAGTCGCCTTTTCTCAGCAACCAAAGCAGCAACCTCGGGCGACCAAAGGTGGATGTCCCTATGCTGGATCCTATTGGGGGGTCGGCCTGGTGGAGTGGCGTGCGAGACGGCATTGTGGATTTGAATGTTGAGGTGCTCCACAACGTTATCCAGGTCGTCACCAGTCTCGATCTCAACCGTCGGGTCCAGATTGTTCTGCAGCCATTGCTGGTACCGCTCGATGCTGGTGTTTTTCCTGAATAGCCTGCCCCTAGCAGAGTTGGTACTGGCTGGGATGTTGACCAGAAGCCTAACTGCGCAGTGGTCAGAGCACAGGTCGATCACGTTGAAGGTTGATATCCTATGCCGCTCGATCCCTTTGGAGAGGGCAATGTCCAGAACATCGGGTACCTTGTTGGGATCAGTAGGCCAAAAGGTAGGTTCGCCAGTGGAGTGACAGTCGATGCTTTTCCTGGTGATGGTCCGGTACAAAGCTGAGCCCTTGGGGTAGTTGAGGCGAGATCCCCACCAGGTGTGCTTCGCATTGAAGTCGCCTCCAGCGATGAACCTTGGGCCAAGGCTGTCCAGCAGGTCTTCGAACTGGTCGTCACTGATTATGTGGCGTGGGGGGCAGTAGACGGCAGCGATGGTGGTGTCACCGGTGGGACTGAGGACTCTCACCTTGGCACACTGGACCCAATCCTCCTGGTGAGCTGGCAGCTCAATATACTTGAGGCCGCTCTTGATAATGACTGCCGCTCCGCCACGAGCGGTGCCATTGGGGTGGTTGACATGGATGATGTCGTAGCCGGCGATGGTAAAAAAGGATTTGGGGGAAAAGTGGGTTTCGGAGACTAGGAGGATGTCGACATGGTGGGTCTTGAGGTAGTGCTCGACCTCGGGCCTGCTCCTGCACAGACCGTTCGCATTCCATAGCACTATATGGAGACTTATTTGCATTGCTTCGCGATAAGTGACGTGAGCAACTGCATCATGACTGCATACTGGTCTAGCATCTTCTCCATCATGGCTTCTAGGTGGTCCAGTCTAGAGTTTGCTTGGCTTGGTGCGGTGGGAGCGGCGTCGAACTGCTGCTGCGGTTGCTGGGCACCACGGAGTGCACTGGCGTAGCTGAGTCCGGGCGTGACTGCTGGCGGTGCTCTGCTGGCGGGCTGGCGGGCTGGTGCCACTGGTGCCACTGGCCTTGGCTTGGGCGTGTGCTGCTCCTTGGCCTTTTGATATACCTTGCAGCCCTTGTAGGAGGCGGGATGGATCCCCTTGCACAGGGCACAGCAGGCAGGGAGCTCCTTGGACTTGGTGCACTCGTTGGAGTGGTGGTCATCTCCGCACTTCACGCACTTGGGTGGGAGCCGGCAGTATTTCTGGGAGTGGCCAAATCCCTGGCAGCGGTAGCACTGTAGAACATCCTTGCTCTTGTGCGGGGGCTCGATTGTAACAACGCACTGACATAGACGCTTGATAGCGAAGACGTCTTTGTTGCTGCTTGCGGGCTCGAGATTAACGAAGAAGAGCGACATGGGCTTCTTGGTGGTGCGGCTGGTGGCGTTTTTGATCTCGCGACCACGAACAGTGTGCCCATGTACGGCGAGTGCGTCCTTAATTTCACTAATTTCCGTGGAGTAGTGGAGCCCCTTGACTACAATCCTGTAGGCTCGCTCATCCTTCGCCTGGAATGTTTGGTAACGTAACTCATTCGCGTTTAGGTAGTCCTTTAACTTGGTGAAGCTGGCCTTGTCCTCCACTTGGACTCGGACTCTTCCATCCCTGCCGGACTTGTACTCGAACCTTAGGTTCTCAATGGCGAGAGCAACGTCCGTGATGAATCCCTTGATATCAGTGACATCAGGGACGAAAATTGGTGGGGGCTTCAGGGTCTTCTCAGGAACAGTGGGAACGGGGTCGGGGTCAGCAGGGTTCTCATCCTCTTCTTCATCGTCGTCCATTGCGTCGATAAGCGCAGCGAACCTGTTGGCGCTCATGGAGGCCAACTGGGTGGGCGTCAGCTGGCGGGGATTCCTGGCCGGTGCCTTGCGTCGGATCTCGCCAGGCTCCAGGCTGGACGAGCTGGCCTCTCCATCGCTGCCAGAGCCGTCATGCTCAGGGGATGACTTTGGCACCTTTGCTGCCGATGGCTTGACCTTTGCCTTGGGAGCTCCTCCAAGTAGGAGCTTCGCTGGCGTCAGCTGCCATTTGGGCTTGGCGGTGGCTGCGGGGGACGCAGTGGCTCCAGGGGTTCCAGGGGATCCAGGGGATGGCGGGGATGGTGAGGCTGGTGAGGCCATGATGCCTGATGAGGCTGCCGTGGGCAGCGACTGCGGCGGCAAGTGCAGTTAGTAGTTTGTTTACAGTTGGCACAACAACGGTAAAAGAACACCTGCAGGCACACGTACACGAAGCTCAGTGCGTGTGTGTGGGTGTGTGAGTTGGGCAAAGTCCAACGCGCGATTGGCTCGACCAATCAGAGCGCAGCTGCTGATGAGCGATAACGGCACTTTACCGTAAGTCAAAGTTCCGCGGTTTTGAGAGGGCTTAGTGATTGAAATTTATGGTACATTTTATGTACATGTCAACTTGGCATTAATGTTTCTTGGTATTTGTTCAAATCTATAAGTCTTGTAAGCTTTATTAGTCATTGACCGCAATTACCTGTATTACTGTTTCGTCATCGTCACTAGTATCTTTAGTATCTGTGTCGATTACACTCATGTTGATGGTAAAATTTATTAAAGTTATTCTGCAACCAATTTGTCGCACAAAATTAAGGCTTAGTTAAACTGATCGCGACTATTTATTTTGTATTTCGAAAATGATTTGTTACTCAGAATCCTAAATGGTTAAATAGTCAAAATTTTCGACAAGTGAATCACAATTATTATAACACAGTTAACATATATAAATTCAACGACCGTACTATTCGACTATTCGCGGAGTACTGAACAATTAATGCTTTTTGCACCCTATAATGCTTTGACACTTAATAAATTAAAAACGATCGACCAGAACATACCTCAAACATACATACATACATCAAACTAATACACTCATTGGTGAGATAAGATAAACATATCTGATATGACTTATTCATACAAACAGAAACGCCGTAAAATCACTTTAGGAAAGTATATAGAGGGAATATAATAAGAACAGCGAAATAAATATTGCAATATGGTAATTTAAGAAGCTCGTAATTCTGTTATAGATGAACACTATTAAAAATCAATTTTTAACCGACTTTAAAAGAAGGAGGTGTCAGCTAAGGTAGGTTGAAGGATGGTTCATTTTGAATGTATTAATAGATAGCCATTCTGTTGTAATAGAAAATCCGTTGAGTAAATGACTGAAATTGGAACTTTATATGCGTTTTTCTCGAAACTACGTTTCTACTGAACCGTGAGGAATGGGTCTTAAACAATGCAGAATCAATAAATTTCTGCGATATCGGGGGTCAGATGATGATATTCTCGTGTTTGAGAAGTTTAAGAAACTTGATCTCTTTTTGATTCTCTTTTGGTATGGTTATTTGTTTGACCGCAAATGTTTTATCATTCCATTTAGCTTTAAAAACAGTGCCAAAGCTACCACTATCAATGCGCTGTAAGGTATAAACTTAAATATAATATTAATAAATAAGGCATAATGAGATGCTTTATACCTTTCCCATTTCAATATCCTTAAAGTTAACAGGCGCTCTGTAAGAAAAACAATGATAAAAGTTGATTTATTTTTCAACAATGTTTTTTAAAGTTTTGTATAAAAAAAATTCAGAGACTGTAATTATTATAATTTTTATATTAAAAATTGAAAAATAAGAATTATTTAGCAATTTTTTTAATTTACTTAACCAATAACTCTTATTTTTTGACTTAATAAAAGAAATTATCAAATAATTGTTAAATTTTAATTTTTATTAAAAATTGTTGAATAACTCTTATTTTCCAATTTTTATTATAAAAATAAAAAATAAAAATTATTTATCAACTTTTATTTTATCAATCAAAAATAAGAGTTATTTTTCAATTTTTATTCTTAAAATTGAAAATAAAAATTGATTCTACAATTCAACTTTCACCAAGCTCCTTAATATTGATCCTTGAAGGACATGTGATATATCGATGGAAAGGTATTTGAGTGCAGATCGTAAATATATGTCAAAATTTGTTGTTGCTGTGTTGCTTAGCTCAAAAGATATTTCTACCAATTTTTATTTTCAATTTTTAAAATAAAAATTGAAAAATAACTCTTATTTTTGATTGATAAAATAAAAGTTGATAAATAATTTTTATTTTTTATTTTTATAATAAAAATTGGAAAATAAGAGTTATTCAACAATTTTTAATAAAAAATTAAAATTTAACAATTATTTGATAATTTCTTTTATTAAGTAAAAAAATAAGAGTCGGGTATTGATTTTTTTATAAAAATTGAAAATAAAAGTTTATTCGATTTTTGGATTCCCAGCTAAATAAAAAGTTATTTGGCCGTTTTTGCGTTCAACTTATACCTATATTTGGGTTCGATTTTTTTCAACCCCATAACTCTTATTTGCGGTCCCTGAAAAAATTCTGCTTTATTAAAAACCTTACACAAGTTCATTCCTCTCTGAGTATGTTTGCCACTAGAATAGAAAATATATTCAGAGAAATATGTAAGTATATGTACAGTGCAAATACTACCCAATTTTTAGTTATTAATAGATTAACCATTGAAGAGCTTGAGGTGCTGTAAATAAATGCGGTACAATAACACCAGGTAGAAATGATTTCGGGTAAAATATTAAGCTTACGTGAGTATTTTTGTGAGCTCGGAGACGACCCACTTCATTTTAAGGTTGTTTTTAAATCCACATCGTATAGCTGCATATGCAAAATGATCTATTCCATTATGCCATTCAAATTTGTATCTATCAATGCTGCGCGTCATCACCTCCATGATAATATTGCCAATGTGACTAGTTTTTCTGTTATATCTCTAAAACCATTTGAATTTGAAATTGTTTTGTTAAGATATGTACTTTATTTTTTTATGGTTTAACAGTTACTTGATCAGTGGAGTCGCGTGGTAGATTCAAGCAAATTTTCAAGTTTCGGTAGTTTTCAGCTCGTAACAAATGTAGATCATAGCACGATAGATTTCTGTAAATCAAAGAATTGATACTTTGCAAGTAAGCTAAGCCCTGTAAGGAAAAAAGTTTTGAAACAGTATTTTTGTTTAAATAAAAGTGTTTGATCAAACCTTTGCACACTGTATCAACCAATTCATACCGCGTGCAAATGTATACTCTAGGTTTTCTTCTCCGTATAGATAGCTGTGAAGGCATATGCACTCTGGATAATCCATAAGTATGAAGGCATGATTATCATCAAATGTTATTCCATAAAATTTCATAATATTTGCATGTTGCAGCCGGGTGAGTTCTCTGTTGACATATTCATCTTCTTTTTGAAAAATGTCTCTTTCGTATTTCAGTACATTTATATTCTTGTCATGCCATTTGGCTTGGTAGAGTTCTCCGAATTGGCCTCTTCCTATGAACTAGTGATGGGCTTTAATAAATATATTTCAAGTAAAACAAATATTTATTTAAATGTTACCACTCCAAAACTGATATCCGAAAAGTTTATTTGTGAAACCACTTCAAACTTAAGATCATCAACAAGACCATCATCATATTTATGAACCCTTTAAATATAAATAAAACGTTTTTACATTTGAACCACTTAAAAAGTGCAGTTTAATGAATAATAAAACAGCAAACTTAAATCTGAAATATTTTTGAGTCCTAACAGATTTATACATTTTTTCTGATGTTCATTATTTTATCCATCCTCACTTTCATAAAAATTCAAGGCTTTTTTGTTATCGATCACATGTGTATATCAGAATCCAGAAGTGCTATCGGTAATTTGAAACATACTTGTTCTGCTCATAGTAAAGGAGAGCTAAAGTTTTGAAGTTTTGAGATCGGCGCGCTTATACAGACGGACAAACAGATAGCTACATCGACTCGGCAGTTGATGCTGATCAAGAATATACAATATATATACTTTATATGGTCGGAGATGCTTCCTATTTCTCAAACCAAATGGCTTGATCGACACGGCTCTTGATGCTGATCAAGAATATATATACTTAATGCAGTCGGAGATGCTTCGTTCTGTCTGCTACATCCATTTGCACAAAACCATTATTCCCTTATTTACCCGTTTTATGGGTTAAGAGTATAATAACAATTCAAAAGTATATCTGTTATTGCATCGACAACTTACTCAGGGTTAACCTGCAAAAGTTTAATTATTTCCATAATAGTAAGTCGCTTTGTTGGATCTCCATTCCAGCACCTCTTAATTGTGTCCTGAATATCAGTTAAGGATGATTTTTTAAAGTCGCTTAGAGAGGGACGAACACCTAAAAAAACACCAAATAGAGATTTTTTATGTAATGGCTTCAATTTGTAACTTTACCTTTACGGAGCTCTTCTATTTTTGTGTAAGAAAACGGTTGCTCCCATTCAGAAAATGGCTTTTTGCGTAACATGGCTTCCCAAAGAATTATTCCAAAGCTATACACGTCGCTTTCTTTAGAATACGGTTCTCCATCAAGAATCTCAAAAATTAAAAATTAAAAATTTTGGTTTTTTACATTTAATATTTGTTGGAATCACAAACCTCTGGTGCTACATAGGCATTATCTTGGTAATCTAAGCGAGATTTTTGATCGGCCGGAAAGCAAAAGTCACTGACTTTCAAGTTTTTGTAGTTTTCGAAGAGCAACATATTTTGAGAACTTAAATTGCAATGTATAACGTTATTTTCATTCAGTAGGAAGGCAATACCCTTTAAGTAAAAATATGTTTAATACCCATACAACAGTAAGGGGCGCAAAAAAGTATAAAAACCTGAGCAGCTTGTTGCATCCAGTGTAGGACATTTATGTCTGTACAATCTCGTTTTTCCTCTCCATGCAAATAGTTGTGCAGTGAGCCGCAATCAGCATAATCCATAACTAAATGCACAATGCTGTCAATGCTATCATAACTAATGCCATAAAGTCTGACAACATTCTCATGATCCAAGTGTAAAAGATGTACAATGTTTTCCTCAACATCTCGTGTGATGTTGGTTTTAGATAGGCATTTAAATTGTTTCACCGATACGTCAAGATCACGCCAAACAGCTTTATAAACAATGCCAAATTTACTGTCACCAACAAGCTGCGGAAATTGTATACTTGTTTATAGTAAATACTTTGAACCAAAAGATTTTGTAAGTTTTAAATCAAATGGCCTTAAACAATGTACCTTCATTTGCTCTATATCCGCAAAACCGATATTGATCGTAAATGGTATAGAATTCAAATCAAAAAAATTATAATGTTCAGCTTCTTTGGTAATTTTATAAATTGATTCCGCTAACTCATTTAACTTATGTCGCTTTGACGGTACCGGATGCCAACATTTTGCAATAAATTTTTTTATTAAACTTGACTTTACAAGTGTGATATCTTTTAATTGTGGACGTTCACCTAAAATAATTCCAATGATGAAAACATTTTGATAAAATGTAAATAATCATACCAGCTTTTACTGCATTTCTAATTAAGTTTTCCCTTTTATATTCATAGAAAGCCTTCTTGCGTGACAGCACCTCCCAAAAAATGATGCCAAAGGTATATACAATGCTTTGTTCCGTAAACACACCTTCTTTGAACACCTAGACTCGAATAAATACATATACAAGGTATATTTGC
Organism: Scaptomyza pallida; assembly: GCA_018152965.1. Classification (NCBI taxonomy): domain Eukaryota; kingdom Metazoa; phylum Arthropoda; class Insecta; order Diptera; family Drosophilidae; genus Scaptomyza; species Scaptomyza pallida. The sequence continues at coordinate 999,608 of JAECXP010000008.1, forward strand.
TTTTTTAACTTATGTACAAACCTCTGGTGCTGTATAAGCCGGATTTAAATTGTCTTTTAACACACTAATATCAAATGTAAGACAGAAATTACATATTGTCACCCTAAAGAAATAAAAACATATTGTAAGTGAGATAAAATGTCATTAAATTTGGGTGACAATCACCAATTTGTCAAACTGATACCATTTAGGGAATAGGGGTAAACAAAATAAGTTTAATTTATGTCACTTAATATGTATTTATAATTATACATACTTTGCGTTGTGTTCACGAACAATTATATTTGTAGACTTCATATTGCATAGGTAAATAGGGCATATATTTTCTACACATACAAGATAGTGTATGCCCTAAAAATTAAAATCGTTAAAACAATATGATTTACAAATCACTTAATACTACAGTCGTTTACCTCAGCAAGTGATTGTATCAACTTCGTAGCCATAAGGACAGAAAAGTATTTATTTTGCAAATAGTCGAATAATGATTTACCCTCAACGTATTCCATAAGTAAATATGAATATTCTTCATTTGAGGCAATGCCAAATATTCTACACATAATATATTCAGGTTCAAACTGATTTTTACTTATGCGCATTAGTTCTCTGCATCTTTTTTTAATGATCTGATCTGTGATCATGTGCTTGATTTGTTTTGCAGCAATATTTAGAGAGTACCAAGTCGCCTTGAACGTCACGCCAAAGTGACCCTCTCTAATTTTCTGAAAATGTATGCAAACCAATGTTCATTGCAATAAGTTGCAATAAATCTAGACAAAAAGAATACAAATTATAATACCACCTTGTCTATTTGAACTTTTTTGAAATTCATAACTGCTTCCAAGTCAGCACTTAAAACTGTTTCCAATGTTGTAGAGTCATAATTTCTGCAATTGATTAAGAGACAAAGAATTCAAGAAAAATAATTATTTCTGAACTTATACCTTAACGTTAAGCTTACATACTTAAGAAAATGATCAGTTTTTGAAAGAAGCTCTCCAATTGATGGCCTTTTAACTGGATCCGGTTCCCAACATAGCTCTAACAGTTTTTTGATGGACTCAGAATTGGGAACATGTATTTCCCCAAGCGCAATTTTGTAAGTGATTTTAAGGTGCAAGTCGTCTAATGAAAAAAATAGTTGTTTGCGCGACATCAATTCACATAGAATAATACCCCATTTATACACGTTTCTCCTGTCGTTAGATACTTCTCCATTTAGCTCCTGAAAGCAGCCATTTTAAAGATTCTGACATATGTGTTCCTATTTAGGTCTCTAAATTTACCCCGGGTGATAAGTACATTTCTTCTTCTTGTAAATACCGATCACTAAATACAATTTTTAAAGTCCGAAAACTGTGGAAAAGCATTAAACTAGTGGAATTGATGTCCTTAAAATATCGATTGAGTCCTTTTTCAGCAATATATTGTAGACCCTATTATTAAGAACATTATTAGTTGGTTCATATCGTTCATCATTTCAAAATATATATAGCTTACCTCAGCAGTCTGATGCATCCAGGAAAGTAGATCTCTAACTGTATATGGCAGCTCCTTTACATGTAAGTAATCATACAGACTTCCACAGTCCGAGTACTCAGTCAAAATATAGTCAGTCAGAATATAGTCTGTACGATGTTTAGCGTAAATTCGAACAATATTTGTGTGATCGATGTGTAAAAGTGAATCTGTATAGCCTTCTTCGAAAATCCAATAATTTGGGTATTTTACTACGTCAATATCCTTCCACTTCATTCTTTGGATGCCATAAAATCCACCATAACATGCCTGCAAATAAGTTATGATTATTGTAAGTTGGTGTAGTTAGTTAATTTTTTAAGTGAGACCCGCCCTAGCTGAGATAGTCTCAGCCGACCTATGGCCGGGCACTCTTCTAATAGATGCTCTGGAGTTTCGTCCCCCTCCAGACAGAGCCTACAAGTGCTCTCGTTACCTATGCGTAACCTTTGTAAATGCCTACTGCAGATTGCGGGTCTCACTTAATTCTGAGGAGATGAGGGCTCTTCGTCCAAGCGACATCATCGCGTTTCTGCGATCAATCGCACTATACGAGGAGCTGTAGCTCATACACTAGGAAGAGGGCACAATAGATCCAGGCGGTCGCAGTGCACAGACCTCCATTTCATAATAATAATAATAGTTAATTTTTAGCCTTTCTTCCTATAGCAAGAGGGCTTAGTGATTGAAATTTATGGTACATTTTATGTACATGTCAACTTGGCATTAATGTTTCTTGGTATTTGTTCAAATCTATAAGTCTTGTAAGCTTTATTAGTCATTGACCGCAATTACCTGTATTACTGTTTCGTCATCGTCACTAGTATCTTTAGTATCTTTGTCGATTACACTCATGTTAATGGTAAAATTTATTAAAGTTATTCTGCAACCAATTTGTCGCACAAAATTAGGGCTTAGATAAATTGATCGCGACTATTTATTTTGTATTTCGAAAATGATTTGTTACTCAGAATCCTAAATGGTTAGATAGTCAAAATTTTCGACAAGTGAATCACAATTATTATAACACAGTTAACATATATAAATTCAACGACCGTACTATTCGACTATTCGCGGAGTACTGAACAATTAATGCTTTTTGCACCCTATAATCCTTTGACACTTTATAAATTAAAAACGATCGACTCATTGGTGAGATAAGATAAACATATCTGATATGACTTATTCATACAAACAGAAACGCCGTAAAATCACTTTAGGAAAGTATATAGAGGGGATATAAAAAGAACAGCGAAATAAATATTGCTGTGTGGTAATTTAAGAAGCTCGTAATTCTGTTATAAATGTTATACTATTAAAAAGAAAAAACTTTGCTATTGTAGTGGCAGCATTTGTTCATTGTCGTGTATTTTGTTATATTGGGTATCTCTAAAATTGGATCATATTTGGATACCTGATGACTCAAATACATCGTAATGAGCTTTATAATAAGCCGTTATAGATTACAACTAAAGAGAGTACTAATAGAGGAGAGAAATCGCTAGAGCTTAGGTAAAAACAGTTATGAGTCGAAAGCTTAGCTTTGTCGATTCAGCTTAATTAGTTCGACACATAAAATATATACGAGGGCAAATTAGGAGAAATATGTACTCTACAACTATATTACATAAATTCGTTTAAGCCCAATCGCCAAAATAGTGTATGGTGAGAACACACATCGATGTTAAGCTTTTTTTAATATATACTCAAACATGGAGTCAGCTTTGAGTTTTTTTTTTTTTTTTTTTTTTTTTTTAGTATATTGGGTTTGTGCAATGTCCGTCATGGTGTCCGTCCGTCTGTCCGTCCGTCCGTCCGTCTGTCCGTATGAACGCAACTTTTTTCGACACCGTTAAAGCTAGAACTTTGCAACTTTGCAAATATCATGGTACATGTCTTCGTCAGACAAAGTGTTAAATTTAGGGCTCTACGACCTCAGGGGGCCTGGGAAATCGATAACAAGTCGATACACCTCGATGTGCCAATCGATAAAGCACAAATATCCCACATTTTAGCAGCTAGAGTCACCAAATTTGAGGGCAACATAGCCAATGACATTCCCCAAATAACTGCATCAAAAGATTGGGTGCCACACCCACCTATTTCGCTCCCAGCCCCCCTCCAATTAAAAACAAAAATGGCTGTATCTTCTACAGTTTTAAAGCTATAGCCACCAAAGTTGACATGAACGTAGATGCTGACATCTGACAAAGCTATGCATCAAAACATTGGATGCCACGCCCCCAAACAACGGGACATGCCCTTAAAATAATTTTGGATGCCATGCCCACTTATACCGCCCACCGCTATATCTCTCTCTTAGTTTTTGAGCTAGGCTCTTCAAATTCGGTATGAACCTTGTTAGTGACATCCGTAACAGATCTGCATCAATGTTTTCGATGTCACGCCCACTTATACCGCCCACCTCTATATCTTTCTTAGTTTTTGGGCTAGAGTCACCAAATTTGGTTGTGACATCCGTAACAGGTTTGCCACGCCCACTTATACCGCTCACCTCTATATCTTTGTTGGTTTTTGCGCTAGTGTCTCCAAACTTGGAAGGGGGATAGAAAGTGCCATCCGCCACAGATAAATGTCATGCCGACCCTTTCTGCCTGATTTTTATACCCAAAACCCTCATATATTACTATTTGCACTCAGAATCCTTAACATTAGCCAAACCGATATGCGGTCATTCCAAGTTGAACTATTCCTTATGTAATTACTTTTAAACAGCTCTATAAGTTTAATCGTTAACCATAGCTTCTTTAAAAATCATTAAAATTCAAGCCCAACCACTCGCTTTTAGGCAGAGGACACAAAACAAAATCAGCGCATACGAAATCCGAAATAGCTAATGCGCCGAAAGCGCACCCAAAAACATAATTTAAGAGATAGACATACGGGGCTGGCCTTGATAATCACAGAACACATTTGCATACAAGCATGCCTCATGTTGCCGGGGGGCTAGTCTGCATGCAAATGAAGCAAAAGCGGGACGCATTCTATGCATTCAAAACTGTTGCCGGAGAGTTGCGAATTATATGAAAACAATGTGACATGCTGTCTGCCAGACACGGTCTGAAAATATATTGTAATAAAAAGACACGCCCATCATATTAGACCAGCAATGTATGCAGTTTTTTAATGCGCATTAGATGGACAATATTAAGCACAGATGACCACACTGAAGGCAGGCAACAATGCCACAAAAAGACCCCTGCCCATGAGTTTAAGCGTGATCCAAGTTTCAGATCGAAAGGATGCGTTTCCTTCGATAGGAACCGAAACTAGAAAAAAATAAAATGAATCAAAAAACCTCCTTAGTCACAAGAGTTCTAAGCAAGAATTATGTTTTTTTCAAAATTTTAAGTCGAATTTTATAAATATATATTATATATTTGCTTTGTTTTTGGTAATTGATTTTTCTACATAAGCAATTTTTTTTTTGAGTGTCAAAATTGAAGCAAAGAATATCCGAAATCTGTATTAAACAGGCAGCTGATCGCACTTCAGTATTCGAACTTTCTTTGACAAGCTGAGTCATCCAGTTGATGGCATCTGACATGGTGTAAATTGTAAGTTATTTTCCATGAAGATGGTTGTAGAGAGATCCACAATCTGCATATTCCATGAGTAAAAAGGTATCCTTTGAATTGCATATTGCAATCCATAAAGTTTCATATATTCGTTTTCAAGCAGTTCAAGGACCTTGATTTTGTTCTAAAGCTTCTTTAGCTTACTAAAGATAATAATTAATTTTTAAGCGAACATGTTCCACATACTAAGTATTTATATTCTTGCTAATCATTGCAAAAATGTTCGACTTGTACGCCTAGCTTCATAAGAACTAGTCCCACAGTTTTTTAGCTATCGAGCTGATACTTTTGCAGGTTGATCATATGTCAAGATTGAACAATAAACGATAAACAAATAAGATATTAAATGGATACAATTTTCCTATATATCTTAAGTTTCTTATCGCTAAAGGTCTTAATCAGTTATAAAAATCAATTTAGTGAACTTGGTAAATTTGTTATTTAGATCAAGTTTATATTTAAAGATAAATATTAATTGCTTATTACTTTGTGAATATCATATTTGGTTCACATTATAAATCTATATATTTTTCTTCTTAGCAAGAGTTTCTTATAAATACATTTAAGTACACTTCATAGACTTTAGCAAAATATAAAGTATAATACTATAAAATAGTAAGTTATTCAGTGTTGTTAAAATTTTAAAGTTTGTTTTTCACGAATCCTGTGCTGTGTAAATAAGATTATTGTGGTCAACGGTCAACTATTTCTAAGAGTCGGCAAAAAGTTTCCATTTCCCTGCACGTTCACAATAGACAACCTGAACTTGAACTTGCAACTGTTATTACATACAGATATTGCAAGTGTCCGCCATCCTGAAAAGAAGAAGAACACAACAAAAAGAGAACAAAAATATAAAATTGGGCGTTCACTTTTGCATAACTGAAAGCTTGTTCCGTTCATGCTGCTCTTCACCATGTCACCACACCCCACTCCGTTTTTGGCTGTCCTTAGTCTGCGCCGTGCATTTCAAATTCTAAGCAAATTTGTCGTCTGGGAGCGTCGGGCGCAACATTTTATGAGCGTGCGCGCGATGCAGCGCCTCTGATATGGCTAGAAAACCGTCTGCTGCTGCTGCAACAGTGCTCCAGTTTCCTTCTGGTGTGTGGTATGGCTATGTCTGCTCGTGGCATACACATACACTCAGACACACACATAGAGAGGTCCGGGTATGATTTATGGTTGGCGTTGCTCGGATAATGGCCACGTAGCATTATAATAATGCCGCACCAGGCGTATGCTTATCGCTGTCGAGGACGCCAACGTCAACGTCTAGACGTCCTGCGGTGCACTCAGTTTCAGCTCGTCGTGCCGGACAAGATTTTTGCATCTTTTCTGTTGCGCTTTAACCAAGCATTTCGCAGTCGCCATGTGCGCTCTCTTTCTGCCAGCAAGTTTATTAAACAGAAAAAAGCCAAAATTAAGTGCATAATTTTAGTTGAGTTTCTTGTTGATTTCGTGTGCATTGTTAGTGTGTGTGTGTGTGTGATTGTCTGGCGCATATCCTGTGGCCAACATAATTTACAGGCTCTGCATCAAAAGACGTTGTTGAATTTTACGCCGCAACGAATGTCTTTGGTCTCGATTCGTGAGCCAAATACATAATAGAAAGCTGTGCGTGTGTTAGTGTGTGTGTGTGTGGTACCTTTTCACATATCCTTTTCAACTCAATGCCAACTGCAACATACATACACACAAACACTAGACTGCATAGTTTGTATGCAAACAGTTTATAATACATGTCATTAAAATATCGTGCTGGTCGTGAATGTTCTTGCTGTTACGGTTGCCTTTTGTTATATCTTTCGTTTCTTGTTGTTATTTGGACCTTCAGAAAGAAGAGGGTAAAAACAACTGCTCCCAAGTATCTGGCCGAACAATAAATAAAAGTAAATATGTGCTTAAACTATTTTAAAGCTCAAATTTAAGTATTTGGTATTGCGTTTCTTAATTTATTTAAAGCAATATTTTTGATTTTATTATCATTTGCTTTTAATTGAAGCTTTCGTAGTTAGATTTTTAAGACAATAAAATATTTTTGAGGTTAATTGTTGTTGAAGATTATTTAAAATTAATATTGGGGAAAAAAAAAAAAAAAAAAAAAAAAATATAATATTTATTAAAAAAAAAAAAAAAATAAGGGGGGGGGAAAAAAAAAAAAAAAAAAAAAAAAAAAAAAAAAAAAAAAAAAAAAAAAAAAAAAAAAAAAAAAAAAAAAAAAAAAAAAAAAAAAAAAAAAAAAAAAAAAAAAAATAAAAAAAAAAAAAAAAAAAAAAAAAAAAAAAAAAAAAAAAAAAAAAAAAAAAAAAAAAAAAAAAAAAAAAAAAAAAAAAAAAAAAAAAAAAAAAAAAAAAAAAAAAAAAAAAAAAAAAAATATAAAAAAAAAAAAAAAAAAAATAAAATAAAAAAAAAAAATAAAAAAAAAAAAAAAAAAAAAAAAAAAAAAAAAAAAAATAAAAAAAAAAAAAAAAAAAAAAAAAAAAAAAAAAAAAAAAAAAAAAAAAAAAAAAAAAAAAAAAAAAAAAAAAAAAAAAAAAAAAAAAAAAAAAAAAAAAAAAAAAAAAAAAAAAAAAAAAAAAAAAAAAAAAAAAAAAAAAAAAAAAAAAAAAAAAAAAAAAAAAAAAAAAAAAAAAAAAAAAAAAAAAAAAAAAAATAATTGTCAACATATCCAACTCAATCGGATCTTTATCAGTGATAAATTTGGTCAGTGTATTGAATTCGTTGGTTGTCTTGACACGATTGCATACGGAAATATCCGTTTTAAGGCTATATAAAGGCCGAGTAGATGGCTCAATGTCTTCAACATGCATCATTGGACATACTGCAAAGGAAATTGTTCGTCAATCTTCTTAAAAGTATTGCAAACTTTAATAAAAATCTTTTACTTACCAAATGAGTCAGACTTAGAGAACAAGCATATAGCTCGAGAGAGCTGTTGGTGCAAAGTAAGTTCGTTATGCATTCTCTCAAAAAACAAGAAATAAAGTGATTTATATTTTTGCAAAGAACAAAAAATATTAAAACTTAAAAACACAACTTAAAAGGAAATGTTTTTTCAAAACTATTTTACTGATTTTTAACAGGAAAAGAAAAACATTATAGATACGTTTTTCAAACCAACAATAACAACAACTGTAGCCAAGGCCAACAAGCAAATGAAACTTTATAACCAGCCGATTCGATTATTAATAAAAAAAAAAGCAAATGGAATTTAATTTTTTTCTCTTTTTGGTAACAAATTTTACTCGTTTGCCTCTGCTCGGACCACACAAACTCCGCAAATAAAAGACAGCATTGACTCCAATGGCAACGGTTAACGGTAAAGGACAACAATGACGACAACGGCCGTAACTCAATCTGCGAACATGCAAAATGAAATAACCAACCAGACGCACTGCCGCAGGACAAAGATAGCGAGAAAATCGTTGACGAAAATACAAATAACATGACTACTTTTAATACCCTGCAGTCCAAGTGGGCAAGAGGTTGTTGATGGATTTTGAATTATAAAGGTATAAAAATTTATAATTATTTATGATAATAATAAAATAGGGCATGCCCTTTACCCGTTACATAATGTATGCAGTCATATGTGTTTATTCAAGTCTACAAAAAAATGGCTTTTACTTTTTACTTTTGAACATAACTAATCTTTAACGATAAAACTTCAAACTGCGATATTTTCGGTGATTCTCAACCGATTTCGAGGAAATATCACTGCTTTATCCATAGATTCAAATCACATTTTCAGTATCTTCAGCATTGGAAACTCTTAAAGTTATCGATAATTCAAAGCAAACTTGTACTGCGCGTGCTTAAGGAGAACTGAAATACAAAACTCCACGTCTCTAGATTTTATAGTTAATGACAAAATCTACTCGGCTGTTGATGCTTATCAAGAATATATATACTTTATGGAGTCAGAGATGCATCCTTCTGTCTGGTTCATACATTTGAACAAAACCATTATACCCTTTTTTACCCATTTTATGGGTTAAGCGTATAATAAGTCTATATGCCAGAGTACAAAAATGTTTTGAGTAACTTTTTGTCTTTGGCTTGGGCGATTTAAGTAAATTATTAAAATAAAAGTAAAGCTCCAAATGACTGGTCGCATCTCTGGGGCTGGCCAATAATTAAATCAATTTAATGCTGGTGTCACATGACTCCTCACACATTTTCCGCCAAGTTCTCCGTCGACGACACTCTCCATTTCAGTACCATTTTCTCACATTTTTGCCGGCACTCATCACACAATCCGCAACGCCTGCAATGCTGCAACGCTGTAAGAGTAAAAACGAAATCAATTATGTTGAAAAAATTTTTTCGAGAGGTTTTACCGCCGGCTATGTTGTAATTAATACAAAATGCTATGGCCATGCCACAGCGTATGCCTCGCCACCCATTCCCAGAGATAAGTTGCCGTCCAGCCAGGTGCCCCGGGCATGCCAAAAGTTGAGTACTACTTGCCCCAAACTCAATTTGAGTTACAAAAATTTCATTTACAATTGCCATCGCCCATTGCCCAATGCCCAATGCCCAATGCCCATTCGTCCCGTTGTGAGCACCGTGTGAGTGGACAGTTGGTCTGTTCAGAGGCCTCTGTGCCAATTGTTGTGTTTATTAATTTAATTTGAAAGTCGCGTTTTCCACACAGAGCGCCACGTACACCAACTGGAATCCATGGGAGCCTCAAGGCATCTTTTTCCGAGCAGCTGTGCGCAGTTGCGGTTTCGCATTGGACAATTTTCATTCTTTGTACATTTTTTTTGGTGGTAGTTAACCGAAATGTGTTGATTTGATAAAAGATTATTCAGAATTGATAGCATTTATTGAATGCTGGTTAAAGTTCGTTTAATTAATTAAATAAAAACAAATTATCATGATATTAAATAAGTAATGCATTTATTTTTAACAGTGATTCTTGTAAATATATACATAGGAAGTATTTCAAAACTTTCTATTGCCAAAGCTAAGACAAAATTTACCCTATTTTTAAATGCAATACTGGCAAACTTTTGTAGTTATAGCAAAAGCTCTACATTATAATTGGGTTTTATATGGAACTTCGTTGCTCAGTTTTTATTCCAAAAATGCTTACATATTTCTTGCAGTTTCTCCTTTAACTCATATGCTTTAAGCGAATTAAAATCAGAAATATATATAAGAATATTTTAAAATATTCTACTCTATTTTTCCCGATACATTACTTGAAATTTCTATTGTTTCCTTTGAAGTCATAATCTAACAAAATAACCCTTTTCAATTGTTTACCATAAATTTGAATGGCTTCCTTCGTCTCTAGCGAAATGGCTTTAGGAGGCACGTGCCAATGACATCACTTTCACGCATACATTGTCTAATCGCAAATGCTTAGAAGATTTTCATACTAACGCACTCCCGAGAGGCAGCGAATCAACGAATTCGCATCACAAAATCATATAAAAGAAATGCGTCGTAAATCAATACAGATAAGCTAAAGAAAGGTAAAACTTAAATGCTCTATAGATATAAATACTTGTCTTTATATCTTTTTCAAATCGAGTAATTTAAATTATATTACAATTATTAGTCCCCTTTGACCATTTTAATAAGTTTTACGTCCTGCTGTCACACAGCAAACAGCAAAAGCAATAAGACTCAACGAGCGTAAGCGTATATCACGCAATTTGTTTGGTTATTTGCAATGCATTTAGCATTGATTGGTTAACTTTGTGGTAGGTAGATACCAGTCAGCATTTAGCCAGATTACTTCGCTGGCCGGGCCCGGCTTGGCCAACACATTTAGTTAACAGCGCATGTGGCTGGGGCATTTGTCAACGGCAGCGACGTGTCGGCAACTTCAACGCCAACGCAAAAAGACGTCAACGGCGACACGTTTGTAAATGTTGCACAGCCAACCCGAGCCCCTCCCTTGCTGCATCTCCTGTGTGCAGTTGCGAAAAAAAAAGAAGAACTATAAACAATTTATGCGTTTTGGGATGTCTACTTCTCAACTTTCGTCGCACTATCTGAACTGTGCAGTTGGCAACATGCAGCGCATGCCAAGCGCCTTTGCATTTGCTGTCAATTGTGGCAAGAGTTGCAATGAATGAGGCAAGCTGTATAAGCACACTGTGCAAAATCTTTTGGCTTGGAAAATACACTTTATCAAAATATTAAAAACAAATGTTAAAAATAAGCATTATTATATTATTAAGTTAATATTAAAAAACATATACAAATTACCCACAGTGCAGAGGGAGACAGAGAGAAGGAGATAACAGAGTTGTATTGTATTACAGCTCCTTAAGGGTATTTAAAACGGTAAAAGGAGAGGGTCGAAGAGCTGGAACTGACAACATTGTGAACTAGTTTTTGATTTGTCTGCGCGCTGTGCAACTTTGTTGCTTGCACATTGTTGCACTTGAACTTATGCCCCACGGTTATTTTTGGGGCTAATTATTCGCCTGGCACTTTTGGGCAACTTTGTTTCTGCGACGCTCGTATAATTTACAAAATTCGCAAAACAACAACAACAACGAACCTCGTTGAAAGTTTAACAAGTGTTAACTTTGCCATTTTCATTCTCATTCTCATTTTAATTTTCGTTTTCATTTTCATTTTCATTTTCTTTGGTTTTTTGTTCATTTTGCCAGATAAGCGCCAAAGCACAACGCGCAAAACAGCGAAAAATACAAAAAGAGGGGCGATTTGTGGCAACTGCTGCTGTTCTTGCTGTTGTTGATGCTGTGGCAAGCAACTTGAGCCAAATAATTTTAAATGACCGCAAGTGTGTAATTAAAGTGCAGCGCATAATAACAACAACAGTAACAGCAGCAAGAACAATTACACACAAAAGTTAAGGGAATCAGCTTAGCCAGGGAATTAAGATTCTTTTGGTTGCTTTTTTTTGGGGAGAGAATGATAGCTAATCTTTACAATTGGAATACAATGGAATAAAGTGATGCAAGTGATTAAACTGTGAAAAATAAAGTGAAACATTTCTCATAAAATATGTTAATATCAAAGATGTAATGAGCAACGATTTTTTGGAAGGTAAAAGATTCGCAGATATTTTCCTTTGTCAACTAATCTCCACATTAAGAAGTTTCATTACGGACATATGTCATATTCTTGCTATAACTCTGTTGAGCAGACAGATTATGATATTGCATTCTGAACACAATGTCGTTTTCATAGATTGCGTATCATGTTAGGTCTATTTAGAAAAAGGGGTCAAAACGTCCTAAAATCGCAGACGTCCCAGAAAAATCTATAAGTTAACATAATAAAGCTCTTATTAATGTTTAATAAAAACATAAAACCATTTTTAAGCAATAACTAGTTTTTAACAGTCCCAAGTACAGATAAATATTTTAATTTTATTATGCAACTAATTTTTTTTAGCTTCAGATTGAAATTATATGTTTTAAAATTAAAATGTAATAACTTTGTGCATAAACCAATAAAAAATCACATACAAGCCATACAATTTGCAACATTTAATTATTTGCATTTGTTGTCGCGACTCTGAATTTCTGATTTTGTGCACATTTTCGCATTTGTTTAATACGTTCGTTGCTACAACCACGGCAATTGTATATGAGTTCATGCAACTTCCGCTTTGGCCGCTGTGGCTGCATCCGCTAGGCGGAGTTACAAAAATAAAATGGGGTGGCAACGCTCGTGAACCATTTTGACTGGGTGGATTTGGGCAACGAGCACGTTTCATGTGTATTTAAAATCGTTAAAAATAATCTGCAAATTGTGAATTTTGTAATGCATTTCCATGTCTGCGGCGGTTTGGTTTGTTGCCCCCAAAGGCGTGGCCCCGCTGGCAATAATGCCGTCTGATGGAGGCGCGTCTGGGCCCGTCTGGTCATCATCAGCAGGAATTGCAGGACTTGGTGCTGGAGCTGGAGTTGGCATTGTACTCAACCAGCCAGCCAGCGTCGTCGTCGTCGTCATCGTCATCATCATCATCATTTGCATTTATTGTTTTTGTGCCTTTGTGTGCGAAAAGTGATCAGCGATTGCCTAGCACTTGCTACAGAAGCGAACAATACCATATACGTGTGTGTATGTGCTTATGTATATGTGTCATACATATGTATATGCCACACGCAGAGCGCGTTGCATGGCCCATTGCGTCGCCTGTTGTGCATTGATTGTACAACGGAAGTGTTGTGGCGGAATTAAAATAAATAAATGCATTGCATTTCCACGGGGAGAACTCGTTGGTCCAAATGGAAAATACAGCCTGATTCTGGCTTGTTGCTTCATTTGTTGCACATTAAACAATGCCACAAATGAGTCAGTCTTTAAATTGTTGCATTCAATAAGCGCCCTCAAAAGCCAAAAAGAAACTTGCAAAAGGGTGATTTCTTTAAAGTCGAAGCAGAAATTAAGCATGCAATTTTAACCTTTTTTCAACATGTAAAAAAAAGGAGATATAAATATCAAGATTACATCAAAAATTTTTCTTGCATCCTTAAAAGTATGTTAGACTTTTTGAAATGTATTAATACTTGTAGCTACACCATTTCGCCTCATTTACCCAAGACGACGTGTGTATGTGTGTGTGTTTTTGTGGTATAAGTTCAACCACCTTAAACGGAAACCAGAAACGAATCAAATCGCTGGTCGCTTTGAAGTCTCATTAGTGGTGCGGTTGCCAGGTGATGAAGACAACAACAAGCTTGAGCAATAAGATATAAGATATACATATTACACGTATGTACATGCCGACAATTGGGGGTGTGTGTGCCATACACACGTATTTGATAAGCAGGTTATGCCGCGTATCTGTAACTGTATCGATATCTGACAACAGATACATGTGATTCCATCTTCATCTCTCCCCTAAGTATGTATTACAAATTTCCAAACATAATCGGATACTTTTGCTGTTTGTCTTAGGGGGATATTATCGCTGAGATGGTGTGTTGTGTTGCCACGGTTTTTGTACATATCTTATGACCTATTAGAGACCTTTGGTTATCCATGTAATTGATTGGCAGTACCTCATTAAAGCTCCACACATTCGCATTTCCTCACGACAGGATACTTGAATTATGACAGCACTTAATGGTTAAATTAATTACCATAAATATCCGACCGGCCAAGGGGTAGTTCGTCATCGAGTGTAACTTTTGACTGCCATTATATGTCCGGCATACATGTTTATATTTCACTAAAGTGTTGCGGTGGCACTTGGGATAATTAATCGTTGCATATATGCATACTATTATTTGTATATTGGCTATTAAATGCTTGGTCTGAGCTTTTAATTGATATTAATTCGTAAATAAATATATAAACATTTTAAAAATGCATTTTCATTTGATTTCTCAATGAATGTTCATACATTTTAAGTATTACATTTATTACAAACTATTTTTGCTTTTTCTTTAATTGGTAAAACAATTTGAACTTGATCTTGCTGAAATGTATATCGTACAATTTGGAATCTGAGTTGTGAGTTAAGTTGCGCATTTTCTGATTTGCGAAGAGAGCACTCCATCAAAAAATTTGTTTTACAACTGGCCGCAAGGGCTTTCGTCTATAAATACCCATAACAAATTTCTTACCTCAACAACAATTACAACTTTTTTTTTGCCTGCCCGGCATCTGAGCTGCTTTTTTCGGTTATTTTTGTTTTGTTGGCTTGGCGCAAAAGTTTTTCACACAGCAGCAACAAACAAAGTTTTCAATGTTGCCGCATATTAAACAAAATGTATTCTTACATACACATACAAAAACTCTCATAGATAAATATGTAAGCCTATATTTACTTGGAAAAAAATAAAGTAAGAAAAGCTTTGCATTTTTGGCTAACTTTTGCATTTTTGCGTCTAAAAGTATTTTGTTGTAAGTATTTTGTGTTTGTTTGCAACATGCGCAAATGCGTTTATTATTGTTGTTGTTGTTGTTGCTGTGCAAAGTCTCGAGCATTTACTTTAATGCTCAGACAAAGTGGTACGAAAAGTTTATGAGCCCGAGAAGTCCAGCCCGCAATCTAATAAAGCAGGTACAACATTTTTGGGCAGTACCTAAAACCCAAACTTTTACTATGGCTAATAATGCCACATAAAGTTGCCACAGGTTGGCAGCGCCTTTTTCTTTACGTTTTCTATGCATACCCTGGAAGCATAACAATATTTTACAAAGCATATGCTTAGCTGTATACCCTATAGGCATTGCCTTAATATCTACGAGTTAATACTGATAACATGCATGAAACTCATTTTATACCCTTTACCTAAGACACAACTAAGGCACATCTGCACTTCGATCACACTCCTCCAAGGTGTTTGCCACTTGCTTTATTTACTTCGTTTGCATGGAGCTTGAAGACAACTTTGTGGCTGGCTTTTATGAGCAAGTTTTTTTTTGGCAACAGCACACGAGAATTATGAAAACCAGGCGAGCAAACAATTTTGTGAGTGTGCGTGACTCCTTGGGGTCACATTAACATGTATTTGTGCTAAAAGTGTTATTAGATTTTAGTTTCAAGTCAAGTGTAGTGTGTTCATAACACACACACACCCAAACACTATGAAGCGCCCATGCTGGCCTTGGGGCGTGACTCACATGTTTTCCTGTCTACAAGTCCAAGTCCAAATCCAAGTGCTTGGCCAAGTCATCATTATGTTTGCGACAGGGCCCAGCCTGCACTAAAGTTTTATTCGACCAACATAAAGCAAAAGTGCTTTCGAGTTGACTTAACATATTGCCAGCTTTATGGCACTCTGACAATCCGCTGCGTGCTCAGAGGGGTTGGGCGGCGGTGTTCGGAGCATAGCAAAAGTCTTGTAAAATAAAGTTTAAAGTGTGCCAACACTTAACATGGCCATAAAGATAACAGTCCCATAAGCCACTATGACTTTGTTTAAGCTATGCATAATTATTGTAAAATCTGTATTAGACGAAAAAACCTTAAAGCTCTCATTTGCCTATCATTTCAACACAAAAACAAAAGTTCAAGCAACCAAATTTTAATTGCAAAACTAAAAGTTCGGCTCAGACTCTGCAAATGTCAATCATAAACAGGAGCCAGAGTTCTGTTGACGGCGCTATCTGCCATTTGAAAAAGTAATTTTAGACATTGAAATTAAAAACATCAGCAGGAAAAAGTAAAAATCGAAATCGATGCGTTGACATTCAGCCAAAAAAAACAAGTAATAATAATGGCTAGACAGTGCTTGGCCCTGAAGTGGACAGTTGAATCAATGCCAAAGGACAACGGCCGATGCCGATGTCGATTCCTTTTTCTTTTCGTTTTTTGAGCATTCTTTTTTTGTGTCGCATTGACACGTCAGTGTCATTAAAAGAGCACGAGACGATTTGAAATTAAATAAAAATGCGATTATGCGTCGTAAATAACACAATGCAGACAACGACGCCAAATTGAATGGGTTTTGTTTTTGGCTTTTTTAAAATGTTCATGGAGCCCATTCCACTTTCAGTTTTGGTCATAAAAAATAGAAACGAATAGCAGTCATAAAACTAAAACTAGCCAATGGACGAAAAAAAACTCTAGAAAAGCATAACAGGAAATCTTCTTGCATAAACTTTGTACAAATATTGTATTATATTTTGCTTTACAATTTTTTTTAGGCATCATCACTTCTTTCTATAAGCTTTATTAAATTATTCAAGCTTAACACTAAACTGCTCGCCGGATTAGAATAAATTCTCTTATCCGCGCTCAAAAGTATGCTATATATAATTTTCAATCTCCGTTACCTGCCAAACTTAAGTAAATGTCACTCGTCGTATACGCTATGCAAAATTATGTAGATGCGTTAATAGAATATTTTGTTTGAAGTTTTGTCACTTAAAAAGTTGACACAAAATTTACATAGCATTCGATTCCAGGACACTTGGCTGGCGTCGACGGCTGCGGCCTTCGGCCACGGCCTCGGCTTCAACTAATTAAATTAAGAGGCATGGGCGTGGCTGACTGGATGGGCGTCAAGGCGTTAATAGCATTGAATTAAAGGACGACACAGTCTTTTAATAGCTAACATGCTTTGCCGTCGAGGTGTTGTCGGCAATTCATGTTTACAAGTAATTAAGCAATTTGACGACAAAACGTTCGTCCTTTGATGTCAGCCATAGCTATCATATTCTAAATATTCTTTTTATTCATATTATTTTTTATGTTTTGTTTGCAGTTGAAGTTGCTGCCACTAATTTGTGCTCGCTGTCTGCCATGTCAGCATCTTTCAATGTCTCTATCTCTGTTGGAGCTTCCCACCAAGCCCGTCCACAATCCCAGGGATCCGAACCACATTTATCTCGACAATTCGCAATGCTGACAGCTTTTGTGGCTTGCTGCAAAATATATATATATTTAAATGTCATTTGAATGGCTGGCAAGGGTGGGGCATGCGGCATGCGGCTGGGAGTCACACCGTCAAGTCAGAATCGTCAAGTGAGGTTTAGCTGCAGCCGCCTTCTGCTGAAATTGCAATAAAGTATCTTCTCTACTTCGACTACGCGCATTTTTGTCTGTATCTGTATCTGCATCTCCATCTAAACTGTAGCTGTAGATTTTTCATGCAACACTTTTTCATCTGATTTCCGGCTCTAGCACATAATGCTGAACGTGCAGTTAGGTTAATAATTGGTTTGAATATCAATGCCAGTGAATAAAGGTTGAAGCGTTAAAGATGAAATTTATTCAAAGTAGAATTGTATCTAGCAAGATGTATAATATAATATATAGATAATGCCTGGCTGCGTCCCTTGCTAAAACCTTTTATATACTATATCTTTACCCACAAGTGCATCAATCTCTACACTCATTAGAACATAATCCATGGGCAGTGCTTGTTTGAAGAGTGCATTAATGGCTGGACGCGTACATCAATCATGAGCATAAGCAGAATATACTTAAGCTTACACATTATACTTTAAATCCGCTGACAAAAATGGGCCACAAATGTTTTGACAAAAGCATTTACGCACATTTTTCAGCCAAAGTCACATGCAAAACTGGCAGCAATTGATTGATTGATGGATGGATGACTGTAATGCGTTGTGATGCGATGCGATCTGATGTGTTGCTTGCTGCTGCTTAGGTGCGACTAGATGAGGGGATTGATTTGTCGCGGCTGGCATAGCCGAGTCTCATATGAATGCGAAATGTGTGCATGATTAATGAGTTCTTCATTAAGCTCGTTAAGGTGACAGGCGCAACTTGAAGCCGAGTCGAGTCGAGTTGAGGCGCCACAAACTGAGACCTAAACCCTGTTGCTGCTCACAAGAAAAAAAAAAAAATATGCGTTTGCTGTCACTGTCGCCGTCAGGGTCGCAACCCACTCGCCTCTCTCACCCAATTGGCAACGCTCGGCTGCCACTCACATTGACACTTGCCACTTGCCGCATCCCGCTAGCAGCTTGCCACTTGCCACACGGCGCCTCATTGATTTAGCAGTGCGTTGCTGGTGGCGGGTTTTTGCGCCTCATGAAAAATGAAGTGCAAAGCAAAGCGCCCGGCTAAACAAAATCAAATATTTTGTTTTGCTCAACCACGAAGAAAAAAAACAACAGCAGAAGACAGGAACTTGCTTTGAGAAAGTTGAAGAAAAAATACTCTACAATACAGTGTTTATGTTTTTTTTTTAATTTTATACAATTTATTTTAAAAAAAATTTTGTATATACATCAGAGTTAATTAACTTGAAGGATCATAAAATTCATTGCATCCCGATAAGTTGGGATTCTAAGAGATATGCTTCAATACACTCTCTCTTTTATTGAATAATATTCGATTGAAAAGTCATTATACCCTTAGCTAGGGTATTAAAAAGTAAAATAAAATGCGTATAAAGAGAAGGAAAATTTCATAAATTGGGTTAAATCCTTGGAGGATTCACTATGACAGCGCGAACAAGTGGCACGCGGGTTGTCCTAACGCTACCACTGAAACTGAAGCTGACGCTGACGCTAACACAAACGTCTGACATGCCGCCTGCCACGGTGGTTGCTTGATTACGTCTGGAAGCCACCCTTACAAAAAAATTAACCGTTGCTGTTTTAAAGCCGCCCTCATATATCGCTGGGTCTTTCTTTTTTATATTTTCAATATCAAGCTCATCATACAATGTGCTTTCTTGTGCAGTTGGCAATTCGAATTGGCCAACAATGGCGCCTAATTTACGCTTTTGGGCATTTCGTTGACTCCCCCGTGCATTTGGGCCGTGTGCCGCATGGCTTGCAGCTACCACTGTTGATTACCATAATTAAATCATATGTACTTTGCATATCCGCTAACTACTTGCCATTGAGCTCATTAAACGTTTGCAATCAATCGACAGGCTTGAGTGGCATCCGCATCGATAGCATCACAGAATACACAGTTGTTGTTTCTTTTTACCATGTCCATTGGGAGTTTCAGTTCAATTGAGAATACTTCCTTGTGCTTGGGAATATTCAATAATCTTGAACTCATGAAAATCGTTTAGAAGATAGCACAATTAACATATCTTAACAGCATTTGACTAAGAAACTTAATATCCAAGGAAATTTTAAATTATAAATAGAAACCTGAGATAAATAGATTTTCTTACGCTGTTTACTGTTCTTAGAACATAAAAGATTATTTTAATATAGTTTCCTTTCCTAACTTTCTTTTGGGGATATTTAAAATAATTATTTTAATGTTTAAGCTTAACGAAGCTCAAGCTATTACGAAATTATGACCAAAACTAGAAAAAGGATGTATGTAAAACCTTCGATTGCCATAACTTCGACAAAATTAGGCCAATATTCAAGAATACTCAAGAATAATACTGCACTTAAATCTAGGAACGCTTTTTTTACCTAATTTTCATATCAAAAACTTGTGACCTAAAATTGACTTAAGAATATTTTAATTTTGTAAACTTTTTTATTTCATTTCAGTTTGCTTACTGATTTAAATTTAAGTTTTGTTCAATAATCTTAAACATTTTTGTAGCTTAAGCTCTATTTTTTAATAG
The DNA here is from genome assembly GCA_018152965.1 of Scaptomyza pallida. NCBI lineage: Eukaryota > Metazoa > Arthropoda > Insecta > Diptera > Drosophilidae > Scaptomyza > Scaptomyza pallida. The sequence continues at coordinate 1,019,697 of JAECXP010000008.1, forward strand.
GATTTAATTTTAATTTTATGTCGACTGATATTAGTTGACAATAAACAAATAACTCTGTCAAAATAAACCAGATCTTCGACTAAAATACCTTAAGAGTCTTAGCAACACTAATTAAACTTTATGTTTATCCTAAAAATTTTGTTATCAGGAATATATGCATTTTATAGAGTCTTAACTGATTCCTTTTGCACATAGTCATTATACCCCTTTTCTCATTACTGAGACTTAGGGTTTAAAAAGTAATAATTTAAGTACAACTAATTCACACCTTGTTTATGTGGAAAATAGATTATTGTAAGTGTTCACTTATCAGTTCAAACCATTTCGATAGATTTTCATTTATACTCGAGTGCTGTATGATTAATAGCTTTACAATTAGCTTTCCCAAGCTTCTCCATCTTATCTTATATTCTTCTTTTTACGTTGTCTCCCTCGGTGTCTACTTTCGTTTATGCTCTTCCTTTTTTTGTTCGCTGCCGTTTACGAAACTTACGCTAACGTTTTAAGCGAAATTTAATACATTTTCTTAAGACCCGCATCCACAATTAATTACAAGTTCAAAGTGCAATTGCCATTATCATTATCCATTTAGCTAGTCAGACACGCACAAAAGCACAACAAGAAAAAAAGGCAAAGAAGGAGGGATAGAGAAAGTAAGGCGAGTAGAGCAGAAAATCTCAGACAGACGTTACGTAGTCCCAAATGGCTGTTGGCATGTCATAAATATACGGATTAACTTTTAACCAATTTACAAGGGGGCAACAAGCATAGAGGGTGGCGAGGAAGAAGAAAAAAAAATACGCGAGACGACATCGCATCATGTCCCATATTGCAAGTGTAATAAAAAGCAGCTGTGCCACATACACTTACACACATACACACACAAGAGTCAAGACAAGACGCAAGTGTTTGTGACATAGAAGACAGAGGAGAGTATAGACGCACGGGCACCTCAACAAGCATCACGTGCAGCCCACTTCCGTTTCCGTTTGCTTGTTTTAAACTTTTGTGTGTGTGCGTATGTGTGTATGCGTGTGTAAATCAATGCAAAGGCTGCCACAAAGCACACTGGGTTCGGGGAACAGTGGAGGGCAGACAAAGTATGCTGCTTACACAAAGCTTAACAGCAGCACAGTCGGCGGTCGGCAACGTCAGCCATGAAGCCAGCGCCCAGTAGCCGGCGCAAACCCCCGCTGCGAGGCCAAAACAAAGCAGTGCATAAAAAAATACCAGTAAAGTGCGTGCCAGTTGCAGGTAACCGACTGTGTAATACTCTGTTATCAATGTAAGAATTCGATCAAATGTAATAATCTCTTTGTTTTTATGCCAAAAATGTTAAAGAAGTGGGAACTATTGCGGTTTAAAGCTATAAACTACATTATTATAGTCATGCTGTAAGACAATGACTCTAAAACTGGTAGAGCTGGTAGTAGTCCTTAAAGAAACCTTCGATATATTGCTTCGAAACAATGGTTCTCAAACTGCATCTCTTAATTAATTTCTTTCCAGCTAATGATTTTTTAAATTATCAAACTATTAAGCAAAAAATATTTACAATTTTGCGACAAAAAAATAATAGCTAGATAAACCTCGAACATCTGCTTTTAGCTTTGACAAATATATTCAACTTTTTCCTATTCGAAGAAACTTAATAAAAATTATATTTAAAGCGCACATAATCAATACACACAATTCCCTTTTTGACTTCCTTTCGAAGCAGTGTATCAAAAACAACATTAACTGTAAAAGTAAAGCTCTTGAAGCAGTCGCATCGCACATTCAGCGACAACATTCAAACGGGAAGACAACGACACTGCACAGTGGAGCAAGCCAGAGCCACTCATTAAGCTGATTATATTGTTATCCTTTTTATGATACGTGCAATACGTGAGCGCATATGGCAGCAGCCACAGAAGCCGCAGCCGCAGCAGCAGCGCCGTCAACAGCTTCTACTGTCAACCCAAGCAAGCAACGATCCCTGCATCCTTGCTGCCCTTTTTTTTACAGCTCATTTTTGCAAGTGTAATTATATGGAGCAGCAGTGGCAGCAGCAGCAAGGAAGAGCAACTGCGTTAAGCCTCATTTATGCAGTGCATTGTGTATGCAAAGTCCACAAATTTATGTGTCCTTTGTCCCATTTGAACGAGAGTGAAATTTGTGTGTAACTGAAGAATTTCACGTAATAAGAAATTCTTTTTAAATGCTTTTTGCTCGAGCCAAATAATAGTTTTTAAATCATATTTTTAAGAATTTAATTATCATTGTTTTGACAGTCGCGCGACATAATTTTTTAAAACAGTTAAACAATAAACCAAAATCCACAAACTAAATAAGCAAAACTTTGCTAAATTCATTAAATGAACACAAAATAATATGCAAATATTGTTTGGACAGACAAAGAAAAAGTTTGCCCAAAAAATATAATATAATGACAATGACGTATACATAGAAAAGATGTATGTGCAAATGCAATTTAAATATGAATTTAAGTGAGTTTTGTGCATGACAAAAAAAGTAGAAGAAGGAAACCGCTTGTCGTTGAGCATGACGACATCGTCCTGAAAGGACAACATTGCGGATACGCCTCGCGCTCAAACAATGAGGCATGTAAACAAAACTGTTGCCGCTGCGGGGCAGCTATATATGTATGTATATTTGTATGTATGTAAAGGGATCTGCGCCGGCATGCAGCCATACAAAAATGTTCATAATCATAATCAAAATGGCATTAACAACAAAAGCAATGCAAATAGTACGAGTTGAAGCGACAACAGACGCGCCGCAAACTGTAACCAAAAATGGCATAATGAAATGCAAAAAGCAGCGACAAAAACAACTTTCAAGTGGAAACTACCAAATAACAGACAAAAGCAACAAATAACTTGTGCGTACTCACTCTTGGGATACCCTGTAAAGTTTTATCTAAGCTGAACAGCCTCAGTTTGAACATGGAAGCTATATCGATGTGATTATTAAACGAATTTTGTTAAGAAATATCTAGCATAGCCTCGATAAAAGTCTTATAATTATATCCAAACCACGCATTTTTTTATGGTATAATAATATTTGATTAATATAGTTTTAGAATTTAAATAATATTAGAATATTTTCCAAAAATGTATATTCAAAACATAATTCAACTTTTCTTCTTAGCAAATTCAAATTCATAACTTCTTATATACGTTATATGATTTTAATTTTATTTTATTGGCACTACATAAACTTAACAATCTTCCATACCCCATACTACCAACATCGCACATTTAGAGAGTATTTGCTAACAACAATTTGTGGCGTCTGTGTCTGTTGTTCTTGTGCATAATGCAGTTTCAATTTCAATTGTTGTCGCCCAAAGGATCTGCAAATAGGACATACAGTACGCAAAAAAGAGAGAGCAAAACATCCGCACTCGGCCCCCAGACTGCAACTCCAACTGTTTTCGACTTTCTAAAGGGGAGCGTAACTTTCCCCATCACCATCATTGCCGCCAAATTATGCTAATTAGATTAAAGCATAATTTCATGCAACTTACAGCTGTGTCTGTTTGCACAACACCCCCGGCTCCCCCTTCTGGTTTCCCTTATGCATTTTTGTTGCATCCTTGATGCCATTGTCTGGCTGGCTTAAATCTCCCCTTGGCTTATTCCAACAGACCAACTGACTCACAATGTCAGAGGATGTGACAATTTGTCCCAAACTGATGAACATTATTATGCGGTCTATTGGGTCTCATAAAAAGTAGCTAAAATCGAAAACGCATAAGGGGAAAGGAAGGAAAAATGGTAAAAAGTAAGAGATAGCATCTTAGTTCTTCAGATACTTGAATACACAATCCTTGTAGATAATTTGAGTCAGAAAGCTTAATCTGAGGCTGAGATAACTTTTAAAGTAAATGTCAGGGAAATAAATTATTATGTCTTTGGGTCGTATACTAGGTTAATAGGAACATATAATAAGTTTTCTATCTAATATTAAAAACTTTTTGTGAATTTTTAAGTACAATAGGAACTTCCTCATTAAAGTCAAGCTGTAAAACCCACTTGACTCATAATTTTTTATAACCCAAACCACATATAAAAAATATAACAGAACGGTAAGCCAGGCGTTAATCCATGCTACCCCTGATTGGCACAGCAGCAACAGAAGCAGCAGTGGCGGTGGCGTTATAAAGACCCCAGAGTCGCACAATTAACTGAGCAGGTTCTTAAAAACTCCCCAATGATGTGACGAGACAGAAGAAAAAAAAACAACGAACCAGATCACATTTCCCAGGTTGCGCCCAGCTAATGCACTTCGCCCAGCGATATGATTATTAGTTATGATAATTCAAGTTGACGGCGCAAAAGAAGTTGACACTCAAGATGGCAAGGGGGTTTCGGAACAACCCTTGAAGTTGATGTTTTCCTGTGACTTTCAGTGCAATCGAGACTATTGTTTTGGTACTTCCCTGGTTATGCTTTTTTTCATGGTCCCAGTACGCACATTAAAAACTGTTGCGTATTTTGCATTCGATTCGGTTGGCAGGGCATCCGGCTAGTTGTCTGTTATTTCGTTCGTTATTGTTTTCCATTTGAGGGTGCGAGTACGTCGCATTTGCACCTTCAATTAACGTAAGGGGTGGGCTGTGGCTTCACTGGGTTGAGTTCTGTTCGTTTGGTCTGGTCTGAGGCAACAACCCTCGTCCTGTGTTGTGATTTATGAGGGTGCGATGGCAAAACAAAATTAAGCAACGACAAGGAACGACATTTGGCGTCAGCATCTTATGCATAGAGCACAAACCAACCCACTCCAACACCAAATACAACTTGAACTTTTAATTAAAAGTCACTTTTGATTTATAAACGTGCGCATTTTACAGTTTTGCATAAGACAAAACAAAAAACCAGACGCAAAGCTCGATAACTCGATAGCTTTGTTGAAATTCACACCAAGTTCATTATTTAAGATAAGCCGAAAGATATAAGATTATAGATTTTAGTTAAGCTACTTTGTGATAATCTTAAAGGACTATCTTTTGCTCTCCATAATCTTAAAAACAAACAATTAAATAAGATTTCACCATACAAAAAGCTAACACCAATATATTTTTCTCAATTCCTTAAGTACTCAACGGTACTTTTAACAGCTAACAGATAGTAGTTTGCTAGCCCTGGCAATGTACCGTTAGCTGTAGACAGCGTTGCCATACTGTCACAGACGCACGTGACGCACTGTACTGCGCTTAAAGTTGGGTGTCCATTGACGCGTATCCCGTGCATAATCGGGATTTGAATGCGCATCAATGCAATAACCCCTAACAGGCATTCTGACAATGAAATATGTACATCAAAATAAGAGTCAAAGAACCCACGAATGTAGTTGGATTGTAGTTTTGTGATGATCGCTTGACGGGGACAATCAGAAAATGAGAGAGCGATTCGTTGCAGTTCTCTTGATGCGTTAAATGTTTGTGGTTGGCTGCGTGGAGCGGGGATGGTATGCGGCAAACAACGTGACATATGACAACCTTGACGACCGTTGCACATTGCCCGCACACTCGTCCAGGGTATTGGGTTGGCTGGTCGCGTGTGCATCTAATAAGCCTAATGCAACGGCCATGTAGGCTATGAGAAGGTAACGGAGGTTACGCTACTGACTAGACAATATTGGCAATATTTTAAAGTGCGAGGCAAACATAATTCGGAAGGTCGGCACACGACCCACAAGCGTCTGTTGTCATAAAAACGCTTTAATTAAATTCATATTTAAACAAGCTATAGCAGGGGGGGAGATTGATTTATAGCGGTAGAGGGGAGTGCGCAACATCGAGAGACAATTATTAAATGCTATTGTTTGATTACATTAATCTAATTGGATTGCATTGTCGCGTTGGAATCTTCGCTTTGAAATCATCAAAAGCATGTTAAGCTTAAAATTCTCGCTAGGTGTCGCTTTATGCACTCAACTTTATGTCGCAAAGTTTCGCAATTGTTGCGGACGTTAATTTGACATTTGAATTTGAAATTTTGTGACTGTGAAAGAAATAGAAAAAAAAAAAAAACCAGAAGAGAACAAAAAACAAATCCTGCAAAAGCTAGCTAAAAGTTATGTGACAGCAAACGTTGAAGTTGCTTAGAGTAAAAGTTTTCGCTTTACCATTTGCAGCACTTTAAATGTGAGCATCCTTCAGGGTGTCCTTGGTCGGCTATAAATCCTGTAGAAATGTTAAAATATCGTCATTTTTAAAGAAGTTTTAGTTCAAAGCATAAAGAAGCTTAAAACCATATAAAAAGAAAAATTAAAAACACTTTTTTCATTAAGTTTATTAGAATAATTTTAATTTTAAAAGCTAAAAATAAACTCAATTCATCTGCGAGCCATTCTTAATTGACATTTTATAACACCAAAAGATGTTACTCCCAATATTTTATAGCATAAGAGTGTTGAACAACGTAACTATTATTTACGACCATGGCATAACCTTTGGAGACCTGTAAAAATAAACTATAAACGAGTTTGTTTTACGTTAAAAGTGCTTATAGCCGTATCCTGTTCAACCCACAAACATCATTTCAATTCGCCAACCCGTTTTTTTGGCCATCAGTTGCATCATGTGTGTTGATATTTGCATATGTATAAGCAACGACCTACAACGTATGCAGGATACGTCTCAAAAATGGCAGTCAGCCTGTGGCAGCAGCAGCAGCATCATGGTCATCATTACTCAACTTCTGCGTGCTTGTGGCGGGCGGCGGGTGGCGGATGGTGTGGCTCCAGTAAATGGCAGGCACTTTACGACCTGTGCGAGGTATTCCTTCTGGTGGGCGTGGCCGTAAACAGCAGTTGCTGCAACATGCAGCGGCACGTGCCAAGCATATTGAATGCAACATTGGATGCACTGCAGCATACTTCGTTTGAAAAATGGTCAAAGTTGCGCGTCTCTCTTACTTTTTTGGCCAACTGACAGTGGATGCCATTTTTACCTACATATATATGTACATGTGAATATATCCATAGGTAGTATAGGGCAAAAGATCACGAGCGTTGCTTAACCCAGTTTCTGGCCAATGCACGTGAGTCCTTGCTAATCATTTGTCTTCCTTGACTGCATTTTGCAGTTGGCAGTGCTGCGAAGTTTCCATTACGCACTGACAACTGATTGCCAAGTTTATTATTGCTTCCGTTTGCTTATGAACAGCCAAAAGCATTCGTTTTTTTTCTCTCTCTTAACGCTTTCCAATGCTTGCAACAATTTATCAAGTCATATGCCCCCACGCACTGCATATTCTCCATGGACTTGCGAATGATTCTTTTTCTTCCTCATCTTCTTCTTCTTGCCCCCTTTGGGGCACATTCATTTGTTATTCCTGACACTTGTTGTGCTCGATGTCAGGCTCAAAGCTTATTTCAAAATGTCATTCTGTATATAGCCTGATAATCACTTGCACAAGTTCTGCATACACATGAGAAACTTCAATTCCCCAAAGTCTTAGAATTGCAGGTGAAATTTCCAATTTCAAATTGCCAAAGAATAATATTTGCAAAGCACTCTTTGGCCAGTGAACTCAAACCAATTGAGAAGTCTGCAAAATAGTCTACACACAAATGATTAGGCATAATGCAATAATTGAGAATTAAAGATAAGATAAGATTAACTGACAATCAAATGTTAGGAAACAAATGTTCGTATTGTCAAACATCCGATGTGTATTTGTTTTAGCGTTCAGAAGTACTTAGATTACGTATATACTGGGGAGGAAAGCGAAGCGCTATAAACAGGTGTCTAGATTATCTGCAATTTTTTATGAATTCCATGTGACGTTTCATAAATGTTCTAAACACACTTATCAAGTACTTTGATTAGGCACATGATTAAACACGTTTTTTTGGGCGCACTTCGTTATTTGATGATTCATTTGGTGAAGCAATTAGTTTGCTCTACTTATCATTTATAACAGATCTGTTAACTGCCAAATGGAAACGCATGCCTTTTTGATAATTTCTCAGAGACTGCACATAAATGCCAAAGTGCTTGGCTGCTTTGACATTTAAGTAATCCGCATTGAACTTGACATAACGGGCAATGGAGATGCATCAAGTCAGAAAAACGGCTGCATTTAAAAAGCTGTAAAAGCACTGAGCAAACGTTGTATGTATATATGTATGTATGTGACAGCAGCACTTGACACTGCCATGCCCACACATGAAAAGGGGGCGCCGTTAAGTTGTTGGGTGGCAAAAGCCCACTCACGCACACACACACTCACAGAGTCGAAGCACCACAGCAATTGAATGTCACTCACAAAAATGCAATCACAGTTTGACACAATTTTACCGAGGCGCCACTTCAACACGTTGCAACTGCAATATCTTTACACACTGAGGCTGCCAAACAACCGAACGAGGCAAACCAGCAACCAACAATCCAACGCACGAACGACAACTCTGCAAACAATACAATGACAACTCTTTAACACTGTTAAGTTGCCATCGGCATTGGCATCGGGCATTGGCGTTGACGTCCTTGTCATTTGCTCCATAGCTCATGTCGCTGCATTACTTTCGACTATTACGACTACTACATATACATACATATGAATGTATGTTTGTTTGTATGTAGAAGAAAGGGTGTTATTATACTTGCATTATATATTTGTTACAGCGTGATGGTTTCTGGATACTTTACTTTTCAATACCATAATCGACTTAATTAACTTGTGCTACTGACTATTAGACTTACTATATTTTTATTTCAATCATCAGAAACGTTCCTCTTAAATGTTTTATATTTATATATTTTATTGAATTAGTTTGGAGTTTAAATCATAAATGTTACAGACCAGAACTCAGAGATGTAAGTGAATGTCATTTAAATGGTCTTTGACCTTACATTTGCCTAACATTATCCACAAATTATTTATTTAAATCGTTGCAGCTGTAGGTTTTCTTGGTTTTCGTTGGTACAAAAAGCCTTTAGGATAATGTAATAATAATAATAACATATACCCAGATTCGATATAGCGCAAAACCATCTTTAATTCACAAATACATATGTACCATGAATTTAACATAGTTCCTTAGGGTATTCAAAAACCGAAGAAATTCATTTCATTTTTGGTGTTTTTTGTTGATGTTGTTGTATCGTTATCGTTGCCTTCATCGCAGCAGCGCGTGCTCTAGTGCATTTACACACACACACACACACACACACACAGAAATAGCGCAAACACAAACAAACATTGCCGAATGCCACACACAGGACATTTTTGTTGTTTGATTGCGTTTTTATCTTCGTCATTTCAGCAGCTCTTGGCAACCCTGTTACAATACGGGTTAACTGTACATGTATGTATTGTTGCAACTGCAGCAACTCTGGCAATATTTTACAACGCCAACATTTTATTGCAAACATTGTGCAATTTCACTTTAAACGTCAATCGATTTTCATTCGATTTTTACGACCCTTTTTTACCCACCATTCCTATAAGGACCAAAGCTCCTTTTCTTCTACCACCTTTTTAGGTTTCTTTCATTCTATTGGTGCTTTGTGTGCTTTTGACTCTCTTTCAATTGCAATGGCATTCTCATGTTTGTATACCCTGCCAAAGTCCATAATAATGTTGTCAAATTGTTTGTTATCAGGTTTCAGGATATTTTCCTGCTGATTCGGATAAATCAGATCTTAACATTAAAAATATATTTTTTAACCTGCTTTAAAATTGACAAACAGCGTACTCTTAAGTTCTCTCTCTTCCTTAAGTTTTCTTTACTAACATAATTTTATTTAACGCACATACTTTGCGGCAAACGCCAACGAAATCGAATTTTCACATTGTCTGTCTGTGTGTGTGTCAAATTTAATTAACTTGACATTTATTGAGACAGACGCTTGCTATGCAAATTCTCATGATATGATTTGCTCAGATACTTAATTTGTCAACGCTTCGCTGATTTACGATTTCAGATTTGCCGCCAGCCAAATCAAATTCACAATTTGTCTGCCTTTGTGTGTCACAAAGTCAATATGCGGTTGGCGCTGTGAAAAATTCCTTAAAAATAAAGCTCACTTTATGTAGATGAATAACTCATTATATGGATATAAATATGATTAACTTTACATTCAATTAAAAAAAGGAAAAAAATTCATAAATATAGGTGTTTTAATGGTTTAATTAGAAAAATACATACTTTTTTGATTAAGAAGTTTAAAACGAGTTTTTCGAAACGAAAATATATCAAAAACTTTTAATCACAATTTTACACTGACAAACTTAACCACGGCACGTGCTTATTTACTCAAAAGCATATCGTGCCAGTTAAGAAGTGAATTATAGAATTAAATATAGACTTCATCTATCTAGACTTTAACCTATGGGAATTCTCAGCTCAACCCACTTTCAACCACAAAAGGTGTGCGCCGTGAAGCGTGCTATACATTTATTAAAAGAAATGTCAAAAGTAATTGAACCACGTAGGCAGCATCCAGGACCTATGGGTAAAAACTTGTTAACTCTTCTGCTCTCACATCGACCTCATGTGCTACATTAACTTTCGCTTTTGTTGTATTTGTATTGAGGGAGGCCCAGATGAGGTTTGCATGTTTTCGCAAAGTCATCGCATGATTTACGTCGAATCGGCTTTGGCCAAGTAATCATGTTGCACACACACTCACACACTCTTGCCCCAGAAAGAGAGAGAGCTGGACACAATTATGGGCGAAACCAAAAAAGGAACTTTCAATTTCACTTGGCTAGCTTTAGGTAAACAACTATACAGCAAGTTACGACCGCCCCCGACCCCAACCCCAACCTTGCCCCATTCCAATCAAGCTGTGTCCGTGCGGCGTTCAAGTCAAGCATGCAACAACCGCAAGCGGCACGCAAACGCATCAAATCAATGAAAGTGGCCACTGCGCCAACGATTTGCACTTCATTGACTTCAATCCATGAACGAACTAAATTTCAACAGCACAGCTGGCCAAACCAAAGAAGCTGACCAAAAAATGAAGCCAAAGCCAAGGCAATGCTGTAGCTCAAATGCGCTTGTGGCGCTACTTAAAGCATTTTCATTCCATACGTTTTTCAGCCATTTTGCCCCATTTGGCTGCTGCTAGCACAGTTTATGAAAATGAAAATTTGCCAAGAAAATGGAACAATTTTCAACAGTGCCTTGCTGTTGTACGATGTTCTGTAAAAGATGTTTCAACAACGAAGGTTATATTACTGCGTATCAGTGTAATATCGATGCTCTTGTTATTTTTGTATTACTATTTGCTTTTAATCCGTATTTATTTATTTTTCAATGTTTGTATTCTTAGTCCAACCTCCATTTTCTCTCTGCGCCAACAATGATCCGCTCTCGGAACTTCTACTGCACCATCTATCAAAAGAACTTGTTCCCTTATGGCTCCGAATTGAGTCTGCGATAGGATATCGTGTGAACTATCGATACCACAAGCCATCTGATCGTATGATTGTTAAAAATTGGTTGGCACAAATTGTATAGGATATCTTCAATTCCAACTAAACACTCTTGAACATCTTTTCGATTTCTTTACTCTTTTAGTGCTGCATGCTATAAAAATGCACTTGTATGTGCTTATTGAGCCATGGGCGTGTGCTATTGCCTTCCAAATTGAACCACTATAGCCCACCACATATTGCTCCTCTACTTCCCCCTCACTGCATTGGAAATCCATCTCGCTTGGCTCGCTCAGAATACGTATGATTGATTTAATCTGAATACAAATCGCTTATCAGCTAGAAAAGAAAAAAATTGTAATCGAAACACACTCTCTCTCAGAAAACAACTGAGCGCACTGAGGGACTTCCAACAAAAATATGTATATATATAAAATACATAACATGTTTATGAAACTATGCATGAAAAGTTAAAGATGAAAGAATTTAGAAGGCGTTTTATACCATGTTTTTGATTAACAGTATTTTATGGTTAAATAAACTTTAACAAACAGCACAAGATTAAGAAATATTTCACAAACAGTGTCGATGAAACGTTATAGCTAAAACAGAAACTAAAAATATATCTTAAGAGTAACTAATTTCCCCGCAATAATATCATTGTTAATAATGTCAAAATCCCTGCCGTTGAGCGCATTGCCGCATTGCAGTGATCCGGCGCTTGTTCCGTCCATATAATCTGTCCACCGATGCCCGCCTTATCGGCCTGTGCCTGCATATATTCGATAACTTTTGGGTTCAGCTGTCGCTGGCGTGCTAATAGCTTGAAGAGCGGCATTGGCGAGATGCCCGAGTAGCCACAAAGTATGGTCACAAATGCTGGATCAGTATACATGACCTTATATGTGACTGACATATTCAATCCACCCGAGCTGCCAAAATCCAAAGTGTAAATGTTGTTTCTCGTGTTATTGTTCCAGGGAAATGCAACTGTTTCCCTGACTGCATGAACCCGACCATTAATTGTGCTTATGTACTCCAATTTTAGCTTCAAATCCTCATCCACAGTTGCTGGCACCGAGACATTCAGGCACTTTAAAATATCCATGTTGGGAACGCGTGCAGCTTCGTACCAATAACCCGACATCTAGCAATGAAAAACAATTTTGATTAGAATTAGTTTCCTTTCTCGGAATGTTTAAAACTTACTGCTGTGAGATTCAAGGGACGCGTTCTCACATCTCGATTGCAGTTGAAATGCTTAAAGTCCGGCAGCCTGGACTGTGCGTGAATGCCGAGCACCGAAAGTAGCACAACAAATATGACAAATATATGGGTTTCCATTTGAGAAGAACTTCACGCTTTAGCATCCACTTCAGAACTAAATGAAACACGTATTAGCATAAGTGACGACCGGCTATTGATAATGCTTATCAGTCAAGTGTTGTTGAAATACTCTTCTATAGACACAAACATGATTGTAAAATGATGACAAAATAACGCAGCTGATAAGGGCTCAAACAGTTAGATAATACTTATGAATGAAATATCAACTTGATCTCATCCAAAAATGTTTGTAATTGAGGATAAAAGTATTTAGAAACTTAATTTTTGTAACTCAATATAAAACATTTTTCTTAAACTTTAATGCCTTATTACCTAATTGTACTGCTCTCTAATAGTTTCATAGGATATTTTTAAGCGGTTGAACAATATACTTTAAGCAAAAAAGATATCATTAAAAAGACTCTAAAGCCTTTTTCTCCAAAACATTAAAAAATGCTTATTAGTGCTTAAATAAAGATAAGAAAATAATCAACCAATTTAATATCTATGTTCGCAAAGTGTAGGCATTATAATATTTGCAATAGTATATTTTATACAAGAAAATTATCAAACCCATTTCATTTTGCAGCTCAACTTTTGAAGAAAAGAGCATTAAAACACAAAACACCTTAATTCTGATTTAAAATACCATATATACATATATGTATATTCATATATTTATACTAAAAAAACTATATACATATGTACATTTGTTTTGAAATGACTAATACCTAACACTTATCAATCAATAAAATATATATGACTCATAATACCATATGTACAACGGGCGTTGATAACGTTGATAAACTATCGCTAGTGCCACCTGGAAAGACACCAGACGATGGCCAATCCGAATACTGCAGCGAAACCCATCGTTGGACGCACTGCAGCATTACAGCGATCGACTGATTGTTCCGTCCAAACAATATCATCCCCATAGCCGGCTTTTATTATTTGACTGTTGATTAAATCTTTTATCTGTTTGCTCAACTGACGTTCACGGGATAATAGCTTGAACAATGGCACTGGCGAGACACCAGAGTAACCGCAAAGGATTGTCATCACTTTGGGATCACTGTAGATCAGTTTATAGGTGACAGACATATTCATTGATGGTCCGTTGTACTGCAAGTTGAATGTTCCGTTGGCAGTAGTTGTATCCCATGGAAATGCCACTGATTCCTTAACGATCTCAACTTTTCCATTTATGTTGCTTATGTATTGCAGCTGCAGTTCCATTTCCTTATCCGCTGTCGCTGGCACTGAGACATTCAAGCACTTCATGGCATCTGTATTGGGCGCCCGGGCTGCCTCGTACCAATAACCTGCCAACTGTGTAACGGGAATGTTTAGGTATGATGTGTGCTTAAAGGTCGATAACTATATTTACCAATGTTAGGTTGACCCCTGTGCTTGCTACAGTTTTGCAGTTAAAGTCCTTATCCACGGGGAACTGAGATTGAACGCACTGAGTCCAGCTGAATGCCACAAGGAGTACAATAAATGCTTTTGATTCCATTTTGAGAGATGTGTACTCAACCGCATGCATTGAATGACTAAACCACGTGCGAAAAATACCACAAAAAGGTAACCTACTGATATTGGCACGCTTATCAGATGGCTTGACTATATATTGGTGTAGTAATGATGACTGAACCATAGTTCTGATATGGGCTATAACAGCTGGATCTTATCGGTAGTACTTTAGCCCTAAATATGCTATCAATGTGTTATCAATATGTTTTGTCTGATTATTTCAATTAGTAGGTATATCGCGTATCATAAAGTTGAATGAACGAATGTTAACATAGCAAATGTTAAAGCAATGTTAATGCTGCTGTTAACGTTAAACATATTCTGTTATTATGACTGTGACGTCATTTATTAATCAATTAACTGTTTTTTATGATAGCCAGTGCAAGGAATATTGTTACTCCATATGCTGGACATAATGCAGCTGATCCACACTCCTCCGGCATTTGTTGGGTCCACATAAAATGCTCACCAAGTTTCGTCTTATCCAGTTGATCACTGATAAAGCGCCTAAGTCTCCAATCTAAAAGCTTTTTCCGAGTTAGTATCTTGAATAGCGGAATTGGTGAGATGCCCGCGAAGCCGCATAGTAAAGTCACATATTTGTAATCAGTATAGATTACTTTATACGTAACGACTAGCTTCAATGGACCCTCGGTGTAGTGCAAGATGAATATACACTTGGCCCTCGCTTAACACGGGGGTTACGTTTCTAGAAAATGTCGTGTTAAGCGAAATCGTGTTAAGCGAAACATGGATTCAGTACAAAATAAGGGGTTACGTTCTCAAAATTCAAAACTGGCAGCAATTAAAATTTTTGATTGTTCAAATTTGGTCGGTTTTTATTAAAGTGCACGTGTTCTACTGGTAAATTTTGTAGAGATAGATAACCCAAGGCTCCCTGCACGTCGTATTTCAGTTTCATTCCCTTTTGATAGTGCGAACTGTTGCCTCATTTAAATCAAGGCTTCTTGCAATATCCGTGGCAGTTTGCCCATTGTCTAAACGGTTTAGAATTTGTATTTTTGTTTCTATAGAAATGACTTTTCGTTTTAAAGGAGCCCTGTTCCTTTTTTCTGCCATTGTAAAAGCTGAAACTAATTTATTTTCATTGTGTATTCACTCTTTGATTTAATCAAGCTGTACTTACCACAAAATCTTTGACTTTTTATTTACGCGTCTGCAAAGCTCAAGATTTTTGCACCTACTACAACACGCGTACATCTGACAGATTATATGTGGGATTTCCCTTTTTCGACAAGTAACCCATGCGTATGACACAGGCACAAAGGCACTAACGCGATAAACGCAGTAAAAAAAATACATATCGATATTTTGCAATCGTGTAAGAACGAGGTTTTTAGCGTGTTAAAGGGGGAATGGGTGCAAATTTGCAACCGTGTAAGACCGAGTTAGTGCTAAAAGAGTTCGTGTTAAGCGAGGGCCAAGTGTACTGTTTCTCGTATAGTTATTCATGGGAAACTTAATTGTCTCCACAACATGCTTAATACGACCAGCAATTGTGCTTGTGTACTGCAAATGCAATTCCAGATTTTCGACAGCTGTCTGCGGTACTAAAATACTCAAACACCTCATGACATCCCTTTTGGGCACTCGAGCAGCTTCATACCAATAACCTGACAGCTTTGTAAGCAGATTAGAATTAATCGGCTATAAATGGAAACCAACTTACATTATGAAGCTTAAGGGGCATGGAACGAACACCAGTTAGGCAACTAAAGTTATTGGCAATGATTGGAGGTGCGTTGGTGCGTTGCAATTGTAACCTGGGCATCCAATTAAACCCCATTAAGAGCACAATGAATATTTTCATTATTATGAATACTTGACTTGACATCTGACACTGTTTCATGAACTAACTATTTTACTTTGATCCGCAATTAAAGTCCTCGCTTTTGGTAGTTTTAAGCCATGGAACCAGCTCATTATGACCAAACTAATGCATTTTATAGTTCGTCAAGTTCGCTGCTTAAATATGCAACCATCCAAAATGCTAAAGCAAAAATCTGGTAACTAAAAAAAAGCATAGAAAAGGACTCGCGCCGAAAAGAGGAGAGTGAAAAAAAGCTGGCAACGCAAACATGCGAAACTATTAAAAACATGTCTTTGTCCTTTGGCTTTGGCTTTGGCTGATATAATGAAATTCCTTGGGTGCCTTTCTAGACGCTCCTACAGTGCGCCCTCAGTATCAATCTAGGTGAAATATTAACAAGCGAGTCGCAGTCTGAAGTTGCATCATAGAAGGCCGATGTCGGCGACGGCAGCTCATAAAAATTCCTGGCAACAAAGCGGCCACCATTACCAAACCCCCCACCGCCCCGTCATCCTCTGTTATCCTAAAAAAAAAATCTCTTGTCAAACGAATGAGAAACTGAGACTAAGCGAAAGAGCGAGAGCTTGCTTAAAGCACCAGCAGACGCTGAAACAATAGACTTGAGTTAACTTAAATTGATTTCCAAGACGCGACAGTGTTTAGGGAAATGCAAGAAACCCCCAAATCCCCGTCTCCCCAACCGCCATTCGCAATGCTCAGACGGTGGAAGTTACTAGCCCTGTGCACCTTGATTGCAAGTTATTTGCAATTTTGTGCAAATTTCACAAAATAAAACAACTAAAAAATTACAATGCAACAAAAGATTTCGAATTGAGAATACCCTGGACAAAAGCAGAGGCTTTGTTTTAAGTGGACCCTGAAGAAAATCCTTAAAGACTTATCGTTATCCTAAATAAAGTAGCAGAGACTGACTAAATTGTTTTAAAAAAATTGAAAAATATCATTTACTTTTTTGTACATAGACAAATTACATCAATACTTTTATTATTATCTCTTTTACCTAAAATTCAAAAACTTCCTTAAGGGAATCGTTAACCCTTTATCCTGATCTAAAGGATAAAGGATATTCCAAACCTTCTATCGCTTCCCAACACTACCAATGCAAAACTTACCATTCTCGTACCGGTTATTCACGTTTTATACAACCCCATTTAGCTTATTTGATTTCCACAGGGTATTCAACTACAAAAGAGAGAGAAAAGATTCAGCAGACTGGCAGCCAGCGTTCCTGGACGGCTCCTTTTATAACGCTGCACTTGAAAATTTTGCGAGTGGAGTGTGCACGCGAAATTTTTGTTGCAATTTGCCGTCGCATTGTTTAGGCCAGGGGTAAGAGGCGGGGATGGGTGGCAAACATTTCTTCAACTTTTGCTGCAGTTGCTCAATTTTGGTTACGTTGAGTCTCGACTTTCATTTCGTTTCATATTGAAATTGCCACTTTATTTATGTCACTCAATGAACGCTGGGACGACGTAGATGAGACATTCTGAATTGTAAATGATGTCTCGATGCTTGGTTGTTTGTTCATATTGTGTTTGCATTTGGAAAACACTTGCTGTGTTGACAGTCTGAGAATGGAATGTCTATTAGCCGAACGAATGCAGTGATTCAAATTGGCTTAAACTATACAAAAATATCACTGTGGACATTAAGTAACCGTAATGTATTTACATTGTTGCTGTCAAAAGAGTTTTGAGTGTCAACAACTTAAGAAAATAATCATTTATTGAGTTAGAAAAGGTTTCAAGTGTTCAATAAACTTTTTACTTTTCGTTGGAAACTTTACAAGCTTTAAGCCATGCTTGCTGAGTTATTTATTTCGTTTGTGTAGCTTACTCAAATGTTTGCTGATTGCTTATCATTCACCTTGTTGCCGAGTCAAGAGCACATTTCATTAGACGCTCGCCTACGTCTGACTGCACGAACTGTACTTTATTTAACAATGGCAGTGCAACAATGAGTGTTGGATAGCGCGCGATGTTGCACGGAAAGGAAAGGGCTGGGCAAGCGCAAAACTTTTTAAGTGAATTTTTGATTAGATCTGGACAAAGTTTTTGTCGCTAGCGACAACAAAACGGCATCGGATGCATTTCTCCCACAGTTTGCCCTGCCCCCACCCCCTTATGGAGCCCATGCTTGAACTTAAAGTCGTCCAACAGAGTTGTGCCCTTTTGTAATTTGCGCAAAAGTCTATTTATTTGCGCAAAGGATAATAATAAAATATGCACTGCAGATACCAGATAGAACACAAAGTTGCCTCGCACACACCCAGACATTGGACATTGGACAGCTTGGGCCTTGCTCCAACTGTACCTGTTTCAAGCCAAAAAGAACTTTACGCGAACAGTTTACAATTGCTCTCTATCTAAAGTTGAAGTTTTTTGTGCGAAAGTTAATAAAATTATTTGCCACAGACGTTGATAAATATGACACTAAAGTTATTTTCGCCATACCAAATAAATACAGTGCACTACAAAATGGCGGCGGCTGCATCTAACGGTGTAAATAATATGGCGGCAGCAAGCGAATACTTCAACCAAGTTTTATGGCATTCCGTGTGTGCGTTTTTGCTCATTGTTCAGCTGGTTTCTTGAGCACGAGCTTTCTTAAAGATAGTTAGTAATAACTACTAATGCTTACTTAAACTTAAATTTATGCAAATCTACTTTGTCATACTTTTGGGACCATCTCGTTTATCTTAAGCCGCATCTTATCATGCCAACATCACATTTCATTCTGATGCTATCCCCAAGAAAACATAACAAGATATAAATAAAATGTGCTATTAAAGTAACTAAGGGATTGCACCCTTGCAACCGAAGGGTGCTTGCTTAGTTTGCTTTGTTTTTTTTTTTTTCGTTTTTTATCCCCTGTTTCTATTTTTTTTACCAGATGCATTCGATGTGTGTAGTTATTATTCATTGTCGTGCTTCAGCAAATATCAAATAAAGTTTTGTGTATTGCTTCTGGGGTTTTTGCAACTTGCGATTGTAATTTTTTTTTGCTTTGCTTTCTTAGATTTCTTCTTTTACTTTTTTTTTTTTGCTATAAATTTTGTGCACATATGAGCAGGGCGTGTTATTGGCAACCCCATGACGAGTTCTTTTGGCATGAAATACAATTTTTTAATCGAAACATTTGTAGCGTGAAATTGTCGTTTGGTTTGCTTTAGAAAGCAATATGTTTGAATTTAAATTGTATGGGTTGATTGGCAACGAAATATGTTTATTCAGCTCTAGTTTAAGCATCGACATTGACATTGCAATGTCATTAGTTGCTCATTAATCATAATAAAAGATGAGCTGGCATGAGTATTTAAAATAATGTCACAGCTCAAAGAGGGATCCAAGCATGAGAAAAGGGTTCAGCATTTTATCGATTTTGTCTGCAAAACAGACAAGAAACTTTTTCGGCTGACATTTGACAATAAATCTCAATTTTGCGCAAATTAGGCGACGATATGGCTCCCAAAAGATGAAGATGAAGCCAAACTGATATACGATATGCACACACACACACACTCCGCAGCTCCACCCCGAATTCAGTTACCTGTTACCTGTTGGTAGGTGGAAACGGGGCATAGGCATGTCAGCCACATATCAAGTGCAGCCATAACTCAACTCCGCAGCCACAAAGCTGGCATTTGCTGAAGCGGCGCTGCACACTGACATTTGCTCAATTTATCGTTATTTGCTGTGCTGGCCAAAGGCAACACCAACAACAGCAAAAAATCAATTTTTGCCTATGATAAAACTCGAAATGAATTGGACAACAGGCCACTAGAAGAAGTAAATCCAATAACGAACATCGAGTAGACGACGATTTGATATCCTTTTCGAAGTGCAAAATAATTGATATATTGAACTAAAAGTAATGAAAATCATTTGCTGGAAAAGCAAACGAAATAAATAAAATTTTGTCTATGTATGTTGATTTCATTATGCTTCATTAAAACATATTAAAAATATTTCATATTCAATCATAAACCAATTAAATGAAGACATTATAAACTTAATAGAAACTAAAGTACAAACAGTTTTATCTTAAGCTCTATCAAAACCAACAAAATCTTGTTCAAATTCATTAATTTGTTTGCATATAATTGAGATGTTCAAAGACTTAATCCAAATGCCGTGCGTCTCATTGATACCCTTGTAGGCACGAAAGAAAAAATAGAAGAAACTTCGATGCTAAAAGCAAAATCGAACGGTTTTCCCGTTTTGCAGAGCTGTTGGGGCATTTAAGTGATTTATGCCTTGGAAACTGTTTTTGAAATGTGGCTGCTCAGTTTAGCCTGAGCCAAGAGCCTACTCTGCCACATGCCTCATGCTCCAGTTCCAGCTACAGCTTCAGCTCAGTTTTGTATTTGGTTGTAGGACTTTGGACGAACTCGTCGTTGTCGTCACTAACAACACCGTGTTTGCCGTTTGGCAGAGCGAAAGCCAAAAGTCAAGAGAGCGCCAAACGCAAAACTGTCCAAGTATACAAATTGGCTGGCCATGAGTTATTGATGATGCAGGCCATGAAATGAACGACCGCTGGGATGTTGACGTACTCCACACTCCTCTTCACTACCAATGGCTAACTGACTGTTTGGCAAGTGCTGCGTAACAAATGTCTGCCCATTTGAATGAAATTGCACCTAAAGAAAACTTCACAAAAACTGAGTGAGCCGCCGTCCTAAGTAACTTGGCTAATTGCGCAAAAGTTTGCATCTGAATGTGCTTTCATTTGTGCAACAAGATGAGCACGAATCGGTTTTGCAATGAATACTAATCTCATGAACTTAAAGCACAACAACAAATGATCCTTTTGACTTTGACACAAATTTCAATATACTCTAATCTTGAACTTTTATAAAAGTGAAGTCGAAATTGCATTTATCAACATAAATTTCTAGAACATTGCAAATAAGCTATTTAAAAACTAATCTATGATAATAAATGAATTTAAACGAATTCTTTTGTCCCCTTGAGATTCGTTTTATGGAAGTTCGATTGTATGTCAGTTTTGATTTTTGTAGCATTTTAAAGATATTTTCGAAAGGTATTTTTTTTTTTAATTTTGAATCTGTCTCAAAGTAGCTTTTCCTTGACTTCCTTGTTGAATATAAACATTTGAATACAAAAGTTACTCTACTAATTCATTCTTGTTCACAATGACTTATACTCTTTTATATTCATACCCAAAATTTTCACCACAAGTTTCCCTTTTATAGGAAAAACTACACCTAAAAGCATTGACCCAATTACAAACGTATTAAGACAAACACTAGAAATTATATACCCTTCATATTAAAACACATTTTAGTAGACGCCGCATCAAATATGCTAAGCACTGGGCACAGTTATTAGCCCACAAACATTTTTCAAGATCATAACTCATGTCAAGCATAACAAACGAACACACAAACATATACATATAGGCTCTTATCACAGCGACAAAATCGTGTAATTTAATGTTGTGCTAATTTCACCCAACCCAGAAACCATTCCAGGTGAAAGTCATGACATTTTTGTGGTTAGCTTCTGGCCTGGCCCGCAACCCCCGCCCTGCACTTTGCAACCCGAGCAACACAAAACTGTGGCTCATTTCTTGCTCATTTCCGTCAAGTGTTGGGCCAAGAAACACGAACTATTTACAAATGACCAGACATTTAAGCAAAATGCTTCCGGCCTGGTCAAGCTAAATGCCTGAAAATTATGCTGCTTCAACATGAAATGGTATGCAGGAAAGGGGAAAGATGTGTTAAAAAACTAAACGACGTTTGTATTTTAACTATTTTTTTAGTACAGATTTATTAAACATTTAAAAAAAAAAAGGCCAAAATTAATAGAATGTTAAGGGTTGTTTATTATGTTTTCAGATACAGATTTTTAAATAATAATAAATATAAATTTAATATATGTAACGCAATTCTGAAAAAAATTTGATTTTAACTGGTAAAATTTTTTTTAAAAATATTCAATTTTTAAAAATACATATATTTTAAAAAGGTTACTTTTTATAACACTTTTTGATAGTCAACAAAATATTTTAGAAATATTAAAACTCAAAAATATATACATTCTTAACATTTTTATATGTAACATATGTAAATATTTTATTGATTTGGAAAATCTTATTCTTTAATATAATATTTATTGGAAACGTAAAGAATGAAAATATTTATAATAGATGGATTATATTAAAATTATTACTGTATTTAAAAATCTATAACATTAAAGAATTCATGATAAAAAAATGTAACCTTAACTTTGTAATAGATTTTTTGGTTTAAAATTACGCTCCTTAATCCAATTTGCATACAAAGGTTTGGGTAAGTTATAATTTTAATAGAAATATGTTTCATTTTTAACTTCAAAAACTTTTTTTACATTAATCCTCTAGAGGTTTCTAATGAGTGCTTGAAATGTAACTTGTAAATATTTTATTTATTTGGAAAATCTTATTCTTTTACACAAAAAGCGCTTATTTCCATTGAAAAAAGTAAAGGTCAATCAATGTTACACATTTCACTCGAACAGCTACTAGTTGCATTCTAATGAGGTGTTGCATTCTAAATAATATGAGGTAAAATATTTAATGAAATTCAAAAACAATCGTCATAATATTGAGAGAAGTTGAGAATTGATAAAAAAAATTGACAACAAAATAATTAACTTATCAAGTCGGTTTGTTACGTATAATAAGGTATTTCAAATGGAGTTCTTGAAAAAAGTAACATATCCATCCAAGTAGTCAACATGCCTACTATGTGCAGATGTTTCAAAGAAAACGTTGAGTTATGTAAACATGCAGGATATGCATGGAAGACAACAACAAACTCTATGACTGCTCTCGCACAGCACGCTCTGGTGTCACCGTGTCAATTGGCCAGAACTGCCCTGCTGTTAGCCAAAGTCGTGTGTAGGTGGTAGGGTATGGGGGGTATGTGGATGACGCCTTAATTAAGTTACAACCGCAAGAAGCAGGACGATATAATTTCACAAATATCCGTGCAAGGCGACACCAACAACAACAACAATCAAGCGGACCAGCCAAACAAATGTTAAATGCTAAAAGTGGACCTGGACTTCATAAATTGTCGCCATGGCGCACCCTGTGAAATACGGCCTGATACCTCGTTCCACACTGGCGTTAAAAGCCAAAATGAATGGTCAATATATGAAACATAAATAATTTTTTTCTTTTTAGGGGTTGTATGCTTTCGCTTCTTCTTCATTGCGTGTTTGAGTAACATTTCCCGTTGCGTTTTGTTTGCTTTCAATTAACCAAAACTGACCGAGAATCCTGCTACGACTCTATACTATATGCCATCTACATAAATATTGGTTATGAGCATGGAATAGTATAAAACGGCTGCTAATTGAGTGCTGCTTGCCACATGACACAGCAAATATTATTATTATTATGATTTGAATCAACAACAACAACATCAACAGGAGTGTAATATGATATATATGAATATGATTGAATGGTCAAATGAAACATTTATTGATTAACATGGGAAAATGTTAGGAAATATTTGATTTCAAGTCGGAAATTTAATGTAGTTGCAGACGTGGATTATATATGATATTTAGGAAAATTTTCAGTAACTGAAAATTAATTTAACAGAATGTTTCAAGTATGCAGCATATGAAAATTCATGCATAGACTATAGGATTTCTTGTATAAAACTTAAGAAAAATATTCAATTAACAAATGATAACAAAATCAAAAGCGCTTAAAGCCCGAGAAAAAAAAAAGCACAAATTGTTAATCGAATGTTTAGCCGTTGAGAGCTCAAGTGCCGTTAACTATTTAAGCTGAATTATATTGTCTGTCATCTTATAATTCCCAACTTGTTAGCCAATCACGCATCAATATCCCACTCAGACTCCGAGTGTCATCCATCGCCGCCAGCACTTTCACTTTATAGTGGGGCAGCGATGGGGATGACATAGCCAAGCACCCACATACAGTTCAGTTCCGCCTGTTGGATGCTTCCTTCTGCTTGGCCAGCTGCCACACTTGGCTCGACTGGTCGTATAATAATCTTGATTTTGTGGTCAATTGAATTCTTAACTTCTCAAGCTCAAGAACACACACAGCACAGCAACAACAACGCAACTCTCAAGACAGATACGAAGCATCTCTCCAGGGGGAGTTGGGGTTATTGGGGATTGCGTACATGGATGACAGTGCCAAAAACATAAAAGGGAGGGAGGCGATTGTAGTGCTCAACGGCTCACAACGAAATGACTGACCACAAAATGTGTTGCCTACTTTTGATTTTGGCCATTGATTTTAGGGCCAACGAGTCGGCGGCTTATAAAATGGTCTAAAAATAAATATAGGAAATAGGAAATTTCAGCCACTTGTTTAGGGAACTGTTGGAGTCGATACGTATACGTACATATAGCCAATAAGTATTAGCCAATTTTATGCTTTATGCTCTTTATGAGCCAATACTAACTGCCTGTCTGGCTTCCTGCCTGCCTTCACTGGGCCTGATTACAATCCGGACGCCTTCTCAACCGAGAAACCGGAAAAAGTCTTTACCCACAACAATTTACCCCAACCCCCTAAATACCACAGAAAAGAACATTTCGTTAGCACTTGGCTCTTGTTCTGTTCTGTTCTGTTGTGTTGTTAGTTTCATGTACGAACATCTTTATGGGTAATTAAAACTTTTGCCCATTATGGTATCGATTTGATTTTCGACATGTTTTGCACTACAAAAGAGGTATAAAAGGGTTGTATCAAAGAGTATGTGGCTTAACACAAAACTAGCAGAAATATTATTTTATCGATATTTATCGATTTTGCATAAGGACAAACTTAAAATCAATAAAACATGCGCATTTAACTTTCAAACAAGAATCATTAACAATTACATAAAATTCTCTGTAGCTTAACAAAAACTTACTAAAACAAAACTATTCGTTAATCGATATTTATCGTTAATTTACTACGACAAAATGGTTATTTTACAAGTGTGCTGGTTTAACTTCTAGGATAAGGATCTTAAAGGAGTGTATAAATGTGTTTAGGGATGTTAAATCAATCAATCAATATTTATCGATTGCATACAAGTACCAACTAACTATCATAAACACGTTTACTATTAACTTCTAAAATAAATTATCTCAAGGGATTATTAATAATGTCTTTGCGGCTTAAGCCGAACTATCTTAGGCATGACTTTATGCCAACCTATATTTATCGATAACTGACTACGAAAAAATTAACATTTTAAAAGTGGATTAACTACTTGAAAAAGGGTCTTAAGGGGTGTGCAACATTTTTTAAGGCTTAAAAATTAAATAATCGATATTTAGTAAATTTAATATTAAGCAATTGATTTGATTTTGATACGAAAAAATAGTCTTTATGAACTTACTGAAGTAGAGATGACTGATTTATCTACTAAAAAAGGCAAAAAATATTTTTAAAAAAATGAAATATTCATCGTTAATACACAAGAACAAACGAGTTATTTAAAAAGCGTTTCATTCAACCAATGGCTGAATCTTAAACAAACATGATTCTATATCAAAAAAAAAAAAAACACACACTTTTACAGGGCATCTTGAAGTCAAGATTTCTTGACTTTTAGTTAAGTATTCTTACTTATTTTGTTTAGTCTTGTTTTGGCGCTGAACACAAATTTATTGCACTTCAATAATACACTTTTTCTCGCTTTGCTCTCCATCCTCGCTCTTTATGGTCTCTGTCTTTACCCGTTTCGATATTGGTAAACTATTCTCGAATTGTTTTTTGCCGCACGTTCGAATGTGTGTGTGTGTGTGTGTGTGTGTGTGTGTGTGTGTGTGTGTGTGCAACAACATTATTGAAATGGGGTTAAATGGCTGTTGGATGTGTTTGTTGAATGTGTCTGCAGTACTTTTTTCCGACCAGTTTTGCATTCCATTTGCGCAAATAATTTTGGTAGCTAGCAATGTTTGTTTGCCCTGTTAGTTTTTGGGGGGAAAACTGCAAATCGCAATTGCAATTATTTGCGGTGAAAATACTTAAACAAACTCAGGAACTTTACAAGTTTGTTTCCGCTATGTTTGGATGCCTTGGATTGAATTTATTGGAATCGTAACTTGCATTACTTTGGCTGGGAATCAGAATGTGTTCGTAATTTATACCTTAAATTGGCAGATTTCCGAGAGAACGCGGAAAAATATTCTCAAATTTATAGCCAGATCAGAGAGTATTCAAGCCTTTTAATGAGGAAACAAAACTTATCCATAATAGCATATTAATTTGCATATTTAATGCCTTCCCCAAACTATTTGTGTGCTTTAAGAAATCAACATTAGATCCATCATAATGTTTGGAGGGATTATGCACAATAAGTTGACAAGAGGCAACAATGGATTTGATGGCAAACCCCTTCATACGCTGTGATTGTAACTAGCACACACACCTTGCCCCTCACTCCGTGTGGTGTTGAAAAGCAGCTTTGCTGCATTATCTGCTTGCAAATGCTAACTGGCAAAGCCTTAACACAAATTTTCAAGTATTAGCGAAGCCCCCATCGACCGCACAAAAACAAAATCCACCCAACGGGCAACTTCCGTTTGTTTGTTTGGGAAGCTTAAAACTACAGCCTATCAAGCACACACACACACACACACATACACACACGCACTCGCATACTTACATACATGAGGCAAGACAAATTGCGCTTTGGTAGACTCCACTTAATGCGGCTCTACATATTTTCCTTTTGCCATTGGGCCCCGGCGGCAAAGCGAACAAAGCGAACCAAAAGAAAAATCCATATTTTATTTTGATTATTTTCCGGGCGTCTGTCGGCAGGTGTCGATTTCATGGTGTGTGTGTGTGTGGGTGAAATTAAATTTAGCTCCATACACACAGAGCAAGAAGGAAGGAAAGAAAGAAAGAAAGATTGCCGCCTTTTCTTTCAGCGTCAATCAATTTCGCTCGTCAGACAAAAACAAGCCCACAAAAATGTCCCAAGTAATGGGAAAAATTATTGAATTTGTCAACGACTGCCACAGGCAAGAAAAAATATAAGTAAAGTAAAGAAAACCTTTATACGAATATGTGTAGTATTTTATTTGATATGGCTTAAAGTTGTACAGAGCTTTAAGCTGAAGATTTATGCGATTTTGCGTTTGGTGTCAGACAAACAAAATTATGTTTGAAAACGATTTTCTACCTTGGCCGTCATACATCATCAGGCTCGATGTTAGCTAGGAATAAAGAGAGTGTGTGTGTGGGGGGTGGGGGAGTTGTGCGGGAGTCACCCTCTAAAGTGTAACTACCCTCAACGTTAACAAATTTGTTTGCGACGTTTTTAAATTTCCCAAACACAACACACACACACACATTGTGAACCTGGATAGCTAATGTAAATCGTGTGTTTGTGTGTGTGTGTGTGTCAAGGGGGGCGGGAAGGAGAAGCTGGAGCTGCACCTTATTTAGTCAAGCTAACCTTATGTTGCTTTTGCACACCAAGTGATTTGTTGACAAAGAAATTTTTTAATAATTCACCAGGCCGGAATAAAAAAAATGTTTGCGTATGTGTGTGTGTGTGTGTGTGTGTGTATAAACATTCAGCATAAATGATGATGTAATTTTCGCTAAAAATTGAAAAAATCTTGACGCATAATGGTTGGGGGGGGGTTCGGGGAAGAGATGCTTACATAAAATATATATGTTGCAACAGTCTGTTGTTGCGTGTGTGTTGTTGCCACTGACGATGATGAATGTTGCACGCATGCGTTGCACTGATTTGACGTCCAAACAACTCCGGCAAATCCTGTCAACTCGCGCTGTTTCTTCTGCTTGCGCTGTTGTTGTTGTTGGTGCTACTGTTGCCATTGCGCATTCTTGAGCAATGCTTTTTAGAATATTTCAACAAAATGAAATTGGTTTTCTTGCTAGAATTTTAAGTAGGTAGAGCTTTATTTCTTTGCGATCGAATAACAATTTGAAGAGAATAAGAACATGTGTAATATGTGAATCAGCTGAGCTTGTTAAGCGTTGCCATTTTTAAATCTGCATTCAGTGTTGCCATCCTGGCAGTTAGTTACGTTTTGCTAGCATAACGTCATTTAAAATAACGTAACACTTATGTGTATGTCAAGTGTGACCCCATTGTGTTAGAGTAGGATAAATATAGTGTTATAAAAAATAAACAAGTTCATCAAAAGAAGAAAAAGTAACGAAAAGAAGCAATATACACCCGCCAAATTTACAAATGCTTTTATTTTATAATTTAATAAATGAAAAGTGTTTTTTTGCTTAACAAAGTGTTGTAACATTTTTCCTGCTCTACTTTTTACTATCGCATCATAACTCCATTATACTTTTTCTTCAATATCACTTCCCTTTATATTCTCCCTCTTCTCGCGTGCACTCACACTAAGAAAACGTAATGAGGCACATGATGCTTGACGGCTTTTTGTCGCAAAATGGGAGACCCCATAACTCTGCCTGGCAAATTGATAGTTGACCACAAAGTTGCCCATGTACCAAATGTCTACCCAATAATGTCTGTCGTAATGCTCATGGCTCATTAGTTTTTGCCTAATTTGAGTTTGCAGGCGGCTTTTCTATGCCACTCGGCCTCTCCCACTCGTTGTGTCTACTAATGGAATTCAATCAATTTTCATTTATTTCGATTACGAAATTCGCACCACCAACAAAATGGAACTGCAAACCAAATGGCCGGCCAACCACTTTCAATACATTCCCCATTCGCCATTCACCATTCGCCAATGCCACCCATCGTTTTGGGCACTGAAAAATTTCTTAATTATCCTGACGTGCAGCCGAGAAGTGTGCGTGTGGAGCAGAGTGAAGCGACAGAGGGGAAGGTTAAACGAGGGAGAAAGCGTTTCCTTCTGGTTTGACAACGTCCATCAGTTAATTTTTTTTTCTGTTTTGGCTGTATGTTTTTCTCATTTCTGTGGACAAAGTAAGACAAATTGAAGAGTATATTTAGTCAATGAAGAAATTTTAAACAAAGTTACAAAGATTTTTAGATTTTTTTATACAAAATTCACCTAAAAATGTTCTTCATTCCACGCGATCCTGATGCTTGTCGCAACATTATCGAAATTATAAATTGATGACAACTTGTCCCCTTTTTTTCGGGAGGATGATAATGATGTTGTCGAAAACAATATGCCACAAATGTCAATTCGACAATAATGCGAAAGCAACAGAAATGATACAAAATGAAATGAAATATTCACCAAAAAGTTCAACACAAAGAAATAACTGTATAGGAGTAGAAAGCACAAAAAGAAGAAGAAGAAAAGGTTGCAAATGCTGCAAACTGTGCATAATCTGCTTATCAAAGGGCTGCACAGACAACTCCCCCCCTCCCAACCCAAATGTTTTTCATCTTCCTGCCCCAAACGCCAAAGTTTTGCTCAAGCAACTCTTTCAAGAAAATGAAAGCACGTAAACAAAGAAGTGAAAATTTGATTTGCATTTTCAAGCGCAAAATGAAAATGAAATTAAATTCGTTTTTTTCATCTTTTTGTTCTTCTTGTTTATTACAACAAAAAGTATATAAGCTGCAAAAAATGTAAAAATAAACCGATTCATTTCCTTTTCAACAAAGCAAAATCAAAATCTTTTTGCGATTTAGAAACAAAAGTTATTCAACAATGCAGGAAGAAGAATTGGGGGAACTGCACTCCACCTGCCACAATGCAATGCTAAATTATTATGTAACCGATATCTGAACATATATATCACACCGTACTGCAAGCTGCAAAGGACTTAAGCAAGCAAACATAAGTTCATTAAAACATTCAAGCAAAAGTGCAAACAAATTAAAAATAATATACATTTTGGTTTGGCAGCAGCAGCAAGACGGCATTTGTATACCCTTAAGGATAAATATTAAAGTAAAAACAAATTAAAAACAAGTAAGAAGTCTCCAGTTGAGGAAGAATATATGTATATCATTTATACCATTACCCATCTTTTTACCCATTTCCTGGGCTAAGGATATAAAAATAAATATTTTACATGTTTATAATTGTTTCATATTATTTTAAGCAAAATTATACAATTATAAGGGAAACAATTGTTTTTTATCTTATATTCTTACTGTATAGAAAGTCGTTCATATGCAAAATAATTTGTAAAATGTGATTAACATTAAATAGTCCTAATGTTCTTAATGTTTTCTTTAGAATCGGTAACACTTGTTTTTAAATGTTACAAAGCTCTTCAAACAGTCAATATGCTGATTGTATTCTCAGTTTGCAGGCACAAAGATCGAATCTTTGTAAGGGGAGCTGCAAATCTGTAAGTTAAATCTGTATGCCCATTGGCAGTTGCCGTCTTAAGCTCAGATTTAGGCTCAGGCTCAGGCTCAGGATACGGACCGAATTGAAGATGAACTTCTGCGTTTTTGTTGCCTCAATTATAATGAGAAAAGCAAACGAATTGGGAATAATTTTCAATTCACTTGTTTCCCACCTACATTCGTGGCTTGAGCTTGGGCTTGGCGATCTTCCGATATTTATGCGCCCTTTGTTTTCATTATTTATATCATACATATATGTTTGTGTACAATCTGAGTCGCAAAGTGCCTCTGGTCAATGCACTTTTTGCGGTTTGTTTGCTGGAATTTTTTTTTACAAAGAAAGATGTTAACTTATTTTATGCTTGGATGTTTTTTAGGCGTGTTGAGTGTCGACTTTAGATATGAAACAAATGAATTATTAAAAAGTTTGCAAGTGTATAGATGCTGCAGTGTAAACTGTTCTTTATGTTTCATAATATGTTTCAAAACCATTTTAAAA
The DNA here is from genome assembly GCA_018152965.1 of Scaptomyza pallida. Lineage (NCBI taxonomy): Eukaryota > Metazoa > Arthropoda > Insecta > Diptera > Drosophilidae > Scaptomyza > Scaptomyza pallida. The sequence goes on from JAECXP010000008.1 coordinate 1,050,605, forward strand.
TCAAACAAATAGGATTGTTCTACTCGATATTTCCCGACTAGGACATATCCTTAACCCGTTACGTAACGCGAATAATCATTTGTGTGTGTTAACACTTTCGCCTTAGGGCTTAACTTCAAACTTCGATAAATCCAATAACTCCTTAAAGATTTTAGTTAAATTCTTTCAAATGTTTATTATTGCATTCAGGTTTGTCTTGTTATCGAGCGCATGTGTATATCGGACCCGGAAGTGCTATCGTTAATGTAAAACAAACTTAGGCCCAGTTTCTTAATATCCAGTTAGTGAAATATTTGTCAGTTAAGCCAAATTTGAGTTTCTCATTGTTCAGTTGGCAGTTTCCCTTAACTCGTGCCTGCTCATCCATTTATTTAAGAAAAAAAAAAAAAAAAAAAAAAAAAAAAAAAAAAAAAAAATAATAAAAAAAAAAAAAAAAAAAAAAAAAAAAAAAAAAAAAAAAAAATAAAAAAAAAAAAAAAAAAAAAAAAAAAAAAAAAAAAAAAAAAAAAAAAAAAAAAAAAAAAAAAAAAAAAAAAAAAAAAAAAAAAAAAAAAAAAAAAAAAAAAAAAAAAAAAAAAAAAAAAAAAAAAAAAAAAAAAAAAAAAAAAAAAAAAAAAAAAAAAAAAAAAAAAAAAAAAAAAAAAAAAAAAAAAAAAAAAAAAAAAAAAAAAAAAAAAAAAAAAAAAAAAAAAAAAAAAAAAAAAAAATTTTTTTATTTTTTTTTTTTTTTTTTTTTTTTTTTTTTTTTTTTTTTTTTTTTTTTTTTTTTTTTTTTTTTTTTTTTTTTTTTTTTTTTTTTTTTTTTTTTTTTTAAAAAAAAAAAAAAAAAAAAAAAAAAAAAAAAAAAAAAAAAAAAAAAAAAAAAAAAAAAAAAAAAAAAAAATACCGAATTTAGGTATCGATATAAGTAACAAAAAAATCATCGTAAAGCGAAAAGCTGAAACTTGTTTGTTTCTTGTCTGCTGTCTGCAAATTCTTTGCGCGCCTTTTTGTTCATATGATCATATTTGTCTTTTAATGTTTTCCAAGTCCAAAAAAACTCCTCCTTGTGCCGTAAATTTGGCGGCAACATTCTGCAAACTTTGTCTTTTTCCTTCCATGTCACACAATCGATCTTTTTGTTTTCTAAAATATGCTTAAAAGAGTTGGCAAGGTCAACAAGCAAATGCTCTTCTGCATTTGTAAAGTTTTTTGCACTTTGCCGCTTTGTTTCTGGCGTATTCATTACAATTTATGTCTTTATTAAGCTATTATTTTGCAATAAGTAAAAGTAGTAAAGAAGAATTGGACAGTCACAGGCAAAAACAATAGCAAAGAAACACCTGGGCACCCTAATAAAAGTGGTCACACCGTACAGCGATAATAATATTTCGTTTATATGTAGGTACTTATGGCTTTGAGAAAACCAAATCGCTTAACTGAAACTTATTGAGAAATCGGGCCTTAAAGCGTTTAACGTTTTTGCTTTTGGTCCATGTTTGTGCTGATGTGCTGCCACCTATTTTTAATAAAGCTGCCCACTCATTTTATAATTTTCTTAAGTGGCTCCCCCTTTAGAAATATCATGATATTTATAAAATAGCATAAGCAGGCGTATTTAAAAAGTAGTACTAAGATCGAAGCTTTCGTACTGCAGACCGACAGACAGCCAGGCTATATCCAAGAATGAAAGAACTTAGATTGCGCATGTGCATGTTTTCCCGTTATAATTTGTCATTGGTGCCTTTGAAAGAGTTGCCACCATATAACGTTTTTTTTTTTATATAAATTAAGGCCATACAATTGACATACAAAGCGTGTGATACTCGTGAGATTCGACAACCCTGAAAAAAAACACAGTTAAATAAAATGAGGTGCACAGTGGTCAGCTGCAGACAAAACAACAAACAAAAATATTTAAAACAATATCTTTCATAAATATGTTATAAGCAGTCAATAACTTTTGCTCGTTTTTTTTGTTGCTATATTTAAATTAAATGAGAAAGTTCATAAGCTAAATACTAAATACTATTAAAAAAAAAGCAAATTTATAAAATTGGTCCCACTGACACAAGCGTTGCTCTCTATTTTCAATCAACAGCAGCACGCGAACCATGACGTCAGTGGAGCCCTGCGCAGTAGATGATTATTATACCCTTTTTTTTACCAATTTCGAAGATAGCATTACGATTTTCTTGTTTAAGTCTTTTGAATTGAATTTATTTGTTGAGTTTTGTTTTTATTACCGTTACAGTGTTTTATATAGTTTTTAATTTATTTGAATAGAATTCTCGTTGAAAAAAAAGAAGAAACAGCAGAGCTGTTGTCAACTAATGAATGTTAAGCTAACAATTAGTTATTTTTGACAAACTGCACTGGTTGCTGTTTAGCTGGTGGCTGAGCGTTTTGCATCTGAGTACGCGAGAAACGTACTATCAGTGGCGACCAGTCATCTAGCAGCTTAGCGCCATTCATGGCCGATATAGCAACTGCGGCTGATCGTTTTGATCCATAGCGCACAAAGGCAACGCCATACGGAAAGCCCAAGCATTTATCCAAGGGAATATTAACATCCAAGATGTCGCCAAATGGTATGAATAAGCTGAAGAGCTTCTCTTTCGATGCCAGTGGCACGGGCACATGGCCCACATAGATAACGCAAGAAGCCTCGCCCATTCGACGAGAAATGGCCACCTTTAAGCGCTTGCCACGCAACTCGCGGCCGTTGATACTGATTTGGGCCAACATGGCGTTCTCGGGCGACTGAAAGTTCACAAAGCCAAAGCAACGGCTGTCCATGGACGGATAATTGCGCATAACTCTGGCATACGTAACGCAACCGAAACGTGCAAACATTGTATACAGTTCTCGGTTGTCCATATCCTTTGGCAAATAGTTTATAATCAGTCGGGTGTTCTCATCACCTTTTAAATCTCCTCTGGTGGCAGTCGGCAATTGGCACTGCTCCACCACTTGAAAAGTTGTCACGTGGTAATTGTTGTTAAAGTTGCGGAGCATTCTGGAATTGAAAATTGATTTGCATTAACTGCATCGAAATTAACATACGAACTTACTTTAATGTTTAGTTATCAATGCTTTTTGCGGCACAAATGAATTCGCTGAATTAAACACAATTCTTTGCTCTTGCACGTTCGTCACGCGAAAAATGTTAGCTTTCAACAGTGAATAAGTTATCGATAACTAAGCGCATTCAGTGCCAATAGTTCAGAGTTGCTTTGCAAAAAGAAACGAATGCGATATGTTCCAGTTCACTTGGCTTAAAAATCAAGCCAATTAGTAAAACTAAAATTCATTTTAATCATATATCAATAAAATACAATTCTTTATTGTCAATTAAATTTATTGAAAAATGCAATTTTCAATATAATTTATTATAAGCTCATATCAAAAACGGATGTGAGCCGATTTAATCATTTTTAGATTTCACTTTTGTTAAAAAAATGGCTACATTTTCGGCTTTTTATTAGCTATATTTACTTTAAAATTGAAAATATCGATATAAAAAAAACTGATTAATAAAAAATAAATAAATTAATACATAATAAAAAACATATAAAAGCTTATTTATGTAGGATAAATAGGCCAAAAATTAATAAGCAATTGCTCGATTTAAAAGCTAACCGATTTTTGGCTATAAAAAAGCTAAATCTAAAGCAAATACGACTGAATTTTCAATAATTATTTCGCTGCTTTGTACTTTAAGTTTAAAAAAAAGGCTCATTAAATAATTGATAGCCGTCAATACTTTATTTATATGCTGCAATCGCTAATTACATAAAAATAAATACCTTTATTTGCTATGCATTCATTATTGTATATATTTGCGTGCCAAGCCAAAATAAAACCCTTTAATAAAAGAGACAAAAAAGCCAAAAAAAAATAAGAAGGCGTAAAAGGCGAACAAAAGGTGCAAAAACGGAACGTGAAACGAACATTAAGAAACAAAAAAGTTTTTCAGCTGTTTATTTATTTGTTTGCTGATTATGGAATTGTTAAGGACACGAAAAACAAAAATGCAAACAATTTACTGGCGAAGAAGCCTACGATGTGAATTAATTGGAACAGCTGCAAAACTGATATGGCGAGAAAAATAAAAGCCAAAAATAAAATGAACACATGTAGAAATAATGTAATAGCTTTTTGTAGGGTATCTGCTTTCGAACGCTATTAGAATTTTTAGTTTTATTTTGTTTTTGGGTATTAATTAATTTCCATTTCCGTTTTTGTTATCATGCGTTCGCCGATTTTTACCTTTATGCAGAGTCTTAACAATTAATCAAGTTTAATTACGCCCCGGTTAGGAGTTGGCCACCCTCTCTCCGCCCTGCCAGCCACACCCCCTGAGAATATTCAAGAGAACATTGGATAGCATTAATCACTTGAATACGCTAACATT